>OX101753.1:130541499-130867782 GCA_944452675.1 Tachina lurida | reverse complement strand
AAAATTTAATGGACTATACATCGTCCATTTTTTAAATTTTTATAAAAAATTAAATTGACTATAGTTCGTCCATTTCGTATCTAAAAACTTAAGTGGACTATATACGTCGTCTTCTTTTCGTGCAAAGAATTAAATAAACTATACATCATCCATTTTTCATGCAAAAAATTTTTTTATGAAAAAATTTAATGGACTATACATCGTCTTTTTTCAATTTTTTATGAAAAAATTTTATCGACTATAAATCGTCCGATTCGTATGCAAACAATTATATAGACTATACATCGTCTATTTTTCATGCAAAAAATGAAATGGACTGGCTAGATATACAAAATTTAATGGACTATACATCGTCCATTTTTAAAATTTTTATAAAAAATTAAATTGACTATAGTTCGTCCATTTCGTATGTAAAAACTTAAGTAAACTATATACGTCGTCTTCTTTTCATGCAAAGAATTTAATAAACTATACATAATCCATTTTTCATGCAAAAAATTTTTTTATGAAAAAAATTTAATGGACTATACATAGTCTTTTTTATGAAAAAATTTTATCAACTATAAATCGTCCGATTCGTATGCAAACAATTATATAGACTATATATCGTCTATTTTTCATGCACAAAATTAAATGGACTGGCTATATATACAAAATTTAATGGACTATACATCGTCCATTTTTTAAATTTTTATAAAAAATTAAATTGACTATAGTTCGTCCATTTCGTATCTAAAAACTTAAGTGGACTATATACGTCGTCTTCTTTTCGTGCAAAGAATTAAATAAACTATACATCATCTATTTTTCATGCAAAAAATTTTTTTATGAAAAAAATTTAATGGACTATACATCGTATTTTTTCAATATTTTATGAAAAAATTTTATCGACTATAAATCGTCCGATTCGTATGCAAACAATTATATAGACTATACATCGTCTATTTTTCATGCAAAAAATGAAATGGACTGGCTAGATATACAAAATTTAATGGACTATACATCGTCCATTTTTAAAATTTTTATAAAAAATTAAATTGACTATAGTTCGTCCATTTCGTATGTAAAAACTTAAGTGGACTATATACGTCGTCTTCTTTTCGTGCAAAGAATTTCATAAACTATACATCATCCATTTTGCATGCAAAACATTTTTTTATGAAAAAAATTTAATGGACTATACATCGTCTTTTTTTCAATTTTTTATGAAAAAATTTAATCGACTATAAATCGTCCGATTCGTATGCAAACTATTATATAGACTATACATCGTCTATTTTTCATGCACAAAATTAAATGGACTGGCTAGATATACAAAATTTAATGGACTATACATCGTCCATTTTTAAAATTTTTATAAAAAATTAAATTGACTATAGTTCGTCCATTTCGTATCTAAAAACTTAAGTGGACTATATACGTCGTCTTCTTTTCGTGCAAAGAATTAAATAAACTATACATCATCCATTTTTCATGCAAAAAATTTTTTTATGAAAAAAATTTAATGGACTATACATCGTCTTTTTTCAATTTTTTATGAAAAAATTTTATCGACTATAAATCGTCCGATTCGTATGCAAACAATTATATAGACTATACATCGTCTATTTTTCATGCAAAAAATGAAATGGACTGGCTATATATACAAAATTTAATGGACTATACATCGTCCATTTTTAAAATTTTTATAAAAAATTAAATTGACTATAGTTCGTCCATTTCGTATGTAAAAACTTAAGTAAACTATATACGTCGTCTTCTTTTCATGCAAAGAATTTAATAAACTATACATAATCCATTTTTCATGCAAAAAATTTTTTTATGAAAAAAATTTAATGGACTATACATAGTCTTTTTTATGAAAAAATTTTATCAACTATAAATCGTCCGATTCGTATGCAAACAATTATATAGACTATACATCGTCTATTTTTCATGCACAAAATTAAATGGACTGGCTATATATACAAAATTTAATGGACTATACATCGTCCATTTTTAAAATTTTTATAAAAAATTAAATTGACTATAGTTCGTCCATTTCGTATCTAAAACCTTAAGTGGACTATATACGTCGTCTTCTGTAAGTGCAAAGAATTTCATAAACTATACATCATCCATTTTGCATGCAAAACATTTTTTTATGAAAAAAATTTAATGGACTATACATCGTCTTTTTTTCAATTTTTTATGAAAAAATTTAATCGACTATAAATCGTCCGATTCGTATGCAAACTATTATATAGACTATACATCGTCTATTTTTCATGCACAAAATTAAATGGACTGGCTATATATACAAAATTTAATGGACTATACATCGTCCATTTTTAAAATTTTTATAAAAAATTAAATTGACTATAGTTCGTCCATTTCGTATGTAAAAACTTAAGTGGACTATATACGTCGTCTTCTTTTCGTGCAAAGAATTTAATAAACTATACATCATCCATTTTGCATGCAAAACATTTTTTTATGAAAAAAATTTAATGGACTATACATCGTCTTTTTTTCAATTTTTTATGAAAAAATTTTATCGACCATAAATCGTCCGATTCATATGCAAACAATTATATAGACTATACATCGTCTATTTTTTATGCACAAAATTAAATGGACTGGCTATATATACAAAATTTAATGGACTATACATCGTCCATTTTTAAAATTTTTATAAAAAATTAAATTGACTATAGTTCGTCCATTTCGTATGTAAAAACTTAGGTGGACTATATACGTCGTCTTCTTTTCGTGCAAAGAGTTTAATAAACTATACATCATCCATTTTTCATGCAAAAAATTTTTTTATGAAAAAAATTTAATGGACTATACATCGTCTTTTTTTCAATTTTTTATGAAAAAATGTTTTCGACTATAAATCGTCCGATTCGTATGCAAACAATTATATAGACTATACATCGTCTATTTTTCATGCACAAAATTAAATGGACTGGCTATATATCTATACAAAATTTAATGGACTATACATTGTCCATTTTTAAAATTTTTATAAAAAATTAAATTTACTATAGTTCGTCCATTTCGTATCTAAAAACTTAAGTGGACTATATACGTCGTCTTCTTTTCGTGCAAAGAATTAAATAAACTATACATTATCCATTTTTCATGCAAAAAATTTTTTTATGAAAACAATTTAATGGACTATACATCGTCTTTTTTAAATTTTTTATGAAAAAATTTTATAGACTATAAATCGTCCGATTCGTATGCAAACTATTATATAGAATATACATGGTCTTTTTTTCATGCACAAAATTAAATGGACTGGCTATATATACAAAATTTAATGGACTATACATCGTCCATTTTTAAAATTTTTATAAAAAATTAAATTGACTATAGTTCGTCCATTTCGTATGTAAAAACTTAAGTGGACTATATACGTCGTCTTCTTTTCGTGCAAAGAATTTAATAAACTATACATCATCCATTTTTCATGCAAAAAATTTTTTTATGAAAAAAATATAATGGACTATAATACATCGTCTTTTTTTCAATTTTTTATGAAAAAATTTTATCGACTATAAATCGCCCGATTCGTATGCAAACAATTATATAGACTAGACATAGTCTATTTTGCATGCACAAATTTAAATGGACTGGCTATATATACAAAATTTAATGGACTATACATCGTCCATTTTTAAAATTTTTATAAAAAAATTAAGTGGACTTTATACGTCGTCTTCTTTTCGTGCAAAGAATTTAATAAACTAGACATCATCCAATTTTCAGGCAAAAAATTTTTTTATCAAAAAAATTTAATGGTCTTTTTTTCAATTTTTTATGAAAAAATTTTATCGACTATAAATCGTCCGATTCGTATGCAAACTATTTATAGACTATACATCATCTATTTTTCATGCACAAATTTAAATGGACTGGCTATATATACAAAATTTAATGGACTATACATCGTCCATTTTTAAAATTTTTATAAAAAAATTAAGTGGACTATATACGTCGTCTTCTTTTCGTGCAAAGAATTTAATAAACTAGACATCATCCAATTTTCAGGCAAAAAATTTTTTTATCAAAAAAATTTAATGGTCTTTTTTTCAATTTTTTATGAAAAAATTTTATCGACTATAAATTGTCCGATTCGTATGCAAACTATTTATAGACTATACATCATCTATTTTTCATGCACAAAATTAAATGGACTGGGTATAAATACAAAATTTAATGGACTATACATCGTCCATTTTTAAAATTTTTATAAAAAATTAAATTGACTATAGTTCGTCCATTTCGTATCTAAAAACTTAAGTGGATTATATACGTCGTCTTCTTTTCGTGCAAAGAATTAAAAAAACTATACATCATCCATTTTTCACAGGGTATTTTCTCGAGAATCGTAAGAGCTACGGACCTGAAATTTGAACAGAGTGTGTAGACCCTCGGCCGCTACAGCAACAAATACATGAGAGTTGGAAATTAAAGGGTGTGCCAAAACGAGCAACGAAAAATGTTAAAATCCCATGTAATATACATAAAATTGTATGTATATGCACTTGAAATTTGTAAAGTTAGTGTATTTTTATACAGACTACAACAATTAACACTAAAATTTAAAAAATTTTAATTAGAGGGTGTACCACCAGTTAATGTAATTTTGACTATGTAATTTTGATAACTTGCTGTATCTTGGAAACCGTAAGAGCAAACTTCTTGAAATTTTCAAAAACGGTAAAACAAAAAAAGCTCAAAATTATAAAATCGCCAAACCGAAAAAAAATCGCCAATAACAAAAAAAATAGCCAAAACTAAAAAAAAGCACCAAATTAAAAAAAAATTCTAAATCGAAAATAAATCGCGGAAAACCAGAAAAATCGCCAAAATGAAAAAATCGTCAAAATGAAAAAAAATCGCCAAAATGAAAAAATCGCCAAAATTAAAAAAATCGCCAAAATTAAAAAAATTTCTAAATCGAAAATAGATCGCGGAAAACCGGAAAAATCGCCAAAATGAAAAAATCGTCAAAATGAAAAAAAATCGCCAAAATGAAAAAATCGCCAAAATGAAAAAAATCGCCAAAATAAAAAAAATTGAAAAAATTAAAAAAAAATCGCCAAAATGAAAAAAATCGCCAAAATTAAAAAAATCGCCAAAATTAAAAAAAAACGCCAAAATTAAAAAAATCGCCAAAACGAGAAAAAAGCGAAAAATAATCAAAAAAAATTATTTCAGCTGAAAAAACGCAAAAAACGCTGTATTAAAAAAAATGCTCAAAGCCAACGTACGGAACCCTTCCTGCGCGAGTCAAAGTCGCACTTTACTGAATTTATTAAATTTTTTAAAAAAAAATTAAATTGACTATAGTTCGTCCATTTCGTATGTAAAAACTTAAGTGGACTATATACGTCGTCTTCTTTTCGTGCAAAGAATTTAATAAACTATACATCATCCATTTTTCATGCAAAAAATTTTTTTATGAAAAAAATATAATGGACTATACATCGTCTTTTTTTAAATTTTTTATGAAACAATTATATAGACTATACATGCAAACAATTATATAGACTATACATCGTCTATTTTGCATGCACAAAATTAAATGGACTGGCTATATATACAAAATTTAATGGACTATACATCTTCCATTTTTAAAATTTTTATAAAAAATTAAATTGACTATAGTTCGTCCATTTCGTATCTAAAAACTTAAGTGGACTATATACGTCGCCTTCTTTTCGTCCAAAGAATTTAATAAACTATACATCATCCATTTTTCATGCAAAAAATTTTTTTATGAAAAAAATTTAATGGACTTATACATCGTCTTTTTTTTCAATTTTTTATGAAAAAATTTTATCGACTATAAATCGTCCGATTCGTATGCAAACAATTATATAGACTATACATCGTCTATTTTTCATGCACAAAATTAAATGGACTGGCTATATATACAAAATTTAATGGACTATACATCGTCCATTTTTTAAATTTTTATAAAAAATTAAATTGACTATAGTTCGTCCATTTCGTATGTAAAAACTTAAGTGGACTATATACGTCGCCTTCTTTTCGTGCAAAGAATTTAATAAACTATACATCATCCATTTTTCATGCCAAACATTTTTTTATGAAAAAAATTTAATGGACTATACATCGTCTTTTTTAAATTTTTTATGAAACAATTATATAGACTATACATGCAAACAATTATATAGACTATACATCGTCTAATTTTCATGCACAAAATTAAATGGACTGGCTATATATACAAAATTTAATGGACTATACATCTTCCATTTTTAAAATTTTTATAAAAAATTAAATTGACTATAGTTCGTCCATTTCGTATCTAAAAACTTAAGTGGACTATATACGTCGCCTTCTTTTCGTCCAAAGAATTTAATAAACTATACATCATCCATTTTTATGAAAAAAATTTAATGGACTATACATCGTCTTTTTTTAAATTTTTTATGAAACAATTATATAGACTATACATGCAAACAATTATATAGACTATACATCGTCTATTTTGCATGCACAAAATTAAATGGACTGGCTATATATACAAAATTTAATGGACTATACATCGTCCATTTTTAAAATTTTTATAAAAAATTAAATTGACTATAGTTCGTCCATTTCGTATGTAAAAACTTAAGTGGACTATATACGTCGTCTTCTTTTCGTGCAAAGAATTTAATAAACTATACATCATCCATTTTTCATGGAAAAAATTTTTTTATGAAAAAAATATAATGGAATACATCGTCTTTTTTTCAATTTTTTATGAAAAAATTTTTTCGACTATAAATCGTCCGATTCGTATGCAAACAATTATATAGACTATACATCGTCTATTTTGCATGCACAAAATTAAATGGACTGGCTATATATACAAAATTTAATGGACTATACATCGTCCATTTTTAAAATTTTTATAAAAAATTAAATTGACTATAGTTCATCCATTTCGTATGTAAAAACTTAAGTGGACTATATACGTCGTCTTCTTTTCGTGCAAAGAATTTAATAAACTATACATCATCCATTTTTCATGCAAAAAATTTTTTTATGAAAAAAATATAATGGACTATACATCGTCTTTTTTAAATTTTTTATGAAACAATTATATAGACTATACATGCAAACAATTATATAGACTATACGTCGTCTAATTTTCATGCACAAAATTAAATGGACTGGCTATATATACAAAATTTAATGGACTATACATCGTCCATTTTTAAAATTTTTATAAAAAATTAAATTGACTATAGTTCGTCCATTTCGTATGTAAAAACTTAAGTGGACTATATACGTCGTCTTCTTTTCGTCCAAAGAATTTAATAAACTATACTATACATCGTCTATTTTTCATGCACAAAATTAAATGGACTGGCTATATATACAAAATTTAATGGACTATACATCGTCCATTTTTAAAATTTTTATAAAAAATTAAATTGACTATAGTTCATCCATTTCGTATGTAAAAAATTATGTGGACTATATACGTCGTCTTCTTTTCGTGCAAAGAATTTAATAAACTATACATCATCCATTTTTCATGCAAAAAATTTTTTTATGAAAAAAATATAATGGACTATATATACATCGTCTTTTTTTCAATTTTTTATGAAAAAATTTTTTCGACTATAAATCGTCCGATTCGTATGCAAACAATTATATAGACTATACATCGTCTATTTTGCATGCACAAAATTAAATGGACTGGCTATATATACAAAATTTAATGGACTATACATCGTCCATTTTTTAAATTTTTATAAAAAATTAAATTGACTATAGTTCATCCATTTCGTATGTAAAAACTTAAGTGGACTATATACGTCGTCTTCTTTTCGTGCAAAGAATTTAATAAACTATACATCATCCATTTTTCATGCAAAAAATTTTTTTATGAAAAAAATATAATGGACTATACATCGTCTTTTTTAAATTTTTTATGAAACAATTATATAGACTATACATGCAAACAATTATATAGACTATACATCGTCTAATTTTCATGCACAAAATTAAATGGACTGGCTATATATACAAAATTTAATGGACTATACATCGTCCATTTTTAAAATTTTTATAAAAAATTAAATTGACTATAGTTCGTCCATTTCGTATGTAAAAACTTAAGTGGACTTATACGTCGTCTTCTTTTCGTGCAAAGAATTTAATAAACTATACATCATCCATTTTTCATGCAAAAAATTTTTTTATGAAAAAAATATAATGTACTATATATACAACGTCTTTTTTTCAATTTTTTATGAAAAAATTTTTTCGACTATAAATCGTCCGATTCGTATGCAAACAATTATATAGACTATACATCGTCTATTTTGCATGCACAAAATTAAATGGACTGGCTATATATACAAAATTTAATGGACTATACATCGTCCATTTTTAAAATTTTTATAAAAAATTAAATTGACTATATTTCATCCATTTCGTATGTAAAAACTTAAGTGGACTATATACGTCGTCTTCTTTTCGTGCAAAGAATTTAATAAACTATACATCATCCATTTTTCATGCAAAAAATTTTTTTATGAAAAAAATATAATGGACTATACATCGTCTTTTTTAAATTTTTTATGAAACAATTATATAGACTATACATGCAAACAATTATATAGACTATACATCGTCTAATTTTCATGCACAAAATTAAATGGACTGGCTATATATACAAAATTTAATGGACTATACATCGTCCATTTTTAAAATTTTTATAAAAAATTAAATTGACTATAGTTCGTCCATTTCGTATGTAAAAACTTAAGTGGACTATATACGTCGTCTTCTTTTCGTCCAAAGAATTTAATAAATTATACTAAACATCGTCTATTTTTCATGCACAAAATTAAATGGACTGGCTATATATACAAAATTTAATGGACTATACATCGTCCATTTTTAAAATTTTTATAAAAAATTAAATTGACTATAGTTCATCCATTTCGTATGTAAAAAATTATGTGGACTATATACGTCGTCTTCTTTTCGTGCAAAGAATTTAATAAACTATACATCATCCATTTTGCATGCAAAAAATTTTTTTATGAAAAAAATATAATGGACTATATATACATCGTCTTTTTTTCAATTTTTTATGAAAAAATTTTTTCGACTATAAATCGTCCGATTCGTATGCAAACAATTATATAGACTATACATCGTCTATTTTTCATGCACAAAATTAAATGGACTGGCTATATATACAAAATTTAATGGACTATACATCGTCCATTTTTAAAATTTTTATAAAAAATTAAATTGACTATAGTTCGTCCATTTCGTATGTAAAAACTTAAGTGGACTTATACGTCGTCTTCTTTTCGTGCAAAGAATTTAATAAACTATACATCATCCATTTTTCATGCAAAAAATTTTTTTATGAAAAAAATATAATGTACTATATATACATCGTCTTTTTTTCAATTTTTTATGAAAAAATTTTTTCGACTATAAATCGTCCGATTCGTATGCAAACAGTTATATAGACTATGCATCGTCTATTTTTCATGCACAAAATTAAATGGACTGGCTATATATACAAAATTTAATGGACTATACATCGTCCATTTTTAAAATTTTTATAAAAAATTAAATTGACTATAGTTCGTCCATTTCGTATGTAAAAACTTAAGTAGACTATATACGTCGTCTTCTTTTCGTGCAAAGAATGTAATAAACTATACATCATCCATTTTTCATGCAAAAAATTTTTTTATGAAAAAAATATAATGGACTATACATCGTCTTTTTTAAATTTTTTATGAAACAATTATATAGTCTATACATGCAAACAATTATATAGACTATACATCGTCTAATTTTCATGCACAAAATTAAATGGACTGGCTATATATGCAAAATTTAATGGACTATACATCGTCCATTTTTAAAATTTTTATAAAAAATTAAATTGAATATAGTTCGTCCATTTCGTATGTAAAAACTTAAGTGGACTATATACGTCGTCTTCTTTTCGTCCAAAGAATTTAATAAACTATACTATACATCGTCTATTTTTCATGCACAAAATTAAATGGACTGGCTATATATACAAAATTTAATGGACTATACATCGTCCATTTTTAAAATTTTTATAAAAAATTAAATTGACTATAGTTCATCCATTTCGTATGTAAAAAATTATGTGGACTATATACGTCGTCTTCTTTTCGTGCAAAGAATTTAATAAACTATACATCATCCATTTTGCATGCAAAAAATTTTTTTATGAAAAAAATATAATGGACTATATATACATCGTCTTTTTTTCAATTTTTTATGAAAAAATTTTTTCGACTATAAATCGTCCGATTCGTATGCAAACAATTATATAGACTATACATCGTCTATTTTGCATGCACAAAATTAAATGGACTGGCTATATATACAAAATTTAATGGACTATACATCGTCCATTTTTAAAATTTTTATAAAAAATTAAATTGACTATAGTTCATCCATTTCGTATGTAAAAAATTAAGTGGACTATATACGTCGTCTTCTTTTCGTGCAAAGAATTTAATAAACTATACATCATCCATTTTCCATGCAAAAAATTTTTTTATGAAAAAATTTAAATACATCGTCTTTTTTTCAATTTTTTATGAAAAAATTGTATCGACTATAAATCGTCCGATTCGTATGCAAACAATTATATAGACTATGCATCGTCTATTTTTCATGCACAAAATTAAATGGACTGGCTATATATACAAAATTTAATGGACTATACATCGTCCATTTTTAAAATTTTTATAAAAAATTAAATTGTTTATAGTTCGTCCATTTCGTATGTAAAAACTTACGTCGTCTTCCTTTCGTGCAAAGAATTTAATAAACTATACATCATCCATTTTTCATGCAAAAAATTTTTTTATGAAAAAAATTAAATGGACTATATATACATCGTCTTTTTTTTAATTTTTTATGAAAAAATGTTATCGACTATAAATCGTCCGATTCGTATGCAATCAATTATATAGACTATGCATCGTCTATTTTTCATGCACAAAATTAAATGGACTGGCTATATATACAAAATTTAATGGACTATACATCGTCCATTTTTAAAATTTTTATAAAAAATTAAATTGTTTATAGTTTGTCCATTTCGTATGTAAAAACTTACGTCGTCTTCCTTTCGTGCAAAGAATATAATAAACTATACATCATCCATTTTTCATGCAAAAATTTTTTTATGAAAAAAATTTAATGGACTATATATACATCGTCTTTTTTTAAATTTTTTATGAAAAAATTTAATCGACTATAAATCGTCCGATTCGTATGCAAACAATTATATAGACTATGCATCGTCAATTTTTCATGCACAAAATTAAATGGACTGGCTATATATACAAAATTTAATGGACTATACATCGTCCATTTTTAAAATTTTTATAAAAAATTAAATTGACTATAGTTCGTCCATTTCGTATGTAAAAACTTAAGTGGACTATATACGTCGTCTTCTTTTCGTCCAAAGAATTTAATAAACTATACTATACATCGTCTATTTTTCATGCACAAAATTAAATGGACTGGCTATATATACAAAATTTAATGGACTATACATCGTCCATTTTTAAAATTTTTATAAAAAATTAAATTGACTATAGTTCATCCATTTCGTATGTAAAAAATTAAGTGGACTATATACGTCGTCTTCTTTTCTTGCAAAGAATTTAATAAACTATACATCATCCATTTTTCATGCCAAAAATTTTTTTATGAAAAAAATTTAAATACATCGTCTTTTTTTCAATTTTTTATGAAAAAATTTTTTCGACTATAAATCGTCCGATTCGTATGCAAACAATTATATAGACTATGCATCGTCTATTTTGCATGCACAAAATTAAATGGACTGGCTATATATACAAAATTTAATGGACTATACATCGTCCATTTTTAAAATTTTTATAAAAAATTAAATTGTTTATAGTTCGTCCATTTCGTATGTAAAAACTTACGTCGTCTTCCTTTCGTGCAAAGAATTTAATAAACTATACATCATCCATTTTTCATGCAAAAAATTTTTTTATGAAAAAAATTTAATGGACTATATATACATCGTCTTTTTTTAAATTTTTTATGAAAAAATTTAATCGACTATAAATCGTCCGATTCGTATGCAAACAATTATATAGACTATGCATCGTCTATTTTTCATGCACAAAATTAAATGGACTGGCTATATATACAAAATTTAATGGACTATACATCGTCCATTTTTAAAATTTTTATAAAAAATTAAATTGACTATAGTTCGTCCATTTCGTATGTAAAAACTTAAGTGGTCTATATACGTCGTCTTCTTTTCGTGCAAAGAATGTAATAAACTATACATCATCCATTTTTCATGCAAAAAAATTTTTTATGAAAAAAATTTAATGGACTATACATCGTCTTTTTTTAAATTTTTTATGAAAAAATTTTATCGACTATAAATCGTCCGATTTGTATGCAAACAATTATATAGACTATACATCGTCTATTTTTCATGCATAAAATTAAATGGACTGGCTATATATAAAAAATTTAATGGACTTATACATCGTCCATTTTTCAATTCTTTATGAAAAACTTTAATGGAGTGTATACGTCATCTACTTCTCGTGCAACAAATTTAATAGGCTATACATCATCCATTTTTGATGCAAAAAATGTTTTATGAAAAAAATTAAATTGACTATGTATGCATCGTCCATTTTTCAATTTTTTATGAAAAAATTTAAGGGATTTTAAATAATCGATTTCATATGCAAAAAAAATTAAATAGTCTATACATTGTCTGTTTTTCATGCAAACAAATAAATGGGCTATACATACAAAATTTAATGGACTATATACATCGTCCAATTTTAAATTTTTTATGAAAAAATTTAAAGAAATGTAATTCATCCATTTCGCATGCCAAAAATTAAATGGACTGCATACGTCATACATTTTTGGCAACAAATTTAATGGACTATACGTCATCCATTTTTCATGCAAAAAATTGTTTATGAAAAAAATTTAATGGAGTATACATTTTCCATTTTTCATTAAAAAAAATATTGAATGCAAAAAATATAATGTTCATTTTTAATACAAAAATTTACTTCATTGAAAAATTATAAGGGACTGTACATCCTCCATTTTTATGCAAAAAAATTAAATGGGGTATACAAAAATAATTACATGGATATACATTGTCCATTTTTCATATAAGAAAATTATTCAATAAAAAAAAAGTAATGGACTATACATAGTAAATTTTTTTATGGAAAAAAATAAATGGACTATATATACATCGTCTATTATTCATGCTGTAAATGGACTATACATTGTCCATGTACAGACAATTAATTTTTTTTTTATATGGAAAGTGTATCATATATAGCCCATTTAGTTTTTATATACGAAATGTGTACTACGTATAGCTTATTTAATTGTTATATTAATGAAAAATGTACTATGTACAGTCCATTTACTTTTTTTTTATACGAAAAATTAACAGTGTGTAGCCCATTTACTTTTTTAAGTAAAAATTAACCATTTAATTATTATTTTTCGAACTGTATTTGTTTCTATATTCTTATGAATTACGAACTTTAGCCTATTCAATTCATAAGAATATAGAAAAATTAACCATGTTTAGCATTTTTATTATTTCTTTATTAATAATAAAACATGTATAGCCTACTAAATTTTTCTATATTTAAAATGAACTGTGTATAGCCCATTAAATTTGTCTATATTAAATGTGAAAGATTTAGGTTTTCTATATGAAGTAAAAGATATAAAGGTTATTGAATGATTCTATATGAAAAATTAACCATACATAGGCAATTAATTGTTCTATATGAAAAATGAATCATGTATAGCATATAAAAATATACCATGTAAAGTACACTTCATTTTTTGAGATGAAGACTGAAAGACCCATTTAATTTTTCTATATCAAAAATTAATGATGTGTAGCCCATTTAATTTATTATGTGAAAAATATATTATGTATAGCATATTTAGTTTTCCTATATGAAAAATATCCAATATACCACGTGTAGCAAATTTTTTAAATAAAAACAGTACGATATACACGAATTCCTATTGATATCCTCTTTACGAAATATGTTGTACATCATGCACCGCTTCATTTTTCTATATGAAAAATAAACGATTTATAGCCCATGAATTTTTTTATGTTAAGACTGTACGATGTATAGTCCATTTAATTTTTCTATATAAATAATGGACCATGTATAGCGCATTTAATTTTGCTATATAAAAAACGAACAATGTTTAGCGCATTTAGTTTTTTTATATGAAAAATTTATTATCTTTAGTCGATTTAATTTTTCTATACCAAAAATTTACTATGTGTAGCTATTTAATTTCTGGCATTAAAAAAGTAAAATCAAAATACTTTTAATTCCAAGATTGTAAGTTGGGAAGTGAGCTTTAACCAATGGGACATTTACAATGTGAATTATTGAATGGAAAAGAATTCATAGTGTTCTCCTTCATTTGATAAAAGAAGAACAATTATATAAACTTAAATCAAAATCTTCCCATAAAATATACTATATATGTTTATATCATAAACAATTTATTTTTCCAGAGTTGGACTAACTGGAAATGGAAAATGCAGCAAATCACTTTGAAATAAGGTTGAACGTAATCAGGATAACGAGAAAGACATGATCATTGAAATCAAAAACATACAGCATTTAACAGATATTTTGGAACAGTAAGTATCCTTATGTATTTTAAACGTCAATGTCCGAATGAACACTTTTTTTCAGAGAGAATCTTAATGTTTGGTTATATACTGAAGAAACTTTTAGCATCCAAAAGATTACAAATTATTATTATTCTTGAATTCACCTCACACTTCATCAGATGAAATAGATGCTTTCAAAAATGAAGACATATGGGAAAAATTTGGAGTTGTGGAGACTTGCCGAAATAAAGTGGAATATTCGATGCAAATATTTACATCGTTTTGACTAAAATAAATGGAAAAATTTTATTTTTAATTGCTTTCTATTTAAAAAGCTTTATGAGAATCTTGTATTGAGCTTTAAAATTATTATTAAATATTAAACAAAAATTTTTAAATTGTTTTTACTTGTTTTGACATGTAGGTTTATATCCGACACTGTTTGGGGCTAATAATTATATCTAGATTTAAGATTTCACAACTTTTTGTTAGTTCATTTCTGAAGATACATTAAATAAATGTAAGTTAAAAAAAATTTTTAATTTTCCTTTCTTGCTTTTCTGAAAAACTGATGTACCGGCAAGCCGTTAAGTTATATAAAATAATTTATATCTAGAGCAATTCTCGAGAATCGGCTTTCAGCCGGGCTTAATGATTTTTTCCATCTGTGTATGTCCATCAGCGGCTTCACTGAATAATGATTTCTTGCGCACGTGGCCTTCTACCATGCTTGATTATTTTCTCCACCATGATATTTCCCGAAACGGCGCAGGATAATTAAGATTTTCTGTCTTGCAAAGCTTTTCCACCTAATGACCTTTTCCTAGACTGACAGCATTTGGCCGGGCCTAAAAATTTTACCCACCACGGTATTTCCCAAAACGGCGCATGCTAGTAAAGTTTATCTGCCTTGAAAAGTTAAAATACCTAATAACATTTTCCTAGACTACTTAAGGATTTTCTTCACCGAAGCCGCTTAATGAATTCCACATCTATGTATGTATGTCCAACAGCAGCTTGCCTGAATAATGCTTTTCTGCCTGGCCTACCTTCGACCGGGCTGAATGATTTTCTAATCTATTACGTCCAACACCTGATTTGCTAAAGAGTGATCATCTGCATTGTCGGCTTTTGTCTGGGCTTAATGAATTTATCATTTATGTATGCCCAGCAGCGGCTGTGAAGAAATACGTTATTCAGAAAATACCTTGGTGGAGAAAATCCTTAAGCCTAGCAGAAGGCCAGCAGTGCAGGAAATTATTTTTCAGCGAAGCCGCTGATGGACATACACAGATGGAAGCCCCTGTTAGATATAATTAGATCTGAAAAACATAAATCGCTTTCGGTGAACAATGATTTTCTGACGTTTCGAAAAATCCTATGGTGAAGGAAATCCTGCTGAAGGCCAGATTTTTACATGCCGTGTGCTACATATAGGCTTTACATATGTGACCTTCTCCGAGAAAAGGGACCTAGTGTGTCAAAAAACGTATTTGGACTTACGAGTGGATTATGGTACCTAAAAGGGTGTAGAATAAGTATTTCAGGGACAACAACAGTTCTACATTTTTGCAAATAATAATAAACAAAACCATTCTACTAGCGTTTATTCCGCCATACACGTGCGTGTGGCTCATTTGCTGCATCAATATATTAAGTCGAAAAAAATAATGCAGAATAATTCTGAATATCGTATTTTAACCTCCATTAAATAAATGTTTTAAAAGATATAAAAAATATGGTATCCTATCTGATTATGCTAAATACGCTGTTTCAAGATCTAAGTATAATTCAATGAATACCCTTCTGTATAAAAATTATATAAACAACATTAAATACAATTTGAAACGCGATCCAAAATCGTTTTATAAATTTGTAAATTCTAAACGGAAATCTTCTGGTTACCCCAATGTATTAAAATACGAAAATTGCGAATCCAGCGATAGTTTAAACATAAGTAACTTATTTGCAAACTTTTTCTCAAGTACATATTCGGACACCGAATATACACTTACCTCATATCCGTACCCACTTGTTGAAAGTCAGCCAATACAAATTTCATCAATAACTACATCACAAATCTTATCTGCCATAAAAAATATAAAATCGTCATATTATAGTGGACCTGATGGTATACCGAGCTGTGTTTTAAAGCATTGTGCAAACGCACTTTCTACTCCGTTGGAAATATTATTTAATTTATCGATTGAACAAGGTTATTTTCCTAAAGCTTGGAAAGATTCGTATATTATTCCGCTTTTTAAATCTGGTAATAAATCAAACATTGCAAACTACAGAGGTATTGCTAAGCTTAGTGCAATTCCTAAACTTTTCGAAAAGTGTATTACGGACAACATTAGTCGCCAAATATCATCGTATTTATCTGCTCATCAACATGGTTTCAGAAAAGGCTGCTCAACAACAACAAATCTTTTACAACTTACAACCCTAATTCATGAAGGTTTTAACAATAAGCAACAGACCGATGTCATTTACACCGATTTCAGCAAGGCTTTTGATAAAGTAAATCATTCTTTATTATTATTGAAACTTCACCATATTGGATGGTCAACTAATGCATTGAATTGGATAAAATCGTATCTAATAGGCCGGGAGCAGTGTGTTATTTTCAATAACGTCACCTCTAAGAACTTCACTGTTAAATCTGGTGTCCACCAAGGGAGTCACTTGGGACCAATTTTATTTTCCATTTTTTTAAATGACTTGCCGAGTATAATAACATATAGTAATGTTTTAATGTATGCCGATGATGTTAAAATTTTTCTAAGTTATAACAATATCTCCGATAGCATTTTCTTACAACGTGACTTAGATAGTTTTTTTGATTGGTGCAAAGTCAACATGATGTCTCTCAACCTGAAAAAGTGCAAGCATATGAGGTTTTCACGATACTTTATTTCTGAGTGCCTTTTTTCGCTAGGAGGATATCAGCTCGAAACCGTTACTGAATTTTTGGATTTAAGTGTTCTCCTTGATTCAAAATTAAATTTCAATAATCATATCATCATGACGACTAACAAAGCTCGTGGTGTACTAGCATATATTAAGCGCTGGGCTAAAGAATTTACTGATCGCATGATTACTAAACAATTATTCACATCATTAGTAAGGCCTATCCTTGAATACTGATCCATTATCTGGGACCCTTACACTGATTATCAGAAGAATCGAATTGAATCAGTTCAGAAACAGTTTCTTTTATTTTGCCTGGGAAACACAACTTGGAACCCAAATTGCAATATTCTACCTTATTCTGCAAGACTCTCTACTATTAACTTACCGACTCTGGAAAGTAGAAGATTAATGCTTAATGTGATATTCGTAGTAAATCTGTTAAATGAATCTGTCTGTTCAGAATTTCTGTTAACTAAAATCAATTTCAATATTCCGGCTAGAACAACAAGGAACTTTACACCCCTGTATCTCAAATGTCATCAGACGAATTATGAGAACGCTAACCCTTTGAGGAGATTATGCAGAAACTTTAATGATTATTATGTTTTCATTGATTATTCTATAAAAAACGTTAATATTATAAAACGTAACATTATTTTGTTCTTAAATGTTAATAATTAGTTTTTATTATGTAAAAATTTTTTAATTAATTGTAACTTTTTGTTGGTCTGTAAGGATATTACTCCATAGACACTTTTATTATAAATAAAAAATAAAAAAAATTTTGCAAACAACTGTTTACTTTATTGAATTGTAATGCAATTTTAAAAGTTTAAACTCGTTTTCTGTTAAACTACTATTTTGGATTTATAACTTTGTTGAAGTAACTGAGCGTTATGTATGCATATAAACAAAGTGTAACTGGCTATACTTTATTATAAGACATTAGTTTATATAAAAAAAATAAAAATTAACACTGTTGTATTATTTGATTTAGTTTTTTTTTATTTTTCTTTTAAAGCACAATAGCAAAAAAACACCTCAACATAAAATCGTTATATTGCTTAGCCATGTGTTAAATAAACCTTGTTCTTTATATTTAAAAATATAAGGGTGGAATCAATATATCCAGCAAAGAATTTATCCATTGAATGTCTTTTGTATAAGATAATGTGAGTAGTAGAGATTTGTAATAATGCTCAATGGAATTGTGGTTTCTAAATTTTTATATGCACTTATGTATGTCCTTTTCATGCAGTGGATTGCCTTATTAAAAGGCAAGGAAAGCTGTCTGATTGCATCCTTATTAGTGCTCACTGGTCACTAACTTGTAGTAATATCCTCATAGTACCCTGACATTACATTCGAACTTACCCCGTTATTTGGGCTACTTAATTTAGTTTAGTTGGGACATTTAATTTTAATATTTGTTTTAATCAATATCTTATTTTATTTATTTTTGTTATTTAAGAACTTAAACACAAAATGAAGAGCGTATTAGCAAAATAAAAAAAAGTATTTAGACTGTTGCGATATAATATATAATTTATGACTTTCTTATCTGTTACTATAAAAAGTCAAAACTTTTCCATCAAACTTAATAAAATTTTCCTTAAATATAAATATAATTTTGTTAACACAAAAAACCATACTTATTATTATAATTTTTTTTTGTTAATTTAATTTAATTAATGGCTTTGAGCTAACTGATTAAAGTATTTTCACTTCAATAAATAAATCTGTTAAACACACAAACCTTAAGCACTTTCACACGCTGCACAAATCCTTAAGCAAAGATTTAAGCATTAAAATATAAACTCGTGTCCAAGCGATTTTCTTCTATTATTGTTTGTTTTTTAATTTTTTGTTTGGGTATTTGTTTGTTTTCAGAGGATTTTTTAACTTTTTTATTTTTCCTTTAGTTTTTTCTTTTCCAGAATTTTCTTATTTCATGTCTGCATTTGCTTTTGGCTGTTTTCTTAAAAGCAATTATTCAAACGTTGTGTACTATAGGCGACAGAGTAATTTTTCCCATTTTTTTACTCTGATAATTTGCTTCTCAGTTTCTGTTAAATATCGTACATATCGTCCCTACCACGTCAAACTATCCAATATGCAAAATTCGTTTTTAAGATTCGTTATGCTAAAATTCTCATGAACGATAGATAATTCAATAAAAAAATATTTTAAGCCTGGCACTTTTATGAATACGCCGGCCTTAAATTCACCATTTACAGGTCTTCGTGCTCTTCTGAAAAGTACAAATTTTCATATTGGATAGTTTGACATGGTAGGGGCGATATGTACGTATTCGTAAGAGTTATTCAGTTGATTCTTGTTACTTCATTAAATATATCTATATATGTATGTATATATAAATATATGTATATCTGCAGCTAAGTAGAATTGTAACAATGTGATAAATTTGAGGCTTACTATATAATAACGTTAAATAGAAGTTTTTTTTTTGGAGCAGGTAATTAAAAACTTTGTACTTTGTCTTATAGCAGATTTACAGAAAAGCTTTATATATTTGAGTATGTTTTAAATAAACAAAAATAACAATAAATGAACTTAGTTATATCTTGTTCAAAATTTAAATATTGGATATGCACAAGCATATATGTATGTATGTAAGTCTGTAAGCATTAAAATTTAGAGTACATTCATTGTGTCCATTTTTTATCGTTGGTTCAGTGAATTGCATTAATAATTATAGAGAGAAATTAAGATTTAATCACATAGTGGAATAACTTAGTGAAAGAAATCGTTGCTAAAACTCTGAATAAAAAAATATTAAACGGGATTCTAAGATGTATATATATATATATATGTATATAGCGTGTTTTTTTTTTAGATTGTCACAGCTTTGAGTTGACATCAATACTTTATTTGAGCACCCACTTAACAGCTGATAGCTGCTTTTTGTTTAGTTCGCTTTCATATTTCATTATGAATCGACTTATATCAGAGCAACGCGTGGAAATTGGTGACATTTTTAATAAAAATTTCTATTAAAAATTTTATTTTCCGATGAAACCCATTTCTGGTTGAATGGGTAGGAAAATAAGCAGAATCTTCGCATTTGGAGTAAGGAAAATCTACAAGCTTTTGTCGAAACACCATTGCATCTACAGAAAATTACTTTTGGTGCACTCTATGGGGTGGCGGGTCACTGGCCCATATGTCTTCAAAAACGATTATGGTCAGTATGTTACTGTCAATGGTTAACAGTATAGGAATATTATTCGAAATTTTTTTGTACCTCAATTACGTTTCATTAATCTTGCAGATATGTGGTTCCAACAGGATGGAGCCACATGTCAAAATAATTTCACGTAATGGTCGAATTAATTAGCCACCAAGGTCGTGTGATTTCATCCCATTGGACTATTTTCTTTGAAGACCTGAAAATCAACATTCAAAGAATTAACGGCAAAGTACGACCGCAAATGCTGCAAATAGGTGTTAAAAACTGGTGTCCCAGATTGAGCCTTCTACGCACCAGCCATGGCGTGGCGGCCACGTGGCAGAAATTATATTTTAACATTAGTTTCATAAAATTTTCTTTCCAATAAAGCCCGCTTCAATAATATTAGAAATGTATATCCTTGTTTTAATGTGATTTAAATTTGTGTCACTCTATAAAAAACACCCTTTATAAGTTTCTATAGTTCTTGCAAAAAGCATAGGGCCATTACATTTGTTGTGGTTTCTATAATCTTCAATATTTAAGATTAGTAGCTGTTTGGGCTAAAGCATCCGATCCTGGAGTTGGTTCTGCTGACAACGTCTGCAGTCAGACAGTGGAATGGGATTTAATCAACACATCTACGATGCAGTCATACTTCAGTAAATATTCATGTTTATTTGCCTACTTGCCAGAGACATTAAGATGCACCACAACCATTCAGGTAGTGAGCTGCCTGGAAAGTCAAACAAGCGAATCATTTCTGGTCGCTCCCAAGTGAATGACAGTCAGAAAATTTTCCGCACTAAAAGCAGCTTTGTAGAAAATCCCATTTACCGGATTCTAAGGTTTAATACCTCTCTATTTTGCTCTACAATAGCCTTGATTTTCTAGTTCTAACGTAATGTACAAATTTCGAGTTATTACTCTGTAGCAATAAGGGAGCGATAAACAACTCGTATCCATAAAACCAGGGGGCAAATTACGGCATTCGATACCATTCGAAACTTAAAAATGTTTCCATATAAATTGTATTGAAATATTTCGTAATTTCGTTCAATTACGAGTGCCGCAATTTGCCCCAGTAATTAAATAATATTCTTCTTACAACCAAAATGCACGCATGTACTTGAAAGTTATTACTTAAAACAATTATCATCAGTAACAAAATAAATTGAAAAAGTTTTGCTTAAATATTTAATTTTAGATACACTACACCTTTTCACAAATCATAATCTCGTCTCTTTACTGATAAATTAAGTGATTCTTTAAACTAAAAGCACACCTTGTACAAAATATTTCATGGGAAAATCTGTAACCATAATTTATTGCTGCCAACATCTTGAACAACATCGATTTCGTCGGAATCCTCATCTCAATTGAAGGCAATAAGAAAATTTTAAATTATCTTCAACCACAGCAATTTCCTTGAATAACTAACCGCACTTTCTTCTCAACGTTCCTGTGGCAAAAGTGAGTTTTGCGATTGCTTAATAAATAAGATTCAGCACAAGTACTGGCGCCGTAGGCAAAAGTCAATCTGTGTATTTAACAGACGTGTCAGTGATAAAAGAGAGCAAAAATTTAATATTATATTTTTTGTTTTTGTGGAAGGCAGGATGCATAACACTTTTTGTTTTATTTTTAAAACATATGTTGATGTAAGCGACACGCAATGAACTTTTTTTTTAATATTTCCCAATATACCAGATCAAGTACATGTGAAAATAATTAGCTTTTCTTAAACGTTTGAAGGATGAAAACAAAATTTTATTCGTTTTGATGTTGTAATATATTTTTTATAATACCCATGCATGTATAAGCTAAAAGATAAAAGTTAAATAAATTTGTTTGCAAGATAAAAATGTTTTATTTTTTTAAAGTTCTGAATTTAATTTTTTTAATACTTTGCTTATAACAAATATTTTAGGTACTTTGGAGAAACAATTAAAAAATGCTGTTTAAAAAGTAGGCTAATACCCGTATTTCGAACGACGTATAACTGCATAATAATGAAAAAAAAAAATATATTATAATACAACAAAATAAATTTTTGAAAATATAAAATATACTTAATAGTAACAAACCAAAAAAGTTTGTCTTATGTTAGGAACACAACTGCGACGAACGACGAATTTTTCGGTGCGAACTTTCGTCATAAAAAATAAAACACATGAGTGCATATGAAAATGAACACAACACCGCCGTGCAACGAAATTCGTCGTGCGTGACGAATTCTGAGATAGATTTATTTCTAATTTGTACGCCGACGAACGACGGAAAAACAATTTTCTCTCTCTCTTTGTACACACAACAACCAACTTTATCAAATATAAGAGAGGAATTCGCTGCGTAAATTCGTCGTTGTTTTGTTTCACACGACGAACTTACGCAGCGAACTCTTATCGACGAATTCGTCAAAGATGTTTTGCCGATTTTACAGCCGCTTCCCATAGTCCACCAAAATGTGGCGCACGGGGTGGGATAAAATGAAAATTTATTCCCTTTGAGCTGGCAGTTGAAATGATTGATTCCCGTCCCTTGTTGGAGTAGATACTTCCCACCAGTTCTGACAATTGGTTTTTTGCTCCTATAAAATTAGTAGCGTTGTCTGAATATATGTTCTGACAACGACCTCGACGGCTGATGAATCGTTTCAGAGCCCCAATGAATGACTCAGTTGTTAGATCGGTTACTACCTCGAGATGAGTTGCCTTGGTGGCAAAACAACAGAATACGGCTATATATGCTTTTGTCGGTCTTTTTCCTCTGACCTTATGATGGATCCACACTGGGCCACAATAGTCAACTCCCGTGTTAATGAAGGGTCGGGCTGGAGTCACTCTAGTCTGAGGTAAACTACCCATTATTTGTTGGCACAGTTGAGGTCGTGCCCTGGCACATCTAACGCACTTTTGTACAGTTGAGCGCGCTGTTATTTTGCCTTTTATTGGCCAAAATCGTTGTCGTATTATGTTTAATAATGCTTGTGCGCCACAATGTTTGTTTTCTTCGTGAACCATTGTAAACAAAAGCCTTGTGATAGGGTCATTATATGGTATCAACATTGGGTGTTTTGCTTCGTATGACAAACGTGATGCCTCCAATCGTCCTCCAACTCGTAAAATATTTGTTCTATCTAGAAATGGAGCAAGACTGATGATGGAGCTGTTTTTGTCGACTTCTTTATTTTTTCGAAGCTGGTTGATTTCTGATAAGAAATCGGACATCTGAACGGTTCTAATAATGGTATATAGTGCATCGTCTAATTCTGCTGGAGATAATGATTCGTGTACAGGGCGATGTTGTTTTTTCATACGTGAATTTTTTGTAAATCTCAAAACATACCCCAGTATTCTCTGCAAAGTTTTGAAGGAATTTCTGTGTGGAATTTTGTATATGAGATCATTGTTCGAAACCGTAACTGCTACAGCTAGCGATGTTGCCTTCTTCTTCTCGAGATCGCTGGGAATTGCCAGTTCCCTTGACAAATGGGGTGGCCACATGTCTTCTTGTCCGTGTAGAAAGAGTGGTCCATATAGCCATAAATTACATTCCGATAGTTTACGTGCTGGAAGACCTCTGGATAGTATGTCAGCGGGATTGTCCTTTGATCTGACGTGGCGCCATTGACTGGGCAATGTCAACGATTGAATTTTGGAGACTCGATTGGCCACAAATGTATGGTACAATGAGGATTGGGAGTTTATCCAGGAAAGTACTATTTCGGAGTCCGTCCATATGAACATCCGTTGATTTTTGGTTTGAAGGTCCATTTTGATTCTATGCATTAGCTGGGCTGCCATAACCGCGGCACATAACTCCAACCGAGGCAGTGTCTGCCTTTTTAATGGAGCAACCCTTGTCTTGGCACAAAGTAATTGTACAATAACTCTTTTATCTTTGAGAACTGTTCGAATATAGGCGACTGCACCAAAAGCTCTTTCAGAAGCGTCTGAGAAAACATGCAGTTCCGTCTCTGCTGGGAGTTCACCTTTAAAAATGTGCCGAGGGATTTTGAAATTATTCAAGCTGTCTAAATCTTTTCTGAAATTGGTCCAGAGTACTATATGGTCCTCGGGCAAAGGTTTATCCCAATCTAACCTTAACTGCCACAACTGTTGGATAAATATCTTTGCATTGATGACAACAGGTGCAAGTAGACCAAGCGGATCGAATAATCTTGCGAGATCCGATGTTGCTGTACGTTTTGTGATATTCTGTACATGATTCATTTTTACTTTGATGCAAAAATGGTCAGTATTAGGCAGCCATAACAACCCTAACGTTTTTATAGAATCAGCGTTATTACTACTGAAATCCAAATTTAGCTCTTGATCACCGACTGGAATATTCTTCAGTAGTTGCGGGTGGTTTGCACACCATTTTTTTAAGTTGAAACCATGGCTTCTTAAAATTGTACTGAGTTCTTGTTGTGTTTGAAGTGCGATATTAAGACTATCAGAGCCCCCCAGGCCATCATCCATGTAAAAATTAGTTTTAAGCATTTGTGAATCATATGGGTAGGCTAGCGAGCTTTCATCAGCAATTTTTTGTAAGCATTTTGTAGCTAGATAAGGTGCTGCTCGTGTCCCATATGTAACTGTATTTAGTTGGTAGTAATTAATAGGAAGTGCTGGGTCTTCCCTCCAAATAATTAATTGGTACTGATGGTTGTCCTGGTGAATCAGAATTTGTCTATACATTTTCTCGATGTCGGTGGTGAAGACGAATCTGGGGAATCGAAAACGCAGTAAAATTGAGAAAAGTTCACTTTGAATACTTGGCCCTGTATACATCAGATCGTTTAATGAGTAGCCTGACGAGGTTTTAGCTGATGCATCGAATACCACCCTGAGTTTTGTTATGGTGCTATCTGGTTTCAGGACGCAGTGATGAGGAATAATGTATTTAGGATTTAATACAGTGTCGATATCTACCTTCTGCATGTGCCCCAATTGCTCGTAATCTCGCATAAATTTTATATATTCGGTTCGAATTCCTTCATCTTTTTGGAGTCGACGCTCTAGACTCATGAATCGGTTGTATGCCATCGCATGGGATTCTCCTAACGCACTTGGGTTTTCACGAAAAGGAAGACTGACTATGAAGCGACCCTCGCCATTGGTAAGAACATGTTGGGTAAAATGTGCTTCACATAGTTTTTCGGGGAGCGAGAGAACCTTTTCGCTGCTTTCGATATCGTCCAATTTCCACAAATGCTCTATGGCTTCTTCCAATGAAGTGGAGTCTCCAAATACTGCACATGTTGTAGCACATAAGGGACTCGGGATTGGATTTTTCCCGATTGCTCCACCCACAATCCATCCCAAAGCTGTATTTTGAAGTGTTGGAAGATCGTCAGCAAGGTGTATTGTGCCATTTTGAGTTAATTTGAAGAAAAATTCCGCTCCAAGCAGCAAATCTATTTTTTCCTGCTGATAGAAATGAGGATCTGCTAGGTGAATATTGTTGGGAATTCCCCAAGTTGAAATGTCAACATGCTGATTGGGTTGCGAGGGAATTATGCTAGGTAGAACATACGCTTCAACATTTGCTGAGAAATTGCGATTCCTGGACATCATTCCAATATTTATGCGATATTTTGAATTTTTTCGAATTTCACCTACACCATCAATACAGAGGGAGGTCTCAAATGGTGAAATGGACAATTTTTGACAAAGCCGTTTGGATGCAATATTTACTTGTGAGCCAGAGTCTAATATTGCTCTAAACTCATCTGATACACCATTTGAGGCCGTAATGATAACTCTTGCCGTTGCTAGCAATACATGACCCTGGCGGCCCGCACCGATATTTGTTGTTGCTGATGCAACTGCTGCTACTTCTGAGGCAGGAGGCTTTACTTCTGGACTCGGATTCAAAGCTGAAGATGGAGTTGATGAGCCTTTTGTTGTTTTGGTATTGCCCCTTTTTTCTAAGTGGAGCAACGTGTTGTGTTTTTTCGCACACCTTTTGCAGCTACCTGAATTACAAGTTTTTGAACCATGGTCACTTCCGAAGCAATTTACACATAACCTTTTTCGTTGTACCCATTGCAGTCGTTCTGCTTCTGATAGTCGCAGGAATTTATTGCAGTGGTATAGTTTGTGGTCACTACTATTGCACAGTCTGCATGTACTACTATTGCTTCCGTTAGTTGTTATAATTGTTGATACCACCTTGTGTTGTGGTTTGTCCTTCAGAGTAACTGCCTCCATTGACTGAAAGTTTCTCTCCAAGAACTCCAAAAATTCCTTGATTTTTGGAACTTCGCGTGGATGTGAAAGAGATTGCTCGTAGCGAAGGCGGGTGGGTTGATCCAGTCTTTTTAATAACAAGTGTAGTAGCAACGGATCCCAAGTGGCTGTGTTTATTTTAAGATTCTGTAATGCTAATAGACACTCTTGTGTTTTATCATGCAATGACTTGTAATTATCGCTTGAAGCTCTGTTTGGAACATCGACCAGCTCCTGTACCAGTTTGCCAACAAGCAATCGTTTGTTGTTGTAGCGCTCTATTACTAATGACCATGCTGCCTCAAAATTATCTCCTGTAGCAGTGAAGTGCTTGATAAGATTTCCTGCTTCGCCTTCCAGATGTGTTTTGAGATACCACATTTTTTGAATGTGTGGTATCGGTTGTTGTATTATTAGTGAAGAGAACAAATCATGAAACTCCTTCCACTTCAAATAATTTCCTTCAAATTTAGGAAGCGTTATCTTGGGGATTGGAATTGTCCGTGAATCTTGCTGATTATTTTGGGGCATGGGGTGGGCTTGATCATTTGTACTATTTCCAGTGGTTTTAATCGCCGTCCGCAGCCTTTTTTCTAACTGAATGAATCTATCCATATTATAGCCTTGTTTGCTTGTGTCAGCACTCAATTCTGCAATTTGATAATGCAAACTTTCAATATTTTGCCACAAATTTGTTGCGGTTTTGGTGTCTTCTCTTGTGAAGACGTCTTCTAAAAGGCGCTCCAACGATGACATCATGGCGGCTTGCCTCCGCATGAGCTTGACTAGCTCTTGTTGATTTACTGAGTTGTCAGTGGTAAGTATAGTTGGCTCTGATCCGACTGATTGAATTTGTTGCTTGCCGGTAGATTCAGTAATTTTTGTTTTTGCATTTTCAAAAATCGCCTTATATTGGTCTACGATATTCATAACTGCGGTGTAATAGTCTTCAGTGAAATACTGATGTTCCATTGGAAGGTTTTCAAAGAGGCGAATCTTGGTGTCATTGGTCTCGAATTCTGACCATTCCGCTTCCAGTCGTCTCAACCTTTCCTGGAAATAATCTGTAGAATCCTTTCTTGATGCAGGATCTTTCTTGAAATTTCGGACTATGACTTCAATTTTGTTACCAATTTGTTTTTGGTTGATGACCAATTCCTCGAAAGAAGCCATGATTCAATCGTTGTTGTGGGTAACGAAAATCGATGGAGGTTGTTGGAGGATCAAAATTGGCTGACCAAAATTTTTTATTTATTTGCCAAAATGTTGATTGGTCTGGTTGATATCCAGCTGTCTTGATAAGTCTTAAAAGCCTGTTGTCACCAAAATGTTATTTGGTGGATTGTTGACGATGTAGACTTGTTGCTGTCTGACGTCGTAATTAGGAAATTCGTGGATGTCCTGTGTAGAATGAGCCTCGACTTGAATGTTGTAGCAAATCTGTAGCAGGATGTTGAATTTCAAAAGGCTGTGTTGATGTTTTTTAAGAATATAAAAGTCCTTTGCCACTGGTGGGAAAAACTTATGTATCCTTAAAAGTTTGATTTGTAGCGCTGTTGCGTGTTTTTAAAAGTTTTTCTTTTTTTTTTTTTAAGTTTGAAAGCTAGGGGTCACCAGAAAAAATGTTAATTATTAGTATTATTCAATTCCAACACTTGAATTGGAACCGTACTAATTGTTTTTTTTTTTATTGTTTTATCTTCAAGCACTTGTAACTTGAAGACAATGAATCGGAAAAAATTAAAACACTCAGATTTATTTTGTGACTGACTGACAAGAATTTAAATTTTATTACGATACTTATACTAAATTAATAACAAAAAAATTGCTGAGCTAATGTCTACAGAAACTTAAAATTTATGGGAAATTAACCAATCAGAACAAAGTTGTAATTAATGCAATTTAATACCTTTAATATTTTGCTTTGGTTGGACAAATTCAATTAATATTAATATTAGGTGTGTTTTAACACATTTCAATAATAGGTGTGTTTTAACACCGGATATTAGTGTGTTCTGTTAGTTTTTTATTTTTTATTTTTCGTCGTTTTGGAAACTATTTATCGGAACTGGACTAAAAAGATAACTCTTGCAAAAAGTTTTACTTTTGTATAAATCCCATAAGTCTAAATTTTATAGTTTTTCAAAGTATTGTTAATTCAGCTCAAGCTATCTGTGGGTAATTTGCGAAACTAGGGAAGAGAGGACCTCACGAAGAACGGCCTATCACTTTTGGATTGTTGTTGTCATTGGAAAAGACAATTGTTTTAATTTTAATTGCGAAATAAATCCAGTAATTAATTTGGCCATCAGTGATAAAAATAATAATTTTGTCATCAATGGAATGGTACTGATCTTCGCTCAAGTACAAGGATACTTGTGCTTTTGAAATGTGTGGTGGCACAGAAAATGAAGAATTTCCTCAGCCAGTCTAAAACAATTTTTCTTGCCGTCTTAAAAAAATACATAAATAACACTGCACAATAGTGATTTGGATGTTTAAATAAAAATGACCGATCCTTTTGTATTTTTACCTCCTGATTACGATGGCGTCATTAGTTTTTCCCTATCAGGTCTAGTTAAAAAGATATAGCTACATTTAGGATTTGCATAATTTGCACTTCTTTTTGTATTATTCCATTAATATATCATGAATGGTACTCCAAACTTAAAAATATTTTCTGGATTATTAATCTACACAAAAATCCCTTTCATTAAAATGATTAGCGTTGATGATTATATCAGGGTATCTGATTATTATTGCAAGGATGTTAAAAATCGTGCGTTTTTAGTTTAGTCCATGAAAATTTTTTTATTATAATTAATTGTTATGTATTTTTGTTTGCTAATTACAAAAATAGGCTTATTTATTTTCTACCCCCTCTAGTTTCAGAGATATTTTGCGTTACATACAAAAAAGGATCAGCCATTTTTATTAAAACATCATGAAAAAACCTCGATTTTGTTGTGCAGTGTAATTTTTGTTTTCTTTATTCTATAAAATGTTTAGGTTTTCACCATCATTTGCGTGTTCTTTGATGTAAGTAACCCATTATTGGTTAATTTTGTTTGATAATAATTTAAATTATCACAAATTTGTAAATGTAAAAAGGTACAAATCATAAGCAGTAGCTTAATAAATTAAAAAATTTAGTTTATGCTTAATTACACATGTTTACAAATTTTGAAAAACCTGTTCGTTTGCTAGAAACGAAAGTTTTTCATTTAGTTATTTGGAACGCTGAACGCGAATTATTACTCCATTTTATCAGCTCTAGTTTTCGAGATATAGCATTATGTATAAAATAAAGGTACTTTCACCTTATATAGTAGTTAGCATAACTTCAGCAGGGGTTTCCCATTCGTTTTGTTTGTTTTTAAGAACGCATAAAAAATACAAATACAATAATTTAATAGCTTGTAGCTAAATGTATTCCAAAGAAATGAAGCCTTTTTTAATTGAAGTGGGTGTACAACTTTTGATATTATTTATCATTTGTTTTAATACCCGAAGTGTGTCGAAACTTTGCATCAAATTATGAACGAAATTTTTCACAATTCCCCCTTAACTTGCAAATGAATTATATGTATAATATTACCTATATGTATTTATGTTAATAATTAAGTCGGTCAATGCAATTAGGCCGAGGTGCTTCTATAAAAATTTAAATGCACACCATTTTCAGCAAATAACATTTTCATGCCAATTATTTGTAATATACGATTATGTATGTATGTGTATCTTTTTATGGTTTAAATTTATGTCAATACATTGTGAGTGTATATGTGAATGCCTATGCTAGTGTATGAATTCCCAGCGGTAAAACTCAGAAAATCTTCTTGGTGCAGGCCTTATTAAAGGACTCTTTCGCATAAAAGATACGATACACATTCCACACTTCCTTCTATGAGAAGGAAGAAGAGAAGGAGTGACATGTTTTGTTTTCTTTTTTTCACCAAACCAAAAGCAAAATCCATTTACTTGAAGGCCTTTCAGAATCCCTGCCGAAAGAAGCAAGAATAGAAGGCCTGCTCCGCAATGACAACGCGTTTAAAAAAGATATGAGTATGGAATGGAGCGCGCAGGTCTTCTACATTCAAAAGAAGGCGTACAGAGGCCTTCTAGAAGGCATCCTTACTCCTTCTAGTTCCCGCTGGGGTGTTCTCGTGCATGTCTGTGTGTATATGTACGAGTAAATAACAATTATTGTTTTATCTCGATAAAAACTAAAAAATTTCCAAACTCTAATGTTTATGCCAACCAGAACCTATAAATTATTTCATAAAACGTACCACAATATTAAAAGTAAATAATAAGATTAAACACAAAAACAAATTGTAATTAATATTGTGATCACAAAAGTGTGTGTTAGCACATGAGTATGTTTGAATGTATTTGTTAGATATATTGAATTTTTAATTTGTAAAAAAATTTTCCACTTAACAGTTTTGCACTTTATGATTGTGAATATATAATATACTAAGCTCTAGTTATTTGTTTGACTGTGTGTCTGTGTGCACCCTCTCATTGGGGTAGTTGCGCTTTTGGTCTTAGCCGCAAAACATGAAGATCAATTTTTTGAATCGTTTTTTAAGTGCTTTGGAAAGTTGCCATCAGAGCATAGTAATGGTGAAAAAAAAAATTAAAGTGCTTATAAATTCTTAGAGCAGGGAAAAAGTAGCAAATATTTTAGGCATTACAAAAAATTGTTGTAAGAGGTAAATTTTTACGTCCGCATCAAGTGTTCTTTTGTCAAAGTCTGTACAGAAATTTTGTTTAAATTACACTTTCATCTCAAATTATTTTTGGATACCGCTATTATTTTTTAAATTTTAATCTATCTAAGTAACAAACACCGCCAAAACATTTAAGCATATCTTACTGCCTGATTCTTTAAATGGCAAGTAAAATAGTATCGGTGCAACAATTTATATAAGAAAAAAAATTAAATTTATAGAATTAAATATAGAAAATTAAATGTTCTATATTTTATTGCAGTTTTCAATATTTAATTGTAAGTAATTGGTTTTACGTTTTCTTATTTATTGCTACGCTTATACGAGCACTATCTGTAAATAAAAATATATTCCAAAGAAGTTAACTCACTGTTTATATGGCATAGCAAAAGTAACACAACTGTTTAATATTTCTATAAAAAAGTTGAATATGTTTACCAAAAAAAGTATAATTCATAAAAAATATTTTGATTTTATAAAAGATTTCTTAATCAAATTTCCATAGAAAATTTGTTTCATAAACCTCTTATTAAACAGAAATATTTTTTATGAATCAGGCAGTAAATGTATAAAGTAACAATTAATTATAATTAATAATTATTTATTTCATTGTAATTATTTTCTTCTACCAATGTTTTTTTTGCAAGATTTTCCCATTTATTATTAACATTTGTAAACATGGCAAGCGTTAATCAGGAATTATTTTGGTGGGTTATCGATAAATTTAAAAATAAGAAATAACTTCGCCATTTATGTGAAAAAATTGACAAACGTAATGTATATCTTTTTTTGTTTATTTTCTGTTCAAAGTTGAGTTACAGATCCTTAGAAATAGTTGCACCTTTCAGAATTTAAAACTCTTTTTATAAATTGACGATCAACAGAATAAATTCAAATATAAGTTTCACATTTTGATATAAAAGTGTAACTCACGAAATAAAAGTAATGTTCACATTCCTTGTTGAAGATCTTCACATTTTGGTTAAGTCCTTCTATCGTGTTCTCGATCTCCGCTACTCGTTTTAGCTTTTGTTTCAGAACCTCATTGAACTTATTCCAATATATTCTCTTCGGGTTTATAAAGTAATATTTTTTTATTATTTTGTAGTCTGACTTCAAAAAGTATCCAGTTATGATCCAAAAAGAATCTTGGACACCCTAGACTTTTCGGTCAAAAATCTTAATTTGTCGCTTATGAGAGTAAAGTTCAGAACATCTTCCCTTCCGCTAATTGCATGAGTTACAAATGGTTAAATTATTCTAGTTAATGAAATCTAGGATATACTCACCTCTGTCGTTGATTTCACTGCTGCCCCATAATGTGTGCCTAGCATTGGCATCAGAGCATAGGATGATGTCTCCATTGGCTCCTATGGATGACATAACCGCTTTCAGTTCGTCTGGTGGTGCTGACTTGTTGTGTGCCATGTAGCATGATGCTGTAAGGAGTTTATTATTAAAATTAAATAAATAATTGCCTGGTTCACAAAAAACATAATTGTTTACTTTTATTGAAACAATAAATAAATATAAAAAAAAATCTTTTTGATTTTTAGTAAATATGTTGCTAACATTTGCTACGTTTATACGCGCCCTATTTGCAAATAAATTAACTCGCTGTTTATACGGCATAGCAAAAGTTCACAAACTTAGCAGCACTTCTATAGCAAACGGAATTATGTTGACAAAAAAAAAGTAGTGGAAATGTACAATATAACAAATAATTATTTGTTTTAATTGTCATTATTTATTTATATTGTTTTTAGCTATCAAACATTTGTAACCATAGCAACCTCAACCAATTTATTTGGGAATAGTGCGTAAATCATTAATTGCTTTGTGAGTTAGCTATTTGCAAATAAAAAATTAATTTGCCGTTTATATGGCAAAATTCTCTATTTGAAATATTTTTATTTGCAAACAAGTCGCCCGTATAAACGTAGTATTTAAAATCAAATCCTGTTTTTCTTACTAATCTTGAAAAAAAGTTCTTAAAACTTATTATGTGTGATTCAGCAATAGCTTTTGTCTTAGTTTGTTTTTTTTTTTTAATTATGGAAAAAAAAATATTTTAATATTGTTTTTTACGAGACAAATTTTGTGAATATAGAAAATGATTTATTCTTAATACGAAAATGTTTTTAATTAGTCCGTATTGAAATGATAATAGTCTATATTTTATAGGCGGACGCTTTTGAAAGGTCCCGGCAGCGCTCTATAATATTGCAATTGCTCCCACTTGAACGGACTCCCTCATGAGCGCACGTGCACACCCGCTTGACAAAAAAAAAATTCTCTTGAACGGACATTTCGTTTGTTTTTTTTCGATTTTTTTTCATGGCATAATTTATAAAGATGATTTCCAAGACTCTTAATTGGTTCGTCTTAACAACAAGGCTCGGTTTGTCATATTTACTACAGCAGATAAATAACATATTTAAAAGTGGGTATGTTAAATATTTTCGCTCTTAAATAATATTTTAAAACTAACTTAGCGTCTACGTGTGCGATTAACTTAGATATAATATAGTAATAAAATTTTGACAGTTCATCTCATAAGATTGTTGTTATAACATTTCTTATAACATCGATATCATAAAAATTCTTATAACATTGAGATAACACTAACTTGAAACCAACATTTGACATAATTTTATCTGCGATTGAATTTTACAATCTCATGTTATATATCACTTGACTTACATTTTCTAAATCCTATTGTCAAGAGCAAAACACGCCAAACTAAACTGGAGGAATATCTATTGAAATTATATACTACTATATACTAAAATATTTTAGACTCTTATTACATTTGGAAATAGTGCATATTTAGATATTAATGATTTTTTTCTTATTAAACCCAATTGAAATTTTTATTGTTTTTAATAAAAGTATTTGAAAAAGATCTAACCATCTTAGAAAAATTTTACTTATTTAAATGTGTAGTGTTCTCTTGACCGTACAGCCCCCTAGTACGGACACATTTTATTGGTCCCTTCGGTATCTTTTCAAGAGAGATTTCACTGTATATGTATATTTAGAAGAAATTAAACATACATTGGTTCGTATTTAGACAAAATATGGTACTTGCTCCCAAAATTATTACTTACTCTTCCAGTAAATATCTATTGAGGGTTTACAACTAAACAAAATCTGCTACAAACGAGATTTCGAGCAAACTCTTTAGAATAGTTTTTTTTTATACAAAACAAAATCTTCATTATAGCTAGATTTTGTCGAAATTTACTTTAAATGTAATAGAACTCAGGGATATAGCTATAAAATAAACTGATGTACATAAACTGATGTACATACTATATTTTGTACTTGAATAAGCTATATTACAGTTGTTTGGTTGCAGTTTAGGAAAAATTTCAGTCAAAGGTTTTTTTTTTGATAAAAATCTTAATAAATAAATGTAAAAAAAAAACTCGGTGCAAATCGTATACATATTAATAATATAAAATATATATTAATATATAAAATAAAAAATAATATATAAAATAAAAATATTGTTGGTTAAGAAATCAGTGATGTCTTAAAGTACTCGTATTAATCGTCCTGCAAAATGCCTGCCTACAGCTTCATTTAAGCCAAGACGACAAATTCAATTGTCGATTGAAACATTCACCCGTATTGCGTATTTTGAGTCGAATATTCGACTAAGACAATTTTTTATTTGATTAAATAAACCTTTTACAAATTTTCTTTATTCTATGACAAAATTCTCGTAGACGAATATTCGACTCGACATACGCAATACGGGTGATTGTTTGCTCATCGTTGCGAAAAAATTTTATCAACTATCTCATAACAGAAACATTTTAAGCGTAACCTTTTACCTGTAAACAAAGGGAAAAAAGGTAAAATAAAGACCAAACTCAGTGTTGCCAGTTTAGGAGACTTTCCCGCAATTGGAGATGAAAATTCCGTATTGGGGATCTGGGGATTTGTTGGGGATTATAACCAAATTTTAGGGGATTTTTTTATAACTGATGGTAACAAGAATGATTTTTGAACTAAGAAATATCCGTCTGGCAAGTCGAAAAATGTGAATGGTTTCTAATAAAGGAAAAGCATCAAGGCAGATTAACCAATAATGAACACTACCAAAACAAAAATACGTAACAAATTGCAATATGACTTGCTGCAAGCACTTCTTAGAATAAACATACACTTTAAAAATAATTCAATATGTTGTGACAAATTTAATCCTTCTGATGAGATGTTAAAGCTTTTTAATAAAAGTACTAACTATGTACAACAAAGTTTGAGGCTGATGAATCAGAACATCTCGAATCTGAAGTTTTTTGAAATTGTAAACTTTGATTAGAAATTTTTTTATTATTGTGTATACTATGAGTACAAATTAAATTAATATGAATGTAAGTATAGCTATCGATATAAATGAATTTTATTGAATTAGAATTTTATTCTTTTCATAATTTTTTTAAAAAAACTTAAAAGAATTTTACTTTTTCACAAAAAAAAAAATTTAATCAATAAAACTCAATTTGGGGATTTTTGGGGATGACAAATCAAAAATTGGGGATAAGCTCTAAAAAAAAACTAGCATCACTGACGAAACTGGCTGTCATCACTAAAAATTCTCTGAATAGAGTAAAACAACCGTGAGAAATAACAATAATTGTTGTTGCTGTTGTCATCGTGCATGTTGTCATTAAATGGACTTTTTCAAATGTATCTCTTTCTTTTCAATTTCACATTTTTTCTAATAATAATTTTTTTCCATTTGTATATCTTTTTTAATTTTGCAGTTATGTATTTTAAAGAAAAAATCTAAAGCATGGATAGCATTTGACCCGTTTTTATATACAAACACAACGACTTGCACTGTCAAACAACAAGCAAAACACATACAAAACAGCAGACATAGTTGGAATGCAAACCATTAGGCGACAAAGTTATTTCCTGGTATAAAAGCACAACGCATAGTTATTGTCCAGCAAAAAGCATACCCAAATGAAAAGTTGTAGAAAAAATAACAAAATATTAGTGGATACTGGGAGTCAGGGAGACACCATTTGTATTGGTTTTACTTTTGCGTAAAATTGTTTCGTTTGAATTGTGTTGCCAAGTGTTGTGTGCGAGTTCCGTTGCAACACAGCTTTATCGTTTTTATGTAGAGTACAACAAACCATTATTATTATTTTTTGTCAGGTAGTTGTATTGGAAAATTCTTTGAAAACTAAAAAATTCTTAAAAGGAATACCAGAAACATTTTCTTTATTAAACATTGAAAAAACACTGAACAGAAAATGTTTAGTTTTTATAACTTGAAGAAAGTGTATTTTCTGTTTGAGCTGATTGGTTAAAAGCCAATTTATTTTTGTTTTTTTTAACGTGTCATACAATTTAATGAAGTTTTGAGTAAAAAAAACCGTTAAAAATACATAAACTATCTAATAATCGTTCCAACAATGTAGTGTATAAATTCCAAATTAAAATTAGTCACAGCTGTGTGAAAACTATTAAAATGTCTGCTTAAACTATCTTCCTCATTATTTTTAAATGTTTCACAGCATAAAATGCATTACATATTGCCAAAAGGATTTTGTTTATCACGAAGTAGTTCTTACCTTGCATAATTATTTTTTATTTTTTTAATAAATTTAAACTTTAATTTCTTTCCGTGTGCTCAAAAAAAAATTAAGCAAAAAATCAGGGAAAAATTCATACACAACTTCATTCTTCGCTTTCTCAGGGACTACAAAATAAAAGAGCGTAAGCATGTGTGTGATTTTCTCGTCCACAATTGTGGTATGTATGGCTTGCATTTCACTGAACTAAAGTGACAAAAATAAAAATTTTAAATTATATTTGCTTATAGATATATTGCAACTACTTAATGTGCAAATTATACATACATAAGTCTATAAATATTTTCTACGTGGGAAAGTTTTTTAAGTCTCTGGGATCTTACGTAAAATTGCATGTATTCATAAAAGTTTGACAATTTATTTGGCTAATTTAAGGCTACACAATCTGACATGTCGAATCTTAAGTTTTAAAAATAATCAGATGCTATTCTAAATGACGGTAATTGCTATGACCAGAGCTTGGACTTTCATGCAAGTACATTTTTTTTTGATTATAGATAAAAAGGTTTTGACTAATTACACTGTGCTTGAATTGGAAAATTTTTTTGTAACAAGCTAAAAAACCTAATTCGAGTACACTTAATTCAATGGTGCTTAACATTTTTTAAGGTAGATCTTGTATAAAAAATAATTAAGATTGAAAACTGGGTTAAAATAGCAATTTTTCCTAATTTTGTGGCACTTATTATCCTATATATCATTTGAAAAATCATGTATTGATGAACATGTGTCCTATGCAAACTTTTTGGGAAAAAATTGGAAAAATTTTTTTCTTAAAGTGTTTTTCTTCAAAAATATGGAATTCCAAAAAAAATCAAAAATTTCTTTAGTACGCATGTTTATCCATAATATGTTATTTTAATTGGTATAAAAATTAATATATGGCAGAAAACTGAAAAAATTTCGATTTTTAGGTACCAAGTTTTCAATCTTAATTATTTTTTAAAAAAGAGCTAACCTAATAAGACGGTTAGGTTAGGAAGGGTGGTGCTCTACCGCACCTCCACTTGGAGACCCAATTGGGTCCATTGTGATTCCCTTCTATTGCCCATTACTGGTAATATTTACCCCTCCCATTTTTAGCCAGAAGAGACCCTATTATCCGTCATTAAGCCACCGAATCCCCATGATGAAGCCCCTGATGTCCTCTAATTTACACTTCCCGACATCAGTGATGCTTTCATGGAAACGTCTGCTCAGCCATCTAAGCCTATGCCGTTGCAGCTTCGGGCAGTGACAGATAATATGTTCAATGGTTTCTGGTTCCTCTTCATCCCCGCACATCCTAAAAAAATCTGGAGTGCCAATTTCCCAAATGCTGGTTCTTGCTCTGACCGAGCAGTGACCTGTCCAGACGGTTAGGACCACTGAAATTGAATTAGATTTGCCCACCAGGTCTCCAGCTTGTTACATTTTTGAACTAGCTTAGTGTTATCTACCCAAATCATAAAATATCAAGTTATATATATAGTAGTTTCATATTTTTACATGATTTAGTGGTAAGTGCATATTTTTAAATATTTTTACAATAAATGCATATTTTTTAAATTTTAACAATTTTCTTGGGCATATTTTGAAATAATAAAATAATAAATAAATTGCATAAAAAATGAGTTTATATTTGAGATATATGGCATATATTTGACACCTTTATTAAACAAGTTAAGTCCGCTGAAGAAAGTATAAGAAAAGTTTAGAATTTAAAAAAAAGGTCAAAATGCAGAATTAATCAAAAAAGTTAATTGACACGATAGAGAAAGATATCAGCTATAATATTTTTAAAAAAATTTTCGAGACACCCCAGCAAAAATATTCGTCTACATGTAGCAGAGTTGGGCTCTCTCTCCCTTACCAACCTGTTTAGGTATCAAATGATTTTTTTTTCGTGACATTTCACTTGGTAGGTCTGCAGGTACGACATTTTTTCTTTACATCCTAGATGCATTCGTTTTTTTTATACGTATACGAGTACTAGCTTTTAGACGCGGATCTGATAGCGTTGATCTGCTTAAAATATACATAAAAACCGTTTTTAATAGATTGGCGAAGTAACATGACAAAGGTGGATTTGTATGTAGTTTGATTATTGTATTGCACTTATATATCTTATGAATAAGATTACATTAATTTATAGTGCACTGAATGCTGCTCTTTATATGCAGGGTAGCAGCTCCTTTGGTATCAATGAGGCGCATTAAATTTTTAAATCTGTATTAAATAGTAATTTTATTTTCTATTTTACTTCTCCAATGAAGTTTTATTTTATATTTTATCAAGAGCTTAAGAAAATGGTTTTTGTTTTTCATTTCTGATTTATTGAATTCGCATATGCTGAGTTATACTCGTACATATACTGCAATATGAGACTTAAATTTTGAGTATGGGACATTGAGACAAAATAAATAAATACAGATTTAATATTCTGCTATTGTTGCTCCTGAAAATCCAGTTTTATATTATTTTTTTTTTAATTTTGATGATTACTTCTTTCACATATTGCAAGTACACTTTTCTTGTATTTCTTTAATTACATCGTTGATTACACCTTTGTTTACAACAAATTAAATTAAATTGAAATTTTCCGTGTTTAAATTTTCACTACAAATATCAAAGCCACTTCAGTTCACAGAAAGTTGTCACTTGATAAAAAGAAATTAAAAGTATGGAATAAAAATCAATCAGACAAGGCAATAGCACTATCATATTCATTATTATAGATACTGCTCACTTGTTTTCTTGTTTTAATGTTCTTATTCTTGTTTCACGATTTTATTTTTAGTATTTTTTACATTTCATTGCTGTTTGCTGCTGCAGCTTTTTCACTGCATATTCAAAAAAATACAATAAACCACAACAACTTTTAGAGTTTGTCGCTGACAAACGGATATAGTTATATTTACTTCCCTTATTTGTCTACTATTATTATTGCAGTTGTCATTGTTATCCTTTTTTATATATTTTTATTTAAAATGCTATTTTAAACAAAAGCACACGTACGGGACTCCATGAAGATATTTTTGCTTTATTGAAATAATAATTGGAAAGCTTTTACTGATTTGTGCTGAAAATATAATGAAATACTTTTTAAGGAGAATATATATTCGTTCCAGGCTTTTTCTGATACATAAATTTTAATTTTATAGTTGTATTTTGATATTTGCCTTTTTGCTAGCAAAAGAAGTTAGATTTACACTGGCTGATCCTATCTATGTCTTTTTCAAAAATCTAGAAAATTTAATACTTGTCAGATTGAAATGTACTAAGTATGTTTTTTGTGCAAGTGACCCAAGACGAAAAAGAGATAACTGTATGTTAGTGGCGCTATTTCAGTTTTGGGTGATACAACCGAACATGAAACGAAAATTACCCCAACCAGGCAAAAAATTTGTGTTTTTAAAAAATCCGTGCCAGATATAAAAAACCGGCTCTGAACCAAATAAAAGATATTCTTTATTTGACGCTGGTAATGTAGCTTTCAATTGGAAAAAAAATATCAAACGTAGCGTAGCAAATAAACTCACTTTCACATTTATAATATTAGTAAGGATAAGGGTTAAATAGTACAAATACAATTGAAATCTATATTACACTACAACGTACATGTATCAAATACTGTTTGCATTGAATCAAGAGTCAGTAGCAAAAACAGTACCCACAAATATTTCGTTTCAATCAAAAATTAAGTAAAAAGAGCATTCGCATCTAAATTTGTAAGCATGTAAGCGAGAGATATTGCACTATAAAAAAATTGTAGTATTTGAGTATAAGTAGCATACAAATTTCGTAGCGTTTGTGTTAAATTTCATCATTCGCTTTCGTTATTGTATCCTTCTAAGGTAGAGGAGATACACTTTGTGCTTTTCCGCATTGCAGAAGCACTTTTTTTGTCTTAGTGCTTACTTATACCAAATGTAATTTAAAAAGCGAATTCTCGCCGATAGAAGAAATATCAGCATTGAAATACGCTGCACAGCGGAAAATTTTACAAAATAAATGGTAATTAACTTGAAACTTATAGAATGTTGATTGGATTTATCTGAAACCACCTTTAGAGAAGAACTTAGGCCTTATACGATTAACATATGTCTTAACCGGTTGCTGGGTTAAGCAGTTGGGGCAAAGTTGACCACTTGGGACTAAAAAAAAACTTCTGAGGATTTTTTGCAGTTGTATAAAATACGAATTTTTCCAAAAATATAAGGTTTATGTGGAAGGAGATATGTAATAACTATTTTACTTTACCGTTTATTTGATTTGTAATCTTGTAGGTTGCCTCCAACTTTTTTCTTCTTAAACTTTAGTAAAATAAAAGCAAACAGAAACAGATTATCGGAAAATTTTTATTTCCATTAGGTATTATTTAAAGCTCAGAAAAATAAATCATTATATGAAATACAATTGATGTGCTTATATTTTAACCGACTTCAAAAAAGGAGGAGGTTAACAATTTGTCTCAATTTTTTTTTTTTTTTGCGTTGCTTCATAACTCTGTACATTTTAGACCGATTTTAAAAGTTGTTCTTTTGTCTGAGAGGGTACAGTTTCCCATTGGTATCATTTAAAGAGCTGTACAAAATGTATTGAAAGTTCTGTATTCTAAAGCACACTACTTCCAAGCCTTATATCAGTGTAAACATTATCAACAAAACAAGCATAACAAAACATGACTCTCACTGAAACAAAACAAGCACCATTCGAAAAGTTTCTCTTTATAGCTTTGTTAGTGCTCGTATGTTCAAACGAAGTAGAACATCAAAACAAAAACAGACAATGAAATAAAAAAACGGTAAATTACACCAAAAGCATCGAGTACACTAGAACCAACACAAAAAAGCGTAAAAATGTAAACAAGAGTGTTATTAACTAATACATACATACATTCGATTTTTTATGTTCATAAAAAATGCAAAAGTTTCTTTGTAAGTTTGTCTACGAGTTATTCAAAAATGTTTTGAATGTTCCAAAATAGTTTTGATGTTCTACTTCATTTCTCTTCTACTTCAGCCTTGTTCTATTTTAACATTGTTTTGTTGTACTTGTGTTCTCTTCTTCAATGTTTTGATCGTGAAACAAAAGAAATATTTTCGGAAGTATGTGTTTTGCAATGAGCAAGTAATACATACACACTAATTGTAATTTCATGAAATGCTTGTAAGACATTTTTGTTGTGTTTGTGCCACACTTTAGTATCATTGTAAGAAAATGAAGGGGGGGGGGGGGAACACGTCCACAATTTTATATATTTAATTTAATGATATTCTGCTTATTTGATTGCTGCGAAATCTATGAGACACTTTTGCTGCTTGTAACTAGATAATTTAAAAGTTCAAAAAAATGGGCGGAGCTACGCCCAATAAAATTTATTATATTATTTCTACTTAACCAATTTTTACGAAACTTACCACACACTTTGAGCTCTAAAATAAACACAATCCTCCATTTAAAAATGGGCGGAGTCACGCCCATTAAATTTTAATATTTTATTTGAAGTGGTTCTACTTTACCGATTTTTACAAGATTTAACACGCACCCTGAGCTCTGAAAAACACACAATCTTGCATTTAAAAAATTGGCGGAGGCACGCCCATTGAATTTTAATTTTATATTTCACGTACTTCTTCTTATCTTCTAGTATCAGATATTTGCATTGAAGTCAGTCTTTTTTTTTTGGCAGAAAAGATAATTTTTTATTTTTTTAATTTATGTTTAAATTAAATTAAATTAAATTAAGCAATTCTAATAAAGTCAAGACTCAAGCACTATGTTCTTGATAACATTTGTGAAGAATACCTACAAGCAACAAATATTGGAATTGAAAGTTTTTGTTCAAATTTCGTTATATCATCAATTTACTCCCCTCCCAGATTTTCAATCATTGAGAATCAATATGAGGATTTCTACAAATCTCTTGGACCTTGTTTTGTAGCAGCTGGAGACTACAATGCGAAACATATGTTCTGGGGTTCGCGCCTTGTTACACCCAGAGGTCGAGCATTGTTCAACACTATTTCAAAAATTGGCTTGGATGTCATTTCGAGTGGGGAGCCCACTTATTGGCCTACTGACATACAAAAAATTCCGGATGTTATAGATTTTGGCGTCATAAAAAATATCTCTAGGGATTTAACTCAAGTTCAAGCTTCTCTTGATCTCTCGTCCGATCACTCCCCGACGATCATCACAATTTGTAGCCCATTAAGAAGTAACTTACCTGACCCATATGTGAAGATGATCAATCGTGTAAATTGGCTGGGGTTCAAAAAATATCTCAGCAGTCATTGTACGGAAAACATTACGCTTAGAACACCCGATGATATTGAATCGAACATTGCCAATGTCAGCGAGAATATTAAACAGGCTGCTGAACATGCCACTATCTCCCATCCGCAGATTGGGTTTAATAAAATTTATTCTACAGACATTGAACGTCTCGTACGTGAAAAAAGAAGGGCTAGAAGGGAATGGCAACAGCACAGATCACCACAAAATAAAATCAGATTTAAAGAGTGCACTAAACGACTCCAAGAGTTGCTTGCATCTGAAAAAATTGCATCTCTTAAAAATTATCTGGAGGGTCTTGATGTTGCACCGGCGTCTAATTACTCCTTGTGGCGCGCTGCCAGAAAGCTTAAAACACCCGTTGAGTATAAGCCACCTCTACGCACATCTACCGGAGGTTGGGCAAGAAGCGATACTGAAAAAGGTAAAATATTTGCTGAGCACTTAAAATCCGTTTTTACGCCAAATATATGTACTGGTGTTGCTGATTTGCCGAATATAGTCGCTCTACCCCCTCAACACATAAAGTTTAAGACGCGTGATTTACAAAAATTAATTGCCGAACTCAACCCGAAGAAAGCTCCGGGTATTGATGGAATTAGTAATCAGATGCTGATGAACTTGCCTCGTATTGCAATGAGAATCCTGTTATTCATATTTAATGCTATTTTATGACTGGAGTATTATCCACACAACTGGAAACTTGCCAAGGTTAAAATGATTCCAAAGCCTGGCAAAGATATAACAAAGGCTGAGTCATATAGGCCAATAAGTCTACTATCTACAATGTCAAAGCTTTTCGAAAAACTGCTCAAAACAAAATTGTCCCCAATTCTAATTAGTAGTGGGTGCATACCAGACCATCAATTTGGTTTTAGAAGTCAGCATAGCACCATTGAACAAACTCACAGATTAGTTCAATTTATAAGAATAACTTTTGAGGGAAAAAAGTATTGTTCTGCGCTGTTTATTGACGTTTCCCAGGCATTTGATAAAGTGTGGCATGAAGGCCTTATTTTAAAATTGAAGACTTACTTACCAATAAACATTTTAAATCTTTTGGAAAGTTACATTATTTCCCGTAAGTTCACTATTGCGGAAGGAGACTTTACAAGTAGGCCTGAAACAATTTCATCTGGTGTGCCACAGGGGAGTATAATGGGACCAGTTTTATATTTAATTTATACTTGTGATATGCCTGTGAGCAGTAGTATCCATACTTCCACATTTGCCGACGATACAGCCTGCCTTAGTATGCATGAAAACCCTGATGAGGCATCCCGCAAACTCCAGGAACACATTAGCCAGATGGAGCTTTGGTTAAACTTATGGAGAATCAAGGTAAATGAACAAAAGTGTGTTCAAGTAACATTTACTTTACGAAGAGATACTTGTTCCCCCATTCGGATTAACAATCAAGTTGTTTCTCAACATTCACATGTGAAATATCTTGGTATACACCTTGATCGACGACTTACATGGAAACACCACATTGATTCTAAGTTAACTCAAATGAAACTTAAACTAACTCAGGTACATTGGCTGATTGGTCGAAATTCAACACTTAGCCTAGACTGTAAACTTTTAATATACAAGTCGCTTTTAAAGCCAATATGGTGCTACGGAATTCAACTATGGGGCACTGCTTCAGCTTCAAATGTAGAGAAAATTCAACGCAGGCAAAATAAAATTTTACGTATGATAACATCGGCTCCATGGTACATCAAAAATTCAAATATACATCGTGATTTGAATATGCCACTAGTGACTGAAGAAATTGCAAAATACGCTGGCAAATATTTAACAAAACTCGAGTCACATCCTAATCCGCTTGCCCGTAATATTTTGAACTTTACTGGACACATCCGCCTAAAAAAGAGGGATACAAGGGCTCTTATTCACAGCACTCCAGATGGGACTTCTTGAAAATACTTTTATTTTTTTCCTTTTGATTAACACTACTTACATATGTATTATATATAACTACTACTAAGCTTATGTCCGACATTGGTCGGGCCTAATTATATTTTTTAGATTTAAGATTTGAATACTTATTGTTAGTTCATATATGAAGATACAATAAATAAAAATCATGCATATAAAAAAAAAAAAAAAATTTTTAAATTTTATTGATTTTGTATAAAATAAAACCAAGAAATATGTCTTTCAAATATGATTTAAAGAAAACAGGTCAATTTATCTAACTCTTTGCTGATATTTAAGGATTTAAACAAACATTGGCTGTAATATTTAATTTATTAATATTTTCCAACTACAAAGGATTAACTATTATCTGCACCATTTTTATTATTCCAGCTTATTATTTTTCCAAACAGGAAACCTGCTGAAAAACGCGACTATAAATTAATTAATATTCTCTAACATAAATCTTTAAGATTCTCTCAAACAAACAAATAAAGAATGCAAAAAGTACAAGTAAAAACAAGAAAATTTCCATGAATATAATTGCTTTTTTAAATAATCTTTCTTTACAATTTTCTGGTATGATAGTTTGGAAATTTAATGACACCATGATGTCAGAATAGTAAATCAAAGATGATTTGTTTTTTCTAGAATCATAAAAAGCGAGTTATTCGATATTTTCTTTCTTCTCACAAATAACAAAATTTTATCATTTTACGTTAGTTAAACCACTTATTTAAATATTCCGTGTATTTTTATGTTACTTTCAGGTTTTATGATGTTGGTTTTTCATTTATTGTTGGTTGTTGGTGGAGTAAGTGAGATTGTATAAATTATCATGTTGTTGAAAACGTAAATAGTGAACTTGCCAAGCTCTGGTCATAAATTCAATATTACATTAGTTTGAACTACAGGATGTAAGAGAAAATAATTTTTTTTTCAATGCTAATTTTTTTTTAATATGTCACATAAAATATATAATGTTATTTACATTAATTTAATTTAATTTGGCTCAAGTTCCTATAATTGCGAAAGCTAAATAACATTTCATGATTTTCGAAGAATAAATTATATTAAATTAAATTTTAACTATTTATGTATTTTGCAATACAGTAGCAGAACTGAACATCAAACAACTTTTTCAAATCGGTGCAATTTATTCATTGACTTTAAAGTTTTAAGATCCACTATGTACAACAGAGTGGTCCGAAAAAAAACTTGTGCCTGTCAGCCACTAGGATTAAAGATAATATAAAAACAATTCCAAAAATATGTTTTTTATTTTTTTGCCACGCCTACAAATACCGCCCTTTTAGTATTTTGTTCACTGTTTCGCCATTTTTAGTCCGATCATAACATTTTGTATACCGTTGTTCATGGGTTCATGCAAAATGTCTGTTACAAAAATGAATATTTTGTGCAAAACTTTTATAGCAATTAGAATCTTTATACTAATTAATTTGTAAATCACCGGCAACTTAAAGTGATGCAAGCATCTTTTTTAATTACACACTGAAAAAATTACATCAAATTGCTTGAATCAGTCAAAAAATTTTTTTTAAATTTAGCAGCTATTATAAAAATTATGATAACAATGATTGTAAGAATTTTAAAAATGTAATTTTTTCCAATTGAGTGACAAAATAATAATTTTTCAGGAGAGCCAAAAAATGTATTTTAAAGCAAGATTGTTTTTTTCGTTTAAATTTTTTAGCTTACCGAAAATAATGATAACTAGCATTAACATTTTTAACATTTTTATATCTCTGCTATATATATCAATTATTTTCGACAATTTCGTTTGCATGATTTTATTAGTTACTTATAAAGTTTTCCACTGACTGACTGATTGTAATTGTATTTTGACGGCGATAAGATGCATAATTTTGGATGGTTTGATGCTTGAACAACGCAATAGAGATATGCTAATGTTAATCTGTGAAAAAACTGGTTTTTTTTAAATTGTCTTTTACAACGTTATTCGCGGCTGTGCTTCAATTAATGAAATTTTAATTTTTAATGTACATACCATGATATAAATATAGAAGGTACTTCCATTCTCTCATTTTTTCTTGACATTCACCTTCTGACAAGGATAGGTATTTTGAAGTTTCCAGTAAAATCGTGCTACCGTATTAATTTAATATTTCCCCTCTGTTTCCTGTTTGAAAATTTTATTGAAAAATTGTTTCAGAACTTTTTTTTTTATAAATTCAAACAATTAAAAAAAATGTGATGATAAATGTTTTATTACCTTGAAAAGCAATAAACTGCATTGTAAATGTATTGTGGTGTTAAAAAAAGAGAAAATGAGCTACATATTACAAACTGTGGATGTACAAAATATCATTGTAAAAATATGAATGTATCATTCTTTGAGTTCTCTACATTATCTGGTGTTCGCCAACAGTGTCTAAGAGCCTGCAAAATCTATGAAATATACTTGCCAAAATTATCTGATCGGGTATTTAAGCCATTTTTATAGAAAAACATGTTACAATCAACAAGAAGCGAATTACATAGATTAAACAAGATGTAATACCAATCAATATTTGTTAAACTTAATGAAAATTCATTGTCAACTAATCAAAATCACAAATCACTTTGGATGGAAATATAGTTAAAATACTTATTTTAGGCAGAAAATTTAAAAAGATGCGCCAAGTTATTACATAACCACTTTTTAAATATCACAGATGTGTAGTCATGTAGGTATATCACTTTATTTATTCGCAGCCTTTGTTAAGATAATTACACATTTCTGTAAAAATTTTATGGGGGAAGACTTATATTTTTTACGATATGGGAACATTTTTTTTAATTCTCTCAAAAAACAAACTTCAAAAATACTTATTTTTTAAAAACAAAGAGAGAATGGAAGTACCTTCTATATTTATATCATGGTACATACATAGAAATTTTTTAAGTTCGTATTCATTTTGACATGCGTTATATAAAAATAAAATATTGAAATAATAGGTTTGTTCATTTACGAAAAATTGTCACGAATTTGTAACAATTGTTACTGGAAACTGTTCATTAACTCAAAAAGTTTGCAAGGAGAAAGCGCCAAAAGAGAGAAAAAAATTGAGAGTAAAATTTTTACTTGCAAGAATTATCCAACCACCTGTGGTGCGATTCAATAACTTTTAACGTAATTTTTGTCTATACATTTTGTCGCTTGCAATAACGATTTTGTGATTCTGTAGCTTCTTTTTAACGATAGTACGCAGCTGATATTTTCTTTTGTTTTTTGTCGATAAAATTAACTGGACATAAATTATTGTATTGTGTTAAATAAAAATATCAAAATGTTTCGATTCTCATCAATTACTGACGACAACTTCCACGTCTAGTCGAAAAAACGCACACAAATATGTGATTGATGGTTTCATTTGATCGTCTCGTACCTTAAACAAGGAAATGGCATTTATAATTTGTATATGTTATTCTACACCGATTAGGTTCCTATATTATAATTCAGTGACAAATCTCAAAGTAAATACAAAGTAATAATATTCCCATTCTAGGCGATACCAATTTAAAAGTATTGGTTCACTTCATAGGAGTGGTCCCATCACTTAGAGACCAGTCACGTGCTAATTCTATCTACCAAAGAGGTAATATTTTCTCTTTGAAATACCAAAACGCCATTATTCCCGGTTATTTAAATTTTAAACATTATTCCTTACATATTCTTGTTTAGTTTTTCCTTTGTTCTTAAAATCAATACTCGTATTGTAACTAACACCTGCTGTTGGTTTCGGCCTAAGCGATTTCCTTAATTATTATTTGATGTCAACCATTATGTTCAAACTATAGTTAATATATCTTTTAGCTTTCTGCTACAAAAACCCAACAAATTAAAAAAAAAAACTTAAAACTTATTTGTTTGTGTTGTATATTAAACCTAATATACAACATACTAAAAATTATTGTTATTATATGCAGCTGTTTGGTGTTGTTGCGTACATTATTAGATTTTATTGCGTTTTTTTATTGCGATTACTATTCTGTTATTGTTGTGGGTGATTTGTGTTAATTGCATGCAAGCTTATGTGCCAAAACTATAAGGTGCGCGTCAAAGTGGTAGAGGAGCTCAATAATTATTTCACGGTTTTACAGCTAAAATTACAGGAGTACGTTTAATCCACTTTTTAACGCTTAATAGGCAGATTTTGTAAAAACTTTAATTTTTAAATGTTTAAAATTTGTATGAAGAATGACGAAAATACGTTTCAAAAAAATATATTTTTAATACAAATTTCAAAACAAAAAAAATTTTTTTGAACTTTTTCAGCTTTTTATAAATTTTATTAAAGTATTCTTATTATGTTGGAGCACAAGTAAGAGCAAAGCTTTTTTTTTTTAATTATGCTTACAAAATGAATATTGAAGCACACATTTACGAGGATTTTACATGTGTAAAGTTTCTGTAATAATTTTTATTAGTTTTGTTGCTTTTGTTGTAGTTTCCATGGGTCACAAATAATTTTGTATGAATTAACAGCAGTAGTTGGAAAATTTGTTAGTTTAGCTGTTGACCCAGTCAGGCAGTCCTTTGTTTATAAATGTTCACTTTAACAAACAGTTTATTACAATTTATTGCAAAAAGGAAAAAGTTTTATGATACTTAAATTCGCACAAATAGGAATTTGTATTATATTGTTCGTTTCTAGTTTTTGAATGGCATTTTATAGGTTTATTTTTGGGGATGTGTAAAAAAAATTTTAATATTTGTTTTATCGTCAGGCAATTATTGGTTTGGAGCATACGCCAAAAAGTCAGATTGGAGAAAAACGACAAAACAATATTTATTAAACCTTAAAATAGTTGATATGGAGCAAAATTAATGCTAAATATCTCGGAAACCATAATTAATTTCGCAAAACCTGTTTTGGATTCAAAATATATATACCGCATACCTAACTCATTTTTTTAAAAAATGGTCGGTGGGTCAAACCAATAATGGGCTGACGTTATGTATTTTCTTAGTTTCATAATTATATTTATATTTAATCTCGCTTCAGTTCTTAATTTGCGAAAAGTTTTAGCTAATAATTATATGTGCTTGTGAGTGTTCATTACTTTCTTAGTATTAGTTATCCATAATATCAGCTATCAAATTGAATGTGGAAATATTTTATTATTAGCAAACTAACATCACGAAATATTTTATGAAACATGCGAAGCTACCTTGGAAGCAAGAAATATCTTGCTCATTAATAACAACTTCATTTTTAACTTTTAAATTCATAATAGTACGTAATAATTATAACAATAACTTGAAGTTAGTTAAAAAAATTCAATATTTTTAAAGCATAGGCTTTTCTCTATGATTTTTCATACGTCATTTTGTTATCGGATCATAAATTGCAAAGCTACAGATTTATTACCATTTTTTTTTTAATTGGAACCACTGTGTGGCAATAAAAAAAAACTAAGAAACTTGAAGCAACCGATATAAAAAACTCAGTTTTTTAATATACATATATCTCAACAGAAAATCATGCAGTATAGAAAATCTTATTGCTCTTTATACTTTTTCGAGTATCGCACTGTTTAATAAATTTGCTATCCAATGGTCTGATATGTTTTAAATCATTGAAATAGTATCAGTTTAAATGAATGCCTTTTGCTTTTTTAAGCTAAATTGAAAAAATTATAGAGCACGAATGTGACAATGAAATTATAATTACGATTTATAATATTCAAATTAAAATCTGTGCTGCAATGAACAACTTCTATTTAAAAATCTCAATATTTCATTATTACTATTTGCAAGAAATTAAAAAAAGGTTTTATTATCTTGCATAACAATGTTGCTTCATGAGGGCGGCGTTGGCCGAAGGTCCTGAGTTCGAGCCCGATATCCGATAATCATTAAATAACAACACCACGTATTTGTCTAATGTGCATTACTGTCCCTTTGTATCAGTTGTTGTAGAAAAGTTCAAGCGATGAAGGCATAGACACTGGTCACACCCAGAAAAAAGATTGGTTGGAAAATGGTTAGTCCAACAAAATATCATTTGCATAAACTATATTTCAGTTCACGCAATCAATTTTCTGTTAATCCAAAAAAAAATCCATGTTTGTTGCCATAAGGGCATAATCGTAATAAAGATATGATTCTGACAGTTCTTAAATTGATTGCATCAACCGAGCGTATGCTTTTGCCATGACTAATTCATTGATTGGTTAACACAACCGACTAAAATATTATGAATTGGATGTTACTACCAACTTTTGGTATTTGCAACCAAAAAATTGTCGTTCTATATTAAGGTTAAAATAAACACTTTCTATCAGTTGCTGCAGCTAACTATAGGTTGAGCTTACTATCATAGTTTATACTCGTTGCAGCAAATTAAAAATTAACTTTTGTGACTTTCAAAGATATTATGATTTATGAATTCTCAAATGGTTTTTGAAAGTCTGTGCATAAGATAACAGGTTTGTGGCTGTTCAAAATGTGTGGTTGGAATAAATAAATTTCAATTAAAAATAACTTATGACAATATGCTAAATAATAAATTTCTAAAATTGTATATTTTTATTTGCGTTTATTGCTTATTTTATTTCAGCAAGGAAGGCCAATTTTTCTTTCACAGGTACCAATTATGATATTGTTTCAGTTGTACTAACAACATTTTCGGTAGCAAGAATAACTTTTTGTCAAATTCCATACTGTTAACCAATTTTTTCTGTTGCTGCAACTATTTGTTTAAGGGTTATAATTAAAATATAGTGGTACCACAAGAAAATTGCAGTCGTTATAACAGAATTTTATATAGTTGGTGCAACCACCAAAATTCGATTGGCAACAAATTCGGTTGTCTCAACGAATCTGTTTTCTCTGTGCACTGAAGTACTCCGACTTCAGGAGATACTAATACTAGCAGAATCATCGCCGAAGTAAAATAATCAATGAAATGGCTACTAAACACACCTTAAACATTTAACACGCCTCATTTGACACCAGATGGCGCTGCAACACTGCATTATAAAAAAAAAAGTGCCTTCCTTCACCACCTGTCTTTTCTATCACTATCATCTCCCTATCACCATCTCTCACTATCTTCTCTTCAATTAACAGGTAATACAAAGGGATCATTGTATTGGACCCAAGTGAGCTGGACCCTAAATCTTACCCTTCCTTACCAGCAGCCTGCTTACCTAAACTAACTTATGTTTAGAATGTAAGTGACAGTTTGTTATGCAAATATGTGCAAGTCCGTTCACATTATGTATTTTATATGAAAAGCAATGCCATGCAACGAAAAATATCGGAAATGACAGACGTTGCCACTAGTACATACTACAGCCATGTCACAAAATGCTTCTTCTGATACTAGTCCTAATGTTAACACCAGTGCCGTCCTTAGACGGTATTATTTAGCAGAATCATCAACATCAATGACAGCTTAAAAAAATTTAATATGCCTCATTTGAAAGCGTCTAAAAAGAGGAATTGTATCACTACCCCTTTCCTAAGAAGGTAACACTTAGTAATAAAAAATAATAAAATGAATGTTATACACATTTTATATAGAACGTGAGCAAAATTTTAAGTGATTCATTGAAAAATGTAATAATGTGAATCTGAATCAAATGCAATATTTTAAAATTTGACTCGACATACACAATACAGGTGAATATAATTAGTTAAAGTGAAATAACTGCATTTTGGTGTGGACCTCGTCGATTGTTATGTAGAAGTAAATTTTTGCATAGAAATGATACGCTGCATTGATATCTATTTTAATTTCATATTTTACCTGTAGAAAGCAAAAAAGTTGGTAAATTTCATATAGTTGAATTATTTTTGCCCAAATTTTATTTAGTTCTCTTTTCTAATTCGATTAGGCAACAACTACTGCTTCAGCAGAAGCAGTTTTGTAAGCTGGTTGTTAATGTTTCACTTTTTTCGAAAAACTCAAATTTTTACCACCCACATTCACTTTCATAAAAATACATTCTCTTCGTGCCCTACCTGCAAAATATATTTATACGATTTTATATTACACTATGTAATACCACTTCAGATCCCAATAAATGTGAAATAAATAAAAGATTTACAAGCTATGAAGCCATACTTGGTTGGATATCTAGAGTCTGATGAGAATATTTTTTTTAATAATATTTATCTTTTAAAAATTGTATTTTTACTGCCAGTTTACAGAAGCCATGTAAAAATTCTCGCCTGCTTATTTATATTGAAAGCAAAAAACAAAGCACAGATTAAGTTTCGAATTCCCTAATATAATTAGAAAATTAGATAGATATTAGAAATTAGATAATAATTAGTTAGAATTTAGAATGAATGATGGTTGTTAGTTAAAGTGCAAGCTCTTTATAATGCTTAAAATATATGTAAATAGATTAAAAAAGTTTTATGTTGATCGTACAGTTTTTCCTTGTAAATAAATGGATTTTTTTTATTCACATTTAAACATTAGGCCCAATTAAATTCAAATATAATCAACTTAAACCAAAATAGTGTCAAAAAAAAATAAAGAAATAAAAAATTTTTTATATTTTTAGAAATTTATAATTTTCTTAGCAAAAAATATGAATTGTCTTAAAGTAATTTTAAGATTACCAGGAAGTTTTCTTTGATTTTCTCAAAATCAAAATTGTCCATTTGACTGGTTTTTGAGATAAACGATTCAATTGTTGAACGTTTTTCTCCATTTTTTTTTTTAAATTTGCTGTAACAATTAGAAGCTGAATTTAAGACATTGGATGTATCTAATATAATTTGTAGAGAAATATGTACCCTTATCTATGAAAGGGGTCTAAGTCATATGAATTTTTGCTCCAAAATATTATATAAATTTTGAATAAACTTTAATAAATGTTTAATAAATATAAAATAAATTTATATTAATGGAAACTAAAATTACTCAAAAAATAAATGTTGCATAATATAAAAATATATTTTTGATTCATTGAAACGTAATCTACTAATAAACGCGGCCAAAGAATTATATGACTGAGACCACTTTCATAATTCAGGGCATATTTTTCGAGCTATTTATTTAGAATTTCGCAGACAAATTCACTATACTCGTCCAATGCTGTTAGAGACTGCATGACTCAATAAATTTAAAATTTTAATTTCAGTCAGAAGTCTGCTGATTTGCAATACTGGAAAAGAAAATTTCTAAATCAAAAAATTTTTAAGTAAAACATCCAACAATTGAGCTCCATTTCTGTCTCTATTTAGCTATTTTTACTCTTGTTTCAAAATCATGACTTTGATTTTTTTCACTGCTACACGAATTGCGATAAAAAGTCTGTTTTCGATAACATGTCGCCTACGATAAAAAAAGCTCGATATTATCAGGAATTTAATAAAAAATATAAAACATTTCTTTTCTTTATGAAATCAGGAAAAAAATCAAGACCAACAATCAAAATCTAAAAACTTAAGGCCAAATATCTTTGAAACTATTAGAAACAGCTTCAAAAACAATCTGCGTGTTCTTTGTCTATTCAAACTAGACAAAAATTTAGATGATATTTATACGATCTATGAGGCCAACAAGGTTTTTATCTCCGAGGTTTTCAACAGGCTATTTAAAATATAACATAATTATTATTTTTTTAACATTGTCACCCTATGGCGGCTCCTCTTGCCAAAATATAAGCACTATGCTGAGAACACATCTGGCATTTCTTGTGTGCTCACAGTAGCCCAATTCACAATCTTGTCCAAATGGTCTTGTATCGTAGCATATGTAAAATGTTATAGAATACTGATACTCACCACTAAGAGTTGTAAAGTTGTGAGTATGAATATAGTATACCATTTTGCATGCTACGATGCAAGACCATTTGCACAAGACTGTGAATTGGGCTATTATATTTTTTATAATGCAAATAATGTTACACAAAAAAAATGGATATATCAAAAATTGCCACTAGTGCACAAAATGCCATAATGTGTACTTGGCATTACACGTATTACTTTTTGCTTTGTATATAATTAAAAATAAAAACAATACTTGTGATCATACAATTAAAATGGGAGTACAAAAAACTCTGCTTTTTAAGAAATACAATTGCTTTTTAACTGCATCGTAATACGCTTTTCGTGTTCCATCTTTCTATATTACAAATATACTTTAACTTCAACATATGCAATTATCTGGGCTTTTACCATTGATGAACTCTGCTGACTAGTTTTTGTTTTCCCAAACAGCTTTTATTGCATAAAGAAATCCTAATGAAAAATAATATAATAGATTTGATTACAATCATTTTGACTGCTTTGTGAGCTTTATCATTCTACAGAAAAATTTCCAAATATTTTGTTATATGGTATACAATTAAAAAGAAATATTTCCTGCAGGACTAAACATTTTTTAATATATTTTTTATGAAAATAAATTCAACACATGTTACAGTTCCCGTCAAAAGCACATATATTTTTAGAAAAAAAGCTGGAAAACTATGTACGAGTATAAATAAAACAATTTACAAATAAAAATTTAAGTTATTATAATAGAAAATATTTGAAAAGTGGCGCAAGGCAATAACCAATTTTTGTTTGATTCATTTTATGAAAATAGTCAAATGCCTTTTTCAATTACTGCAGCTTTGTATTTAATTACTCAAAGCTTAAAAGAATTATGAAAAAAATATTATTTATATATATATACTTTTTTTTAATATTTATTATTATATTATAGTAAAAAATAAGCTAAGTTTTCATATATTCTTTATAAAAATAAAAACATTAATATTTTTTGAAAATAATTGCAAAATGGTTACTCTGACATTCAAAGGGTTAAACATCGTTTTAATGCAGCCAAAAAATATAAATAAGACAAGCAACAAACATTAAATGTATATTTGACTCAGCAATAGCCTTTGCAATCAGTATGTTCGTTTGTGCTGTCATTGTTATCCTGCTCATCATCGTGTCCATTATTGTCATTATTAACGAATAAGCATGGACAACAAATATCCTTTTTGTGGAGCCTTACATGTCCTGCCTGCCTCAAAATCTTTTCATATAAACATCAAGTTTAAATAAATTTTATCACCATGAAGTTTCTTGTTAAAACCACTTGTGGCTGTTTCCTGTTTTCAGCAAACAATAGGGTTATCAGCAAGAAATAATCTCCTTCGTGACAAGTCTGATAATCTACGGAATTTAAAACTTCCGGACATTTTTTCAATAAATCGTTTTTTATAATTCAATAATTTACACAAGACTTCTCAAAAGATAAGTTATATTTATTTACTCTACTAAAAGGATTTGAGAACCTTTTAGGTATGTTAATAGAAGTTCATCCTTCGGTAGTTTGGTCTTTATGCAGCATTTCTCGAGCTTGGACTGTACATTTTGCATGTGAAAGCTTTACAAAAATGGTAATATGGAGAGTATAGCGCGTGGAATTTTCTGCAATATAAGGGGTTTGAAGCATTAAAATCCTGATGAATAAAGAAAACAAGAAAAGCATGGGTAGTTTTCAAAGATAAACACTTGCTAGAAAACTCTGCATACATAGAAAATTTACCTAAGACAATCATAAAAATGACAAAGTCACAGATCTTATAGAGTCAAAATTTAAAATCATTTGAATATATTTTGAGCATGTTTTTAAACAATATAAATTTTGTACAAAAATACTGATTATGATTTTAAAGGTTATTATGAGGAGGAAACCTATAAGGAAAAGTCTGCGTACAAATATGCCTGCGTGAAGTTTTAAAAGATTTTATGTTAAAATATAGTAATAAGTGAACAACTTTTTGGATAACCTCTTCTTGGCAAGACTTCGGCAAATCTTTTTTGCATAGAATGAACTATTTTAATCATGCTTATCGTGATATTTTGTCCCAATTAGTTTGCAAACTTTTTTGAACATTGTTTTTGATGCTGGTAAATTTTTATTTTCAACAAATACCACATAGCTCAAGTAGATTGAGATATGGATATTGAGGAGTCGTGCGCAAATGATTTGGTACATTATAGAGCAGAGAAAGCTTCACAATATCGATTGATTATCCTTGTTAACATGAATAATGATTCCCAATACCCAATTTTATTGCACTTTGGTTGAAACTCGGTCTTAAAATGTCGAGCTAAGATCTCTTGTACATTGTGGAACCACTAAACTTCAGATTTTCCAATGCGTCATCTGATGAGCATGCTTAATGCCAGATATTGCGCATATAAGATCAAGATTAACGGTAAAATGACCGCCAAAAATTATAGCTAATTTCTGTTGGGAAATCAATCGTAGAACAGCAGTTAAAACTTATAAAAGAAAGCTATCTTTGAAAAAGTAGTTAATTTTTATTTTAAATTGGTATTTAATTTCATTTAAGATTTTAACTTTTATCAGAAAAGTTATTTATGTGTGAGAGTTTTTATTTTTGTTTTAATAAATATGTAGTTAATATTTCAGTATCAGTATTTTATTTAATTAAGAAAATTACAAAAACTAGACGTGATACGAGGGCACCTATTTACATTTCGGTAACTAGCAACACTAATCTCAATAACTAAATCTAGCCGCACCATTACAAAATGTTTGGCAGTTTTAAGCATAAACGTATTCAGAATGCTATTTCTTTTATTTACAGTGAGTTCAGAAAATCAATTTGACGAAAAAATTTAAATTTCAAAAGAAGGTTTTCGTGGGATTATTTTTCACAACTCTCGACATGGATTATCTCAAGAAGAATGTGTCGATGAACTCAGTTCTTTGTATGGCGATAAAACACCATCAAAAGCAACAGTATATCGCTGGTAAAGTGAGTTCAATCGTGGTCGTAGTTCCGTCGCCGACGAATTCCGTGAAGGTCGTAAAAAAATAGTTGTGCCACAAAACACCGATGTAGTGCGTGAACTAATAACACAAGATCGTCCTGTGAGATACTGTAAGATAGAAACATCCTTGCACATTAGTTGCTTTTCAATACATTTGATTTTGCATGAACTAAGTGTTCTAAGAAAATTTTGTTCTCTTTGGATACCCCATAATTTATCACTCGCTCAAAATGAAAAGCTCGTATCAAGTGGTGTAACACCGAAAGAATTTTGATTCATAAATCCAATGAAACAATTTCATTAGATTTTTTTCACACAGCTAATAATAATTTCACAAATCCAATGAAAATTTCACAAATATTGTAAAAGAATTTCATTGGAATTGCTTCGTTGGTATTCTGGTTTCGTGACAATATTTCATTGGATTTATGACAACCCAGCTAAAAAAATAATGTAGGGTCCATATATTTTTAATATATGAATGTATATAAATATATATGAATATGTATGAATTCATGTATGGAAATATATAGGATTATACATTGCAAAAGTATTATATATGAATTGATATATGGACTCATATATGAAATGTATTATAATGAATGAGGTCATTTGTATATGGAAATTTAATTATGATATATATATATAAATATATATATATATATATATATATATATAAATATATTAAATAATCAAAAGGATATTTCAGTCATTAATTTTATAGAAAATATCGGAATACTCTAGATATTTTTAAGAAACAAAGTTCATATTACTGCAAAAAAAAATTATTGAAAAATACTGTTGAAATAAAATTGATAGTTTTTTTAATGATTAATTGCATTAGTTTGTAATCTAAATTGTTATTAAATTAAATTTTATGTACGCAGATAAGTTTTGTGTTTTTTAAATAATCGATGCACCTTTTCTCTTAAAATTATGAATAAAATATCTTTCAGTTCGTTTTTAGTTATTTATCCAAACAAATGTTTCATCAAATACAATTTCGATGTTTAAAATCTTAAAAAAAGTAATATTAATAAATATGAATATGAATTTACACATATGAAAATGTATGAAAATGTATGAATATATACTATCATATATGTCCATATACTCTCATTTTTCGGATCCGAATCATATATGGGATATATGCTCCATACATTTTTTTTTAGCTGGGAACAATATTTTTTAATTATTAAGAACCCCCTTTACATTTAAGTTATTTCATTGTTTTCATGAAATTATTTTGTTATTTCGATGAGGTTATTTCATTGCATCAATGATACTATTAAATAAATTTGATGAAATTTTCAATAAAATAATAATGACGAAACTGGTTTCATTAATCCAACGAAGCGTGAGGTTGGTTGCATTTTAATGAATTTTTTCATTGGGTTAATGTCGAAATTCATAGAATTTATGGAGAAAATTCTTTTAGTGTAAGGAAATTATCAAAAAGCTCAACCATGGTGCTTCAAAAGACGTGTTTAACAGGTGACGTGACAGGTGACAAATCATGTATATATATGCTTATGAGCCGGAAAAAAACAGCAATTGACCGTGTGGGTATTCCAAGCAAAGCTAAATCCAACAAAAGTTGATCGGAAAAGAAGCACAGTAAAGCAAATGGGTCGCCTGTTTCTTCGGCCGAATGGATTATGTGACCACTGTTTCGCATCAGCAACGTAGAACTGTCAATTTTGAGTGGTACACGACCATTTGTTTGGGGGAAGTTATCGGAACAATTCGTAAAACTAAACACCGAACCGCGAATCATTCTTCATCATAACAATGCAAGCTCTCACATAACTCGTCAAACAAGTGAATTTTTGAGCAGTCAAAACATCGAATTGATGACTTATCCTCAATATAGTCCTAATTTGGCACCCAATGACTTCTTCTTGTTCCCGAATATCAAAGATAAACTGCGTGGTCAACGTTTTACGAGTGCCGAAGAAGTAGTTAAGGCGTTGAAAAAACATTGTATTGGACTTGTCTCAAGAAAAACTGCTATGGCAAATGGTTTGAACGTATAATCAAGTTGTGAAGAAATTTTGATTACTTTAATTAAAATCGCATAACAAACTTCTAGCTCCCGAGTTTTTTTTCGGACAAATGTTATTGGAAAAAAATATGAAAAAGGCGAGCGTGATATATGCTTGTATGTCTCAAAATTTTATGACTTTTGAAGGGTATATAAGACTCGGCACAGCTGAATATAACACTCTTACTTGTTTTTCAATTAGTTTATTTCACTTGGATGTCAACATGTTTATGGAACTAAGCCAAGTAAAATATTTTTTTTTCTCTTATTTTTGTGGATAAGCGTCTTTTACTACAAGTGCCCAAGTGAAAACATAAGGATTTGCTTATAAAAGCTCTAGTTGGTAGTTTTATATACTTTTCTGGTTGCTATTATTGATTTGTTTGGTATACTCTCTTATACATTTCTTTTGCTTACATAAATTACCTTCATCCTTAAGCACTTTTAAGACCCTTTTTAATTTTGTTTTTAAGTTACTTACATATGTACATACAGGTATACATTTATATTACATAAGTACAAGTTAGCATATATTTTATATTAGGAAAACACTCAAGAACTAAGCTTTTTAGAACACCAATAGGAAGTTTGTCTAAGAAAAAATCTTATGTATAAATACGGCACTTTTAAGTATCTCATAGTCCACCAATATTGGTAAAACATATATGGTTTAGAAGGTATTTTTGTGTAGGCATGCACAATAAAAATTTTTTTTTCAAAGTTCTTAGCATAACATTGGAAAAAAGCGTTTTAAATTTTCTTGAAAAGAAACAACTATCTATATCAGTTTTGTTTTGTACTTGCAAGCACACATGCACGCAATTGGCCCATGCTTGTATGGAAAAGTAAAATTATAGTCCAATACTTTCTCCACAAGCTTAATTTTGTTTCTTTTATTAAAATATATGTGTATACCAAAAATTGGCTCAAAGGGACAATATTTAGAGGTCGCGATGAATGGCGACTTTTAATACTGGTTTAAAGCTAGGTGAATGTACTTTAATTAGAAAAGGATTAAATAAAGACCTACTATGGATTTCTTGTCGCCATCAGATGTTTGAGGTCATGCTTTGTAATGTTTCTAAAGAGTATTTTGGCCCAAGAGGAGGACCCGAAGTGCAACTATTTAAAAGATTTAGAAATTAATGGCCAAATATTGATAAAGAAAAGTTCAAAGTCGGAGATGATATCCGATTCCATACAAGTGACTTGCTTCAACTCCAACAGCAAATGTATGAATATTATACCAATGCCATCAAAAGTCAACAGCCAAGCGACGATTACCGTGAACTCCTTACAATTTGTCTAAATTTTCTTGCTAGTGCAAATAAATCAGGAACAATGAAAGTTAAATTTTATCCACCAGGCGCGTGCCATCTTGATCGTTGTATGACGAAGGCGATATATGGCATAAAAATATGTATGTTTCAAAATCAATTTGATGTCACAGACGAGAAAAAGAAAGCAGTTACCGCGATAAGTTTGTTTGTAAGTCTTATATATGGCCTATAATTTAATGAAGGTCCTTCAGCAATAATAAATGCTCCTCTTAATGACCAAAACCTCGTTAAACAACTCGGAAGCTATCCCAATAAAAAAAATTCTTAAAGCTGCTGTAAAAGCATTTCATCGATATTTATGGTACTTTTCTGAATATTTAATCGGCCTTGCCCTTTTAGTTTCCAGAGCTACATATGAAACTAAAAAAGCAATGGTGAAAAATCTCCAGCTGCCACAAAAGTCTAAAGCCTTATATAGGAAAACTATTTAACCATAGAATTCCACTTGAGTCATATGTTTTTAAGTTACTATGCGATGATGCGCAAGAAAAGGCACAGTTATTTCTTTCAAAGGATCCTAGAGAGTGGAAAGACGACGCCATTTTTATTTCGATGAAAGAAAATGCTAGGCTTTTAAAAGTTGTAAATGACTGTACAGAACGAGGTGTTGCTTTGGTGACCCAATTTAACAGCTCACTAAACTATCGCAACCTCTAAATATTAACCGATTGTGCCCAAATTTGGACTAAACATTTTTAAGCAGTATTCAAATAGGACCAGTGCTGTGGAGGATTTTGGGCTACCGTAACGCACATGTTAATAATAAATGAGGACATACTTATGTGTCAAGTAGTCCAATTTAGACCACTAAGAGATCCTAGTATTAATAAATTTGTTGCGTAACTTTTATACTCTCTTTTTATTGCATGTTCGCTATGTTTTTACTTTTAGTAAGACTTATTATAAAAAAAAACCTTCAACTCCCTATCCTTTGTAATGTATTTCTTACCTTCAAATAAGAAGAACAACTGACTTCCAAATAGCTCAAACTTTCCTCATAGTTCAAATATCACATACATATAACATATAAAATTAAGTACTATTGTTCAGAGAGAGCACTAGGAAGTGATGTTTTTTGAATATGGCGGCATACTAATTTTTTCTTTCAAGCTTTACACCAAAAAATAATATGTTAATGTACTAGGTACTATCCAACAGTCCAGTCCAGCTTGTTCTTTGCATAAATGTTTATTAAGTGCGGTGAGTATATGGTGCATAATAATTTTATTAAAAAATGGGGACAAATGCGGGCAAGTCTCTCTAGCACTAATTAAAAATCTATGTTACAAATTTCTCATCACTTAAATTTCCCTTTCTATCATTTTATTCGCAGTTACAGCAAGACTGCAGCAAATGATTGGGTAATAGTTTTAATGTGATTAAATATCCAAAATTTTCTGTTACAAAACACCATGAAATCAGTGAAAATGTGCAACAATTGTGAAAAGCTTATGAAAAGAAGTTACTATGCCTGTAGCAGGTGTAAAGTTCTAACTGTAGAAACCATCAAAGAATTAAAAAGGCATAAATAAGCCAACATAATTTTTACAATAAATTTCAAACATATGTATATATGTATATGTATATGTTTACTTATATAGTTATATATAATGCACACATATATAAATTTCATTGAGAGAAATCTAAATGCTACATTAAGTAGCTGCTAATGCTTCTTGCAGTCCTCCCTGACACTTTCGCATAAAACTAAAAACAAAGTCTTTATTTTATTATGCTGAAATATACGAGTATATATATATAAAAAATTGTCCAATTTGTTGCATTAAAATAATCCTTTTTTGTTTTCCTTTTTTTTTAGAAGATTGGTTCATTTAATTCACATTCGTTTGCCAAAAGCAAAAATGTCGCCATGGCAAAATATTTGAAAATAAAACGTTTGTAATGTAGTGGAAGTAAAATGTGCATAAATACACAAACTACTTACAGCTTTATTCGCACAAAGACACAAATACGTGCTTATTTAAAAAAAAAGGGAAATCATGAATATACGCTTCAGCAGACTACAAACGCCACCACCAATGCGACCGATTTCTAAAACGCAATAAAAAAAGGAACTCTAAAAAAAATTCATAGAACAAACCAACATAATCTCCATAATATAAACTACGACGATAACTATTAAAAATTGCAATGGAAGTATGTGAATAGTTTTGAAAAGTTTGAGCTCTATAAATGCAAACGAAAACAATATAAGGGCCAGTAAAAGTAAAAATAGAAAAAAGAATCACTGAATTTGAAAACACTGAGCGACTCACAAAAACTGAAATGCTGCAGCATTTTGTAAAATCAACAGCAGTAAAAACATGATGGTAAATCATAAAATAAAATTTTGCTGAACAAATTTTTCACTGTTACATCCTTTTTTTATTTTTTATTTTGCCAATTGTACTAACTTCTCTTTGTAAATATATGTTTCGCTTCCCTTTCCAAATCCCTCTTAGGCCACCATGCTTCTTTTATTCAACACAAGGTTTAGTGACATAATTTTTTTTGCTTTTCTTTTTCAGGAATTTTCGCGTTATGAATGAGTAATTTTATAATCATATTAACAGGCAAATTTGCATTTCTTCGAAGTTAAACTGATAAGTTATTATAAATTAAAAATATTTATAGTTGGCAAACAAATTATTTATATACAACAATAATTAAAAATTTTAAAAGTCCCCGATCGTTAATTTTACCATTGTTTTATTTTTATTTTTAGCTCGCAAGTAGGAGCTATGGTGCTACACATACAGACGGAAGAGAGATCTTAACTTCCAATGGCTTAATCGATGTTTGTTCAAGCAAAGCTCATAAATGATATTATCCATTCATCAACAAGAAAATTTATGATAAGTAACTAAACGGCTGGCCCGCTTTTCTTCAAACAAAAACTAAATCAAAATCGTTCCAGCAGTTTGAACTGTACGTGTACTCGCACAGACTCACAAACACACACACACACACTACAAACTTATAACACACCTTTTTCAGTAGGAAGTTAAAAAACGAATCAATAATAAAACTAAATGCTTAAATTATATATACCGTATTAGTATTTGTGAATATAATTGTATTAAAATGCTTATATTAAATTTAGTTTTGTTATCCTTTAAATCTTTACAAACCTTTTAAGTTTGCCCGTGTTATATAATCAGGCAATTATGCTATAGAAACTTAGTCTCGTACGAAAGAGATTATAGTGCATCTCTAACTCATTTTGCAGCTGTCGTTGCTACTGACGATGACGATTATTATTTTGCACGTATATTAGCAATCAACACGCATCATGGCTGAAGAAAGTAGATCTGATTTGAAATAGTTTATGAACTCTTTGCTTTCTTCATGGTAAATACCCAAATTTTCATTGGAAAAGAGTTGTGCAGGTGGCAATGAATTGCTTCTTTGAATTTTTGCTTTTCATTTGCTATAAGCCAATTTAATTCAACGAAGAGTAAATTAGAGTTTATTGCTTTAAATTTTTCATCTGCCATGAAAGGAAATATTTTCGAAGTACGAATATACTTGATTTAGTTTTGAATCATTGTTTAAGATTTATGATTGAACAATTTAAAGAAAGCAAAATAATAAAAATATTTATACAAAAAGATATAATATGTTATAATTTGGAATTATAATGCAAAAAGTAAGTTTTCTTCATTGCTATAAATATGAAAAATTTAGACTTTTTAGCGCTTAAAAATTAATTTGCTAAGATTCGAATTTTTCGGCCTCTGTAGCACCAACTGTAAATATTTGCGTTCTCACTAGATACTTCGTATTTTATATTATATCTGCTGTTGGAGTTGAATTTCGGGCTTTAGTACTTCATAGACTTATAATAGAGTTTTGTACTAGATATAATCGTAGACATAGGGTCGTATTCAAAAAAATATTTTACTTGCGCTTTAAAGTTCATAGTAGTTACCAAGCACTTTAAGGCTAACATTGCTTCATTAAAAAATTGTATTCAAAAGACAACTTTAATTATCTTGTAATTTAATTTTAAATACTGGTAACTCCACCGTGTTCAACAACCAATTCACAGCTTATGATGTACAACATCGAATAGAATTTCATTCGAGTATTCAAATAATTTTTCTTATTATTAAATAAATTTTTATTATCTTGAAGTAAAGCAACCTACTTTAAAAAGTATGAACTTCTGACAGGGAAGGAAAACAGATAAACATTTCTATGAAGTTAAAGTAAAAATAATATGATGAATAAAGAAAAATTAGCACAATTTATTTTATTCGAATGAAATGAGTATATAAATATCCAGATTTTTTCCATTCGTTTTGACTGTATGTACATCACTAAAACATTTTTGTATAATTGAATTTATTTTAATATTTTTTATGGATTTTGCTATGTATTTTGAATCATTTGGATAATATGGTGATGTTTTCCATAACATGACAGAAATAATAAATTTAAGATAAGAGCTAACACTTCTAGCTTAATTTTCAGATGTATCATGAATCAATATGTACTATATGAACAAAAATATTTGAGGTACAAAATACACATTTTGAAAATATCAATTTAAAGTAGTCTTAACAAAGGTAGGTGCCTACTTTAGAATTTTGATATAATAATTTTTTTTTTGTATAAAACTTTACTTAATATTGCATAGCAAAGCTTTATTAAGTTTTTTTTAATACGACCCATAGTTTCTACAACTCTAACAGGTGACTCGTCTAGAAAATTTTTATGAAAGTCACTTAAAAAAATTACTGCTTTTCATATAAATTTTGCACTCAAGTTGACCGTCCGCGTTGTGGAAACAGGGTTTAAGGTGTCATATATTTGAATCATCATACTACTGAAACGCATTTTTTTTCACTCTAAAAATTGTGGCGAATTTAAATTAGGTGTTAACGAGTTCCTCCATACAATTTGATATTAAGAATAAGTGCATTAAATCCACTACTAAGTCCTAGCGTGATTTATAATGTAAAGTTTTATGAGACATTTTTTAGATTTAATTGAATTGAAGTTCAGTAATTTCAATTCTTACCGAATGAAATATTTTTATTAATTAATGTGAGCTTCTAAAGAAGAGAAAAACAATTAAACTAGACTTTATTAGCTGGGGGAAATACCGATATTTTTCTGTGCAGCCACGAACTTCATCAGCACCCATGTCTATCTGCTGAGGTAAAGATTATTATTAACATCAGCTATTTAACTTAAATTTTCTATGAAATGCAATATGAGAATTGATTGTGTATACAATTATTGCTTGACCTTTGGTAAATACATTTGTAAGTATCACTATTCATTTTCTGTTTTTCCATTTTTCCATTTTTCGAAGTTATATCACTTTACCTAAGTATGTTTAACTATTCTTACTTATCTTTTACGATCATCACATTAATTATTTTTGCTTATTCGATGCACCATCGGTACATACATGTAAGTATTATTGTAGTAGCTTTATGTTACCTTGTTTTTGCTTTCTACAGTTGACTTTGCTTTCCAGCATTCTGAAGCTGTGATTGCCAAGTAAAATTTTACGGCAAAACTCTTTAAGATTATGTTAAATTTTGCTAATTATGCCAACTCCATGACTTCTTAATATTGCTTGAAAGATGATGTACTTTATATATCAATATTGACTTACGTACCAGGTTGATTTTCTTTTTCTAATATAACAAAGTTTTACTACCAATTTCACAAATTATATTTAAATTCCAATTCGTATTGAAAAGTTGTGTTTTATTAAAAAAAAATAAAATAAAGTATATGAAAAATTACTTCTAAATATATATATTTATATTTAAATAGAGTTACTGAAATTGGCCCTTACTGATTTTGTGCCTTATAATGGTAAGGTTAGATTGGGTAAGCAGGTTTCTGGTAAAAGAAGTAGATATTCTAGATTAAAGATCCTGTTGTAGAAATCCCAAGATATTTTGGACTAGTACAGAAACGAGGAGGTTTCACAAAAAAAAATAATGAAACTGTGTATGCTAAATAATATTGTTGACTTTTGAAAAAGTTTCTTGGCCTATTATAGTTGCAGTTTTGTAATTCTCAATAATTTATTAAGAGTTAGTCTGTAAGCATAAAGATTTTTTTCACTTTCTTAAATTGTATTTTATATATACTTGGACATTATAATCACCAAAGACAACAATATTACTTCCAAAAAATCTTTATTAAAAATTTGCAGATCATTAGTAGAAAATAGGCTAAAAATGTATGTTAGTCATAAAAAAATTTCATTTCGTTATTATTTCGAAAATTCTCACTATGCTGTTTAAAAAATCGATTATTTTAAGAAATTTATGAATAAATTATCACTAAAATTTAGTTAACTACATACTTACTGAGATATACATGAAAACGTTGTTTTTTTTAATTTTAAATTATTATTCGAACTTCATTTGTTTCTATATTTATGATTTGAACAGCCTAAAGTTCGTATCGCTTTGTAAGCCAAATTACATGTGATAATTGAAGCACAGTCGCGAATAACGTTGTAAAAGACAATCTTTAAAAAAGCAGTTTTTTCACAGATTACCATTAACATAACTCTCTTGCGTTGTTCAAACATCAAACCATCCAAAACTATGCGTCTCATCCCCGTCAAAATACAATTACAGTCAGTCAGTCAGTGGAAAACTTTGTAAGTAACTAATAAATCATGCAAACAAAATTGTCGAAAATAATTGATAAATATAACAGAGATACGAAAAGAAAAGATAATGCTAGTTATCATTATTTTCGATACGCTAAAAAAAATTTAAACGAAAAAAACAATCTTGCCTTAAAATACGTTTTGTGGCTCTCCTGCAAAATTATTATTTTGTCACTTAAAACGTTATTCGCGGCTAACCTTCAATTATTAATGATCATATAACACCAAATTTTGTTGTAAATATTCTGACTAACAACACATAGTTGAACGGAACAACTAGCCGTTTTCGAAGGCCACTAAACCTTCATCATCAGCGTTCTGCTGTGTTTGGTCCACTGTATTTTTTTCTGTTCAATCACTCACATGAAAATTATTGAATGTTTCCAAAATGTAAAAATAGTTTCGTTCGTTACTTTTAACGCATACAGGCTGCAAGCAAAAAAGAATTCTTCAACATGAATATTTTCATGCGTAATATATTGCGTATACGCACCACTCAACTTTAATGGTGGGTTTTTATTGACATCTAAAAGTAGAGCATACATTTAGGGGCAATATATTTTTCGGTGGCGTATGAGCAATATACATGTGCAAGGTATCAATGTTAGTTGGCAATAGGCTCTATTTTAGATACTTTTGACTACTTTTTTAGAATTCATATATCTTAGCTACGTTATACATTTTTTCGGTGACATTTTCCCTTTTTTTGTAAAATTAAATAATCAAAGACTTCCATTCTATATGTATCTAAAGATGTTGCGCATTCATGTGGTTTTCTGATAAAATTAAAATAAAAATATCGTGCAAAGCATTCTTTGAGCTTTATAATCAATGCCCTTATTTGCACGTGTTCGGCAAACGCTTCCCCCTGATAAATCAATTGTAGCGTTGTCTGGAATATTTGACGGTTTTCTTGAAAACGTACGTACTTTTGGACATTAATTTGAGTCAACAAAAAACAGCTTCAGTAATAGTAACTTTGTAACAGGCTCCATTAACTTTAAAGTTTTGGCCACATCATTGATTCTACTGGCCTTCAAATCATACAACAAACAGTCACTTGTGCAGGATGCAAAGATGTTAAGATAAACACATGAAAAAATGTGCTCACGAAATTTGGGATCAATTTGTCCTAGGGCACATTCACCAAATATGAACAAGTTTTAGTGAGCGCAAATATATTAACGGTCATAGCCCTTATAAAAAAAACTACAAACATCAAAAATATTGAATACTTTATGGGAGTTAAAAAAGACTTTAATTCTAAGCTCTAATTTTTTTAATTATCTAATTGAACTAAAACCTAATTAACAAAATTAATTTTTAATGAAATTAGTTGTATGATTTTTTTTTTATTTATGAGCACATGAGAAGTAAATCAGATCAAAAAAATTGCCAAAAATACACATGCTACGTCATTTTTTTTATATCACTCTCTTATACAGCGGTGCCGTTCACAACTAGAAAAAGTTTCGTGCAAGAAATTCATTAAAAAAAAGCATAAAGTACATAAGGTAAAAGTTAGTTTAAAAAAAGTGCTTTCTTGCCTTTGTACAATTAAAAAAAAATCGATATTGCTCTTCCGTGAATATAACTACTTTGCCCCAAATTCAAATGTTTCTAATATTTCAATTTACTTGTTAACTCTGGCTTCAACTTTGATCTTAGTAATAATGTTAAGATTATTTATACATATGTATGTACATATACTAGTATATCTCTATATTGTTCAATAATTGTAAAAATGTTCTCTCAACAAAATTAACCAAACTGTACAAAAATTTCTTTGTTTCGCTTTATTTTGTATAAAGTGTTTATCCAGTGATTTCTTTTCATTCTTGTTTTGTGTTAGTTTTCAATGTAAATTCCACTATTCTAAAATTACTGAAGTTATGCCTGCACTCATTCCAAATTTTACAAGCAACCAACAAACTAAAAAGGTTAAAATGCTTGAAAACTGCTAAAATAGATGTTAGAAATTTCCAAATGTTAGCGAAACCATAATACAAAAAAAGTAAAAATTCAGCAAACATGTATTCATTTAAAATCCCTTTTGTATTAATGCCGTATATAAATACACATTCTATCAGTAGATGAGTGCTGCACGAATTTATTTGGCAGGGAATAATGAAAAAATCCTGGACAAGTTTAAAACCACACAGAAAAAGATATAACTTATCTGTATTTTAAATGATTCCCACAGGAATTCTCTTTCATAGAACTAACTATTCTTCTGTAAAACTATTGGGTGGGAGAAGAATTTATATATAAATTGTATATTTTTTACTAATTATGAAAATATATAAAGCAAGATTTTTAGGTAGGACCTCAAATAACTTCATATAATAGTTAGTGCACAGTGGGAACTTTTGCAAAATAAGTGGTAATAAATATGGAACTTCTTGCATTTATCTGAAATTTCTAAAATCTTTAAAGGAGAACTTATGCTTGCCAATACATGTCTTAAAAGCCTTTTGAATTAAGCTTAATAGGAGTAATAGTGGGCAAAAGTTGACCACCTGGGACTAAAAAATTTTCTAAGTCTTGTAAACATTTTTTTTGCCCAGACTTTTTTTAATATTTCGTCCATAACTTTTTAGTTTATTGTACGACTTTAAATTAAAGTCCAGCATTTGATTTTTGACTAAATTCTTAGATAGACACTGTGATGCAAATTTGTTATGAATATTTTATTTTCAAACGTCAAAGAAGTTATCATATGAGCGTAAGCTCTAGACTTGAGATAACCTTATGGGAAAATTTTCATGGAGACTTAGTAAACCTTCTAATTGGCATCCTGGTCCTGTAATTCATGCACTAATTAAATTTTGTTGGGATGCAGTTATAGGCTTGTGCATAGTAAAAAGGCAGGTAGAAAGGCCCTAACTCGTGTTTTTTACTAAATTGAGTTTTTCAGTGATTCTAATACATTTCACACAAATACACCTTCTCACAAAAATATATTGCAATAGTGTAAAAAATAACGCTTTTACTAATAAATTTACATTGTGACTATTACAGTTTCTATTATGTTTTACCTTCTGCTGTAAAGTTACAATTATTTGAGTTAGGGCCTTTCTACTTGAGACCATCGATAAAATATAGTGTAACTTAAAGCATTTACCAGTTTTCAGTTGCTACTCGCGGTGAATAGACTGATTAAAATTGTCTACGATTTCTGCAGCCGTGGGTACTAGGGCACGTATGTTTGTATAAGTATAAGCTAGTCAAAGATTGGGCACGATTGCCAAGTTCACACACCGAGCAATTGTTGGAGATGGAGTTGAAGTGCCGCAAATTAGAAATACAGCAGGCTCTCTGAACAATTGTGCAAGTAAGATATTCACGCTAGGAAATCTGTTCTAGTGTAATCGAATCATATATTTAAAAATAAATAAATTTTAAATATAATAAAAAAACTAAATAAAATAAATAGCTTTAAAGTAAAAAACCAAGAAAATGTGTTTTAAGTAGTACAAAAATAGGCAAATTATTAGGCATGTGCATAATTAGTAAAGAACAACCGAGAATGGCAACGCAGTGGTAAATTTGAGATGATAAAACTAAGATTTTATTAAAAAAAGTTTTCAGCAAATTGTAATACGATACATCAAAATAATTGACATATTCCAGGCTGATGATGAAGGTGTGGTGGCTTTCGAAAGCAGCATGTTACTCTATTCTGCTAGGGTTTCTCAGCATATTTTTTTACTTTATAAGTTATTTATCTCTTAATAACTATCACATGTAATTTAACTCAAATAAAGACACACATAAAGTTCGCAATCAGAAAAATTTTATATAAAATTCACATCTGCAGTCTGTAATTTTATAAGGATTCTATTATATTTTTTCCTTAGTAATTTTAATATCAAGAGGAGAATTTTGACAAAAAGAAGGACTATAAAAAATTTTACAGGGTATATGTATTTTTTAAGGAAAATTACTAATAAACCTATCCATGCTATTACTTCAAATATATATGTAGATGCAGGACAGAAAAAAAAACTTAAAAATATATTGTTGTTTTTGTTGCTAGTAGAGACATTCATATGCACAATTGCAGTTGTAACAAAATAAAAAATAGAAAAACAGCCATACATGACTTAAATACAACTGACAGCATAGAGTTGCAAAGATTACTAAGTATGAGAATGAACAAAGATATACAAACTCTATAATAAAAAATATATACATATGTTTAAAAAAATATTGATGATTTTTTTTGAATATTTCTTTAAAACCGCTTGTTAAATTTTTTCTACTTAAAGTACTCAGTATGATTGTAAAAACGAAATGTTGCATAATACACTCAACAACATCCCATTAAAAACAATAAAATTAAGACTAATATATAGACATATATTAAGTAGATACATATACGAGTATCACAGGAATAATACTAGTCCAAAGATAATCTAAATTTATAAAGAAATCAAGGCAGATCTGACGTATTGATATCACTAAGTTTATCCACTAATCCAACTTTTAATCTTTTTGGACTTTACCTGTAATTTTTATGAGAACAATTGAACGCTCGTAGAAAATTTTCATCCGGAATGTTTGTTTTATAGACAATTATGCTGCAACTACCCCACTTTACCTAACAATGACCATATTTTTCAATTTTATCAGCAGGACAGCAATAAGAATTATTCTATAAGTTACAATCCTTTTCGCCACATACTTTATTTTCATAATACAAGTTTTATCTTTCAAATACAAGAACTAAAATAAAATTCTTCCTCAAATTTAATTTTTTTTATTAAAGCACATAAACCATGTAGTGGCATGAGTGAAACAAAATCTATAATTTCTTGATTGAGTTGGGGATTTTTGATTAGTCTCAGCTTAAATTATAAAATTTTTTCCGATAAAATCTCTACTTGTTTGCGGAAGAGAAAAACTTACAGAAAAGGCTACATTAAATCGAAAGCTGTTTTGTTCAAATCAAACTTGTAAGGATTTCACCACAAAACAGCCCACATAGAATTTAGTTGACTCAATTAAATTGTTCCTGTTTGGGTGCCCCTGTGGCTGAGTGATAGCGATGCTAGGCTCTTAGTCCAGAGGTCGTGGGTTCGATTCCCTCCATAGACCCTGGGTGTTTTCCGCAGACAAGCTAATCGCTTGGCGGGTTGTGTTGTGTTAAAAAAAAATTAAAAAAAATCATGTCTTTTTCATATGTACATAATTAAAAAATTTGCTCTTTAGATCAGAATTTTATATCTATTCTTAAAGATTAACTTCCAATACTTTATTTTGTTTTTAATAATTATTATTTAGATATTAAATACAATATCAAATCAAATACTTTTTGTTCGCACGTTGAATCAGTAGACTAGGCTAGAACATTACCCACTGAACTACCGAAGCACATATTTATGTTTGTACAAAATTCAATTAAAAAATAAAAAATCAAAACTCGAAGTAAGAATTTCATTCGCATCCAAATTTGTATACAGGTATGCGGGAGAGGATGATCTATAAAAAACTTTGGGAGTTTGAGTATAAACAACCGACTGACTTCGTAGTGTTTGTGTTAAATTGCGTCATTTGCTTACATTAATGAATCCCCGTAAGGCAGAGCAGATGCACTGTTAGCTTTTCCGCGCTTCCGAAGCGCTTATTTTTGTGTTATAAAGGGTGTTTTTTAGAGGTATAGAACTTCGAATTGAAATAAAACACAAGAAAATCGTTTTAATGTCCATCAATTTGGCTTTATTGGAAGGATAATTTTATGCCATTAATGTTTAAATATGATTTCGGGCATGTGGCCGCCGCGGCTGGCTCGAATAAATCCAATTCTACAGGTCCAATTTTCAACCACTTTTTCGAGCATATGGGGCCGTATGTTGGCAATAACGCCACGAATGTTGGCTTCCAAGTCCCCTAACGTTTCTGGTTTGTTGGCGTAGACGAGCGACTTCACATATCCCCAAAGAAAATAATCCAATGGTGTCAAATCACACGATCTTGGTGGCCAATTGACAGGTCCATTCCGCGAAATTATGCGCTCATCGAATGTTTCCTTCAATAAATCCATTGTGACGTGCGCTGTGTGGTATGTAGCGCCGTCTTGTTGGAACCACAACTCATCCACATTCAAAATCTTCAAAATCTTCCATAAAGTTGATGGACAAAGCTCCAATTGCTGTGCACGGTGGCGAATCGATTCATTCGGGTCCTCTTCAACACTTTGCTCTACAGCGGCAATTGTTTCTTCGGTGCGCACTGTTCGACGTCTCTGCGGATGCGTATTATCACATAGAGTAAACGTAGTGCGAAAACGATCCATGGTTAAACGAATTAATTGCTCTGATGGACGATTATGTCGACCATAAAATGGACGGAGCTTGCGGTAAACTTCGCGAACTGAACCATTATTTTTGAAATAAATTTGCACGATTTGCAAGCGTTGTTCTTTTGTCAACCTGTTCATGATGAAATGGCAAACCAAACTAAATATTAATCACTTGACAGCTGACAAAATGGCCGCCAGTTAAAAAAGTGATGCCAACTTAAAGTTCTATACCTCAATAAAAAACACCCTTTATTAAACTATACTACAAAAACAGAAAAAGAAGCAATAAAAATGTAATAGAGAATTTTATTAATAAGGAATTGCTTCTAAATCTCGATTATTTTTTTGCTGAGTAATTTTAAATAAGAGAGTACTCTCCAGTTCAACTTTCATTCTTCAATGCCTTGTCGACTTGCTCCATGATTTTTTTTATTTAACTAAATTACAAACCATAAATGCGCACCATTCGTAATTACATATTAAACTTTGCGAGAAAGGGAAGAATGTTGCCGAAAATTTTGCCAAATATGTCGCTAAATTATATTATGCTTTCGGGCTGTAGACCTGCGACGTCATTGCTCGTTAAATATTAGCATATACGAAGGCGGATCAATAAGTCCGTGACTTTTTCGAACTTACCTCGTAGTTATATGAAATGAAAAGCTGTTCCCATCAAGTACCACATGTTAGTAGACTACTGTCAAGTTTTGAGGATGTGTCGTCATTTACTTTCCGTTTAACAGCTGTTCAAAACATGCAACCTGGTATATTTTTCTAAAAATGGAAAAAAGTGAATTTCGAGTGCTCATTAAACATTATTTTTTGAGTAAAAAAAACTGTCAATCAAACCAAGGAAAAGCTCGATAAATACTATGGGGACACTACACCATCGATTTCAATGGTAAAAAAGTGGTTTAATGACTTCCGTTGTGTTCGCACAATTACAAATAACGCTGAATGTTCTGGACGGCCAATTGAGGTCAGTACACCCGAAAATGTCGAAAAACAGTGCGTGAGATTGTTGATGCTATAAGCAATTCATATGACAGTGAGATTTCGATTTAAAATAATCAGCTGGGTTTAAGAAAGTTGTCTGCAAGATGGGTGCCGAAGTTTTCATGGCAAAAATCCATGAATTGGTTTATAAATTGCTCCCTCATCCACTCTATTCTTCAGATTTAGCACCGATCTCTTATTTCTGATTCCCAAACTTGAAGAAATGGCTCATCGGAAAGAGATTTGACTCCAACAACGAATCATTCCACAAACAAGGGCCTATTTTAAGGACCTCGTAAAATCCTACTTTTTGGAAATGATACAAAAACTGGAGAAACGTTCGGCTAAGTGTATTGAGTTAAAAGAAGATAATGTTGAAAAATAAATTTTTGTTTTGCAAAAAAAAAAACTATGTCTCATTAAAAAGTCACGGACTTATTGATCCACCCTCGTAATTGGCAATTATTATGTTAATATTAATAAATAAATAAATAATATATTATGTTTTATTATTATTAGTGCTTGTCATAAAATTTGCAGTTATTTTCGATGTTGTGTATTCCTTAAAAATATCATATTAAATTTATGGTTTGCAGATCGATGCGAACTTTAGCCAAATTAAATCATAAATAAGAAACAAATAAAGTTCGAAAAATAATAACTAAACTAACTAAGATGAAAAGTAGTTTCTTGTCAAAGAGTTCTCAAATTGCATCTGTAGGCTACGAACATTATTTACCTTGCACATGTATATTGCTCATACGTCATCATTAAATATTATAAAGCGCATAAAGATATGCTACAGATTTAGTTATTAATAACAAAATAACTAAAATAGTTATAGAGTGCGTATACACAATATAATAAGCATGGGAATATTCAGGAAAACTAAATTTTTCCATAGTCTGCTTAGAAAAACTTTCAATTGTAACAGAATCTTTACACTGCATGAGTTTTCGTTGAATTTAAGCGCCCCACCCACTTGCAATATAATTGTGAAATTTTTCGCATTGTACAATAATATCGCCAATGTGTACGTCAATTTTGGAATGTGGTAGAAACATTATTCAATGTCGTTTACTTTTTCCCACGCAGGAAAATTGGGCAATATTTTCTATGAAAATATTGTTCGACTTATATGTACAAAAATAATATGTACAAAAACATATGCAATACTATTGTATCATGGATGGGCCGCTTTATATATCTAGAAATTAAATATCGTCTAAGCGGGTTGATAAACATACCGTTTTCGGTTATGCGACATTTTCAGTATTCAAGTGAACACTGAATATGACAAATAGAATAAGTTAGTTTCATTTGCCACTTAAAACTTTTAAATTTGTCTGTGGGTCTTTGCAATTTGCCCTCTCTCAGAACACGTAGCAAAAATTTTGTGAACAAATAAAAATCTCACAAAAGAAGATATTGCCCAATGTTGAAAATTTTAATGTCCATATTTTGAGCTGATAAGATTGTATTCTAAGACAATAGGACTGTTTTATTCAGTCATATGAATTTATGCTTAGATTACCCGAATCACCTATGGCTTTTTGACAGAAGATCAAAATTTTAATGCTTTAATAAAAAGTATATATATTAGTCCATTATATAACTTGTAAATATTAGGAATTCTTGAAAATTATATACTTTTGTCTTATGTATTACCTCTTTAACTTTTATTTTTAAGTCAGAAAGGAAATTCAGTAAAAAAAATATATCAACCAGCTACCATATTTTTATATTTACTTTAAAAAATTTACAGATGCAATTACTATGAACCTTATTTGAGTAGTGCTCAGAAATTATCAGGTGAACTTTTTCGCATGGTTATTTCTTTAAATGATCTGTAAAAAACTACTACATCCTTTAAGTCACAGCGTTTTCTGTATTTACTATTTAATTTATAAACTTTATTGTGGCTTGTCCCCAATTTTGTAAAGTGTTTGAAAATTTTCTTTGCTTCAGGCTTATATTTGTGTTTATGTGTGAACAAATGAATAATCGAATGTGCGGTGCTAAAGTTTTAGCAATTTGTATAAATTCTTATAAATTCTAATTTTTGTATGTGTTTATAATTACAATACCAATTATCCAATGACCGCTAAATAGGCAGGCTGTTGTGCTGCGTTGCTATTTAGTTATCTTATATTTCCTTTTTTCTTTATATGTTCATTTATTTCCATTTATTCATGAAGTTTGAAGTTAACTTAACTGTTTGTTTTTGTGTGAAAATCAGTGCAAACCCAAGGACCCATATATACTTATGTGCATATATTTTTAATATAAATACTTATGGTTATCTTAATATAGAAAGGCCCTAACTATTTTTTTTCTTTTGGAATCTAGATTTTTTGTATCTTTCGATACATTAGATGTTCTTCTACCGAAATATACAAAAATCTATATTTCTATTGGCAGTAGCAGTATTTGCAGATACTGAGGAAGGAACACAAGCTCGTGTGACAGCTGGAATATAAATATGAGTACCAACAACTACAATTAAAGTTCATCCAACAAATTTTTAAATATATTCTGACTTTCTAAAGATCCAAAATCATTTACCACGTTGGTAAACCTTAGCATTTTCCAGTACTCTTGTAACAGAATGTGATCTGAAATATCTTACATTCGCCTAAAAATAAAACTAGAAAAAATCCATCATTCAATTGTGCGCTTTGTTGTGGAAGTGGTCTAAGTCATATACATTCTTCTTAAAAATATTAAATGAAAAAAACTTCAAAAATATGTAATCAAAATGAAATATATATATATATATATATATATAAAATTCTCCTGACACGGTGTTTGTAATTGAAGTCCTCCAAAATGGCTTGACCGATTTTTATGAAATTTTGTATGTGTAATCAATAGGTCTGAGAATACGTCATAGTTTATTTTTAGTATGGTGTCTCACGACCATATGAAAGAAGTATATTATATCTTGAAAACGATAGGAGTCAGAGTATCCAAGCTTGGAACGGACTCTTCTGAGAGCAAAGTGCTTAGTAATTCAAAATATTGTTAGAATAGAATAGAACCTAGAAAAGGGGCATCTATACAAAAAAAAAATTAATAATTATTTTATTATATCTTGAAATCTTTAATAGTAATAGTCTGCAACTTTGGTATGGACTCTTTTGAGAGCTAGGGGCAAAGTTATTTAAAATATTGATATAATAGAACAGAGAAAATGGTTATCCTTCATAAAAAGTAATTAATAATAATATTATATCTTGAAAGCAAGAGTCATCAAATTTATTAGAGACTCTCTTGAAAGCAAACTAATTCAAAGTTGATAGAATAGAATTGATAAAATAGGATCGTGGGAAGGGACACCCCTATACAAAGTAGTTATACAAATCTTATATATTGAAAGCTATAATAACAAGAGTCTTAAAATTTATAAGTATAAATAAGTATAAGTATATATATATATAAGTATAAATTATAATAAATTTATTGTAATAAATGTTAAGTGTTTTGTTATTTTTATATTTCGTCATAGTTCACAACACTCCTTGCCTCTATTACTAATATACTACATCCTCACACACTTAAAAAAAGTTGCTATTATTTTCTACCCTAGAAATTCTCTGGAAATAATTTATGTGGCAAAACAACGTTTTCCTGGTCAGCTAGTAAATTTATATTAATCGAGACTAGTACAACTCTTAATTAAAATGTTGCATAATATAAAAATATTTTATGATAATAATATTTCTAATAAATTAACATAAACATAAATATAGTTTTGGGACCCGCGGTATAATTGTTGATTTCAATTTGACTGATGAGATCAGATTTTTTCAATTTTCAATTATTATTATCATAAATTATATAATGATATACACCAACTTAAAATAACAATACGTGACCGTGATCAATTAATTAAAAAAAGCAATTTCTATCAGAAATAACAGGATCATTAGATTGATCTTTAAAATCTATTACAGGTTTTAGAAGTTTTGTGTCCATTATTTTCTTATCAAAAAATAAAAATAAAAAAACTTTTATATAGAATAATATTAATTTGCGGTTGAAATCATTGCGTTTTTCAAAACTCTATCAAAAGTCTGACAAAAATCATAATTTTATTTTGGATTTGTAATTATGATACTTATGATACTTACTAAGAATTATGCATGATTGATTATGATTGGTAATTTATGTTTACCAAAAATAGTCACACATATACTATTGATATTCAAATCAATGCAACCACATTTATATAATCTTAATATTATTGGGCCTAATTTGAGTGACGCATTTCCACTACAACTACAACTATTTTGTACTAGGTTTTAAGAAAAAATTTTGCAATGCTCTCTAGTCTAGTACAAAATCGTGCAATGCTCTCTAGTCTAGTACAGAATCGTGGTATTCGAAGACGTAATACGACACTCGTAATAAGGACCATTATGTCTGGCACCCGGTTAAGGAGGCAAGACTAAGAAGATTATAGTATATTTACAGTATAGTATGAGTACATTGGCTTATAAATATGTAAATATTTGTTATAATAATCCCAATCAATCATTAAAATATTTTTTAGTCAAAATATATTAAACCAGATTATTGAGGGCTTAGCTGCGCATTTCACCCTTGCTAACGCAGATCATTAGGGAACATTTGCCTAAACATTTCTTAGAACTGGGTATAATTATTTCATATATATGGAAAATTTGTTAGTGAGTATTTCAACACTCAAGTTTAATACGGTCACTAATAAAGTTCAAAAATTTTGAAATACTAATTTCAGTAATGAAAATTAGCAATAACATTTAGTTTTTTTCTTTAAAAATATATTTGTATGTCCTATTAGCTAAGCATAACGTTTTGCAAGAACGAGCCTTTGCTTAAATTATTGGAACTAATATCCTATGCTTATTAATCACAACATTTCGATCTTGAATTTTCATTCAATAATTTTACAACAGCTGGTACGGTGTGTTGATAATGTTTTTGATGAAAACTATAGTTATAGAAATTGCTTCCATTTAAAAAGAAAAAAATTTAATAAAACATTAATTTTAAACAAAATAATCAGTTTTTTAAAGGATAAAAACTGACATTGATTTAAATTTATTTAGCTATCGTATTTGCTATTTTTGTTTCATGAAATATTCTACTTAACACATATTTATTACTGTGACCATTAATTTTTGCATTCATTTTCATTTCAAATAAATAATTGTTATTAGTTTGTGGTTAAATAGTTAAAATGAAATAAAAAAAACAAATTTTTAAATAAAAACACACTCACTTTATGAAGCCACTAACAAAATGTACATATTTTGTAGTCACAATTAATTTGTACATATTCGTACGTACAATATGCATATGTATACCCAGTGAACATTTTTGTCTTCAAATTCTATTAGAATTAAGCGCTCCGAAAGTTGCAAAATCGGAAATAAATTTTATGGAAAAAGCGGACCTATTTGGGGATGTTTTTGAAATTTTTATGGAAAAGTGTTTTAGGATTGCGAATTTTAAAAATTTACTTTCGATAAAGTGCAGACAAGCAGCATCATGGCGAAAACTTTGCCAATGATATATTTAAGAGAATGGATGCATTTTTTCATCTACTACTTAAATTTTAAATTCGTAATGTAATTGAATTCTTCAGTCAGAATGTTATAGTTAATAGTGTCAAATACATATTGATGATCACAGAATTTTTTGAAAAAAAATATAGCTATGCCCTCATTATTTAATAGTTGTGATTTCAATAATACTAGCAAGATGCAACACAGCTCTTGGCAAAGTAATTACGTATAATAGGCCCCCATTTATGCGGCCTAATGCCATTGTATAATTCTTGCAGATACGTTTGAATTCTCAAATCTTAAGCTTTTGACCTTAAGATGTGATTTCGTACAGTGATTCAAGTGATTTCGTATAATTTCTCTGGTATACGCCAATAAGACAATAAGACTGGCAAAATGTTCTGATTCTTGCAGATTCTTTCAATGCATTCTAACCTTTTTATAAAAAATGAAGTTCTAAAAATTCTAATTTCTTTGCTAAATGTGTAGAAGCTCATAAAATAGTTCGGTTTGTAGACCGGTAAAGTTTTATTTTATATATTTCTAGACATCAAACATATGGCAAAAAAATGTTCCCTGGGTATTTATAATAACAGGCATATATATCAAGCCTTATTTTTGATTTTATCGTAAGCGACATGTTATTGAAAATATACTTTTTTATTGAAATTTAAATTTTGCGGTCCTATCCATAGTTTAGAATTATCAAAATGCCAAACTTCTCGATAACTTTTAAGATACAGGCTGAGCAATTTCATCGTAATTTCAATTACAATTTCAGGAGAAGGTGTTTTTGAAATATGCAAATATGTTTTTGTATGTAAATTGTCGCTTACGATAAAATACTATTTTTGATAACATGTCGCTTACGATAAAATCGAAAAAAATATATACATATTGAGCTTCTTTTAGATTTTATCGTAAGCGACATGTTATCGAAATATATTATAAAAATGACATAAATTCTAATAATGCCCACGAAATTCGCGATATTTCTATTCGGGATTTTGCAATTCGAGATTTTGTCATGCGGGACTTTTAACTCGAATTTTTCAGTTCAGGATTCTGAAATTTGGTATTTTGAATTCGGGATTTTAATTTTCGGGCATATGACCTCAACCCCTTCATGGGCCTACCCATAGCTTAGAATTATGAAAATGCAAAACTTTTTGATATATCGAGTCTTATTGTCGATTTAATCGTAAGCGACCAAAAGTAAATTTTTCAGGAGAACTTTTTTTTTAATATTCAAATATGTTTTTGTTTGTAAATTGTCGCTTACAATAAATTTTTACAGTCCGTGTCTTAAAATTTATCCTATCAACAATTTTGGTATTTTGATAATTGTAAACTATGGGTAGGCCCATAAAATTTAAATTTCAATAAAAAAGTATATTTTCGATAACATGTCGCTTACGATTAAATCGAAAATAAGGCTCGATATGTATGAGTATTTAATTTAAAAAAAATATATACGAGGGCGGTTCGGAAACTTCTTAGCCTATCAATGAAAGAGAATAGTTAGTTTTTCAAAAATATTTTTATTTTTCAATATAATCTCCTGAAACTTCAATACACTTAGTCCAACGCTTTTCTAGCAATTCTATCCCTTGATTAAAATAGTTTTCCTCAAGATCTTCAAAATAGTGGTTTACAACTGTAATTGCATCTTCATTTGAGGTAAAACGCTTGCCAGCAAGGAATTTTTTTAGATTTGGGAACAGGTAAAAGTCACTGGGAGCCAAATCAGGAGAATAAGGTGGGTGGTCAAGCAACTCGTACTTTAATTCGTTGATTTTAAAATTATTTTTTTGTGTTGTAAGCCAGGACGTTTTTCTCGAATTTGTACATTTAATTGATCCAAAAGCTTGTAATAGTACTCCGAATTTATTGTTTTACCCTTTTGCAGATAGTCAATCAATAAAATACCTTTGAAGTTCCAAAAAACCATTGCCATGACCTTACCAGCCGATTGAATTGTTTTTGCCTTCTTTGGGGCACTTCCTCCAGCTTCAGTCCATTGCTTGGATTGTTCTTTTGTCTCTGGAGTATAGTGGTGGATCCATGTCTCATCAACAGTTATGAAAAATCCATTTTATTTCGCTTAAAACGATCCAAACAACGTTTTTGGTTGACTGTTAACAAATGCGGCACCCACCTTGCAGAAAGCTTTTTCATCTGTAGTTCTTCATGCAAAATTAAATGGACTCGATCATTTGAGATGCCCATGATATTAGCTATTTCTCGCACTTTTATTCGTCGATCATTTAATACCATATCATGCACTTTGGCTACAATTTCTGTTGTTGTTGCTGTTTTTGGACATCCACTACGTGGTTCATCTTCAATGCTTGTACGACCACGTTTAAATTCAGCAACCCAATTTTTTACTGTTGCATATGAAGGAGCACTTTCACCTAACACATTCACCATATCATTATGAATTTCTTGTCCCGATAAACCTTTTTTATGTAAATATTTAATGACACCAGGCATTTCTAATTTTTCCATTGTTAAAAAATCGCGGATGCGTCTTTTGTGAACACCTGTTTCTATATGAAGGAGTTGCCAGATCGAAACAAAATTTAACATGTGTTCATAGCAGAGATGGAAGTTTCCAAAACACTTAACTTTTTTCTGTTTATACCGCGCTTTTTGTGCTAGGCTAAGAAGTTTCCGAACCGCCTTCGTATTGTATTTTCATAAATGTTAAAATATCCGAACAAATATGCACAGATTTGTTAATTAAATTAAAATATTTCTTTTGTTGTTATGATGATATTTTCAATTTTATAGATTGCTTTGATTTTTTTTCTGCTTATAAAATGAAGAGAATGATGTTTCATTTAAATTTTATCATATAGATATGCGTAGATATGTAAGTAAAAAATAATAAAATTTTGACCTAATATTATTGCTAAAGGTTATATAATTATTTTTATACAATTGGGGAAAAACATCCTTTTAACTAGCCCTTGTATTAATACCCGGGTACTGGGGTACTTATAAAAAATTAACATTTTAATTTGATGGTCGTTGTTGTTTTGCTCAAATTCAAGCGAATTATGATTTTAATTTGTTTTTTTTTTTCAAAAATTAGTTTAAACTTTATGTATTTTTCAGCCTTTATCAAATGCCTAAATAGCAGGAAAATTTAAACATTCAATCGCATTATCTGTTTTCTACTACCTGTATTTTTCATATTATCCAGCTGCGACTATTCAAATAAAGTAGACAAGCGGTGGAAAATGGCAAACAAAAATCATGTCGTATCAAAAAAAAAAACCAAATGAAAATTCTATCCTATACTAAAAAATAAACACAATTTGTTGAAAAGAAAACCGTAAAATTATTAAAAACATTTTGAAAAAAAAAACTAAATTGCAAAAAAACCAAATGCTTGGTATACATTTTCAAAGTAAAACAAAAGATTGGAACATGTGTGTTCAACTTCATAAAACTAATATGAAAATTCTCATCAGGGTAGACAGCAAACAACAATAGCCAGGCATATCTTCGATGATGATGTTGATACTGGTGAAGTGGACAAAAATTTTGCTGCATATGCCAAAGATCAATATTTGGCTTTGATGTGCTCCAATTCACTTGAAAAAACTTGTATTCCTTTGTCTTCAAATAGAAAAAACTATTCAGTTTTGTTTTAAAGTTCCAGACAGAGCAGACGGAAGAAAGGAAAAATAAATAAATGAATTTGGGTTGATCGAATAGAGTAGAAAGCACAAGGCACATACTAAAGTTATGAAAGAATGTTAAAATTCTTTTAAAATTTAAAAATACAATTTTTCTTTCTTTTTCAGTTTTTACTCAAACAAGTTTATTATTAACCTCTGGGCTAATATAAAATTTTTAACTTGGCTTATCACTTTAAGAAAAAATGTATATTTTACGCAATATTTATAAATGAGTATTAATTCGAAAGTAAATTATTGCTTATAGGCTCCATTTTTATATGTTTCTCTGTATGCTTCTCCAAACCTGAAGGATGTTGTACCAACTTGCGTGAAATAATTTAAGTGTTAAGTAAATGCTTTTTATTGCATTAAGTCACACCATCGACAATATGAATAAGGTGATTAATATCGAATTAAACACCTCTCAAATATCTGTCTATGGTTTGCTTCTTGTGAAACTTCATTCGAATTAGTTGGAAAGAACTTGGGTGTTAACAAATATTAATAAAATATTCTTTGTACGAATATTAGGGAAAAAGAGATAAACCATTTTCTTATCATTAATTATTTTATTTTTATACCCTTTACCAAAAATTGTAAAGGGTATATATAGGTTTATCATTCCATGTATAATTTCCATAATGTTCATATGCAACCCATAAAATATATATATTCTGGGTCCTTACGAATAGAGCAGACGAATAAGCTATGTCCATCTGTCCGTCTGGTGTACGTAAAATCGCTTTTCCGAAGCTCCCAGAAAAGCTGGAGACTTCGGTCTTAGACTCGTGTATCAGAAATTGTCCAAAATAGATTGGCATTGAAAATCAGCGAAATCAAGCAGACAGTTTCAGAGCTGGAAAACTTAAACTTGATTTTGCCATATAAAAGTAACTAAACACAATAATTTTGATTTTTTTTGTTAAAAGACTTATTTTATATTTCAGTACGAATAAAATTTGTATTAAAAATATAAAAAAATATAAAAAAAGACGTTTCCAGCGTTGGGAACCTTAACTTTTATGCCTTATATAACATATAATAACCTACTAAAATTAATTTTGCTTCTTATCTATAAATTTAAAATATCTTACATCCTTAAAAGAAAAAGATTGGTGTAAGAAATCAGAAAAATTTTAAATTATGATTGCAGGGTTGGGAAACTTACACTTTTTGTGATATATGAAATTAACAAGGTCTAATAATTTTATATATATTATGTTTTGGAAAGAAAAGTTGGGTATAGAAAATTAAAAAATAAAAAAACTACAGCTGGAAAATTTAAACTTTTTTTGATATTAAAGTAATTACATAAAACTAGTATCTTCCTTATTTCTTTTTTTTTTCTTTGTTCACTTAACATATTTTATATATTTTTTAAAGAACAAGATTGGTATAAGGAACCAAAAAAATTTAAAAGTATGATTCCAGGGGTGGAAAAAGTACACTTTTTTTGATATATAAAACTAATTAAATCAAGCTAGTTATTTCTTTGGTAATTAAATATATTCTATATTTTTTAGAAAGAAATAAATTAGTACTAAGACCAAACAAATTTTAATTATGGTTCCAGGGTTGGAAATTGAAAAAAAAAGATTAGGTAAAGAAATAACTAAAAATAAGTTTTCTTTCATATTTCCTGTTTTAGGAAGATCTTTAATCGAGCAAATTCTTTAGTCGAAAAAAAAACCCAGAGCTCACTTACTAAAAATTGCACTTTAACAAAAAATTATAAATTTTATCACAAAACATATGTATGTATGTACTTATGTATATATGTATTATGTATTATAGGTAAAGGTTATATAAAATTCGGCACAGCCGAATATAACACTCTCACTTGTTTTATTTTATCTTTTATGTTCCATATAGGCAAATTTCTGCTCGACGGACACTCGTAAACTTTAAAGTAAGCCGAAAAGCAGAAAGGAATGTAAAGATTTGATATATATTTATCCAGTGTTTTAAGGCAAGGACGACATGCAATTACAATTGTCATTATTTTTGTGTCCGTTTCAAAGTCGGTACCAATCAGGAGAAAAGTTTCAGTCATTCGACAGTCTATTCTCCATAATACTTTTTAATATCATCTGTTCATACATAAAAGCCACAAAGAAAACTTTCAAGTCATAAGTAACCATGTGCGTATGTATATATGTATATGTATATATACGTATATTCTTATTATTTAAAACTTTGGACCAACTTAAATTTATAACCAAAATAAAGCAAATTTTACAACACCATTGGTAATTCCAGAAATATTAACTTTTAACAAATGCATTAAATTTATTTCTGTTCTTTCATTTTAACTCATAAAAGTTTTCATTCTATTTTCTTTATATATAAAATTTATTTTGTTTGCAAAAAAAAAAACACAAATCACACCTTATTTCTTCATATTTTCGTTGGCTTAACTTTTGTTAAATTTTTTTTCCTAATGTTTATATCTACACTAAAAATAAAAATCATACTAAAAATCAGCCTCTAAAATGCAATAAAGGAAACAAAGAAGAAACTCATAACAGTTATTTAAGAGCAAAATAAGACCGAACAACAAAGTCCATTATGAACAATAAGTACAAGGAAAGAATATACTGCCTCTTATTGTGCTAAGAACAATTCTACCAGAAATAGCGTCAACATTATGCAATTTTTTATTTCAACGAAATAAAATTAAGTAATATATATAATTTTTTTTACAAAAATAACAGAACAAATGGACGCTGTTCTAAAAAAAAAAAGATTAACTGCCAACCAAAGTATGAGAAATTTCCAAATGTAATATAAACTTAAACACTTTGTACAAGCGCAAAAAAAAACAGGGAAGTGGAAATGATCCCACAACACGTAAGCCACAATCATCAGCGTTTTTACTGCTTTGGCCATCAACGTTTCTCAGCATTTTGCCGTCACAAGCAGCATTTAACTAAACCCACGATTAAAGAGCATACTAACTAGCATAACCACAAAGTGTAATGGAAAGTAAATAGAAATTCCATCTATGATTTTAACTAATTTTTGCTGTAAAATAACCGTACCAACAGAGTTAGCATCGAAAATTATGTTATGCAAATGAAAAATGGCTTTTACTGGAAGACGGTTAACCACTAAGGCAATGTAGTATCAAAAAATATTACACGTTAGGAAGAAACAGCAATTTATGTGTCAAATTGATCTACCCAAGGATTCTCAGGAATAAATGCATAATTGCTATGCTTTAAAGGAGCAAAAAGAGAGGGCAAGAAAGGACATAAGAATAATTTATATTAAGTTTGTTCACAAGCGATGATGGTAATAAAAATATTTATATTCTCAAATGGCGTTAATATATTGGATAAGCAGAAACTGACAATAAGGACTTAAAAGGATTTGTATCATTGAATAAAGTTTCCACCAGGTATCTAGTCAAAATTTCAATTTTATTTTTTCTTCCGACATTACTTATAGGATTTTAGTTATATGTGACGCACAAAATAGAAAGGGACCTAAGGGTAAAAACACGTTTTGTTCAGGAGAGCCATTTTAAAGATTTAAATACGTGTATCTTTGGTGTACCATCACTGAGCGTGTTGGTATTGGTCTCATTTGAAAGCGACATATCTCATGACGTCAGGAACGTGTTGGTCAATCTTGAAAACGCGCGTAGGTCGTCCCTACTTCTTGTTTTGTGTAGTTGGTTTTACTGTTTTCTATCTAGCACGCTGTTTTCATGAGTTTGATATCAATTTTGCACGCGGTTTTTCGAGTCCAGGCTTATTTTCTGAAATTATTAATTGTGAATTATAATAAATACTCATTTATAATTCTTTTAAATCGTGAATATCACTCTGTTAGTACGAAAAATTTTTCACATAACCTTAGAATCGTCGACTTCAATTTCATAAAACGCGCATATCTCTGGGAGGGAACACTTTTGGGGCATTTGATTGGTCTCATTCGATGCTCAGATGTTGTCCACATCAAAAAAAAAAAAAATTTTAAATTGATTTTTTACCCTTAGGTCCCTTTCTCTATGCGCTGTCACATATAAAGTTTCGTACATAAGCTATACAATTTTAAGAAACTATAAAAACTATAACTATAAAAACATTAGTAGGGTGTGCATAATGTTAGGCTACTGTCTATTCTATTGTCCAACACAATTGAAACTAGACCTATAAGAGTTGATTGATAAAGTTATAATTTATGCTAGAAAAAACATTTTTTGTCTTTAAGAACATTGAGAATATAACTCTCTGGCAGTTTATTAATAACGCTGAAGGAAATATTTTATTACTTTCCAATAAATACTCAAGAAATTAAAATTCAAGCACTTGAAATTTAACTAGAAACAAAGTTGAACTCAAGCATTTTTTTCAAGTAATTTTCAAGTTTGGAAAGATTTGAAAATAAAAAACTAAATAACATACTCGTACGTTAAAAACTTGTCAAATACATATTTTTTTTTTTAAATAAAATTTAAATTGTGTTGAAAAATATCAAAGATAAATAAAAAAGTGAATTTTTAACAAACAAAAAGTGATTAGAATCGTGAAAAAAATAATGAAGGTAGATGTGCAGAAAATTTGTTATTAGAAAATAAATTAATTGCATTTTCCTTTCTATTTTAAAAGCATCATTTAAATTATTATACAATAGTTTCAAAAATATGTGTTGAATATAATGTTTGGAACAAAATCATAAAGCAAATACACGAACCTTCTAGCATAGACAATAAATTATATTTGTTTTAAAGAATCACAACTGCGGCTTTTTTTTCGTCCATAGACAAGACGATACAATCGTCGAACAGAATTAGGGCATTACATAAGTAATTTTAAGTATATAATATCTATACTCCTTGTTAATATCCTTTTGCCATCTCCATTAAAAAAAAGACCCCCAGGAAGAAAAAGTTCATCATCACCATTATCAAGTTTTCCCTCTTATTTCACTTTTGATATCTGCCATCAGCAGCACCTTCCCCAAATAATGTCATTTGCATACAGACAAAGTATTTGTTGAATATTTTTAACAAAGATTAAAAATGTAGTACTTTTACTATGAAACAAAGTAAATGTATTTTCGTAGTTTTAGTTACAAAATTTTTATCAAATTCTCATTTTAAACGGAGGTGGGTATTTACCACATAATGTGTTTTCGACCACGTAAGTATTATTTAAAGAAGATATTAGCAGTTTTTGACAACACAGAACATAATTTCTTTTTATTAATCAAAGTAAAAGTTGCAAATCACTGACACTCGTGCAAGCATTTAAATAATTTTAACGATGTTTTCAACAACAAAAAAAAGTTTATTCATTGTCAAAAAGAAAGTTTTTTTTTTGCTAAATTAAATGTCACTAAAACATGGTAATAAAAACGAATGTTTTTAATGAGATTTTTCGTTATCATAAACATTTGAATGAAATGGAAAAAAAACTTAGAAGGACTTAAAAGTGAAATAAAATTGCCACAAACAGTGAAGCTGTTAGTACACTTCCGTCCACCTAAAAAGAAACAGGATACGTCAATTATTTTCATTTGCTTTCATGTGTTTTTATTGTTGTCACTTCAAATATAAATAAAAATTATTTTTATTTTTGGGTGTTTTTATTGTCTATAAAGAGGCCGCATTATGTTGGGGACAATATTCTATTTTAATAAGCTTTTTTTCTTGTTATTTATGTCTTTTGTTTTGTGCATCCTTGACAGCTTTTCACCTTCAGGCTTATCAGTTTTTAATATAGAAATATAATGGCCTTTGTGTTAATGACCCCACTGATGTTTAGTTTCAATAAACATTGAGTTATTTATGTATTCCAAGCAAATATTTCAAAATAACAATTAATTTAAAATTACTTTTGATTGAGAATGCTAGTAATAATTAGCTAATAAAAAAATAATTCCATTAAGGCTTGTTAGCCATTTAATTAAATATTTCATAACCTGGCACTTGGCACAAATAGTATATTGATGACATGTGGCAGCTTAATTAAAAGGTTAGGGGTTAGAGAAGGTCCCAGTTGGGATCATGGTCAAGCGCTTATTCAAGTTGCGACTTAACCCTCTAGAATGGTCAACCATTTGCGCTCTTGCTACACTACAAGTTAGTGTAGAGACTTTCCCGACTGAATTTTTGCTTAGGGAGTCTGTACATTATTTCACTATGTAAAATATTCTTGGAGTTTAAGATAGGGCTAGACTATCATACAATGATTCATTGATTGCTACATACAATGATTCACAAACAAACTAAACTCGATGAATAATACAATTCAGATAATTTTAAAAAAATATTTCAGATCTCTAGAATACAAAGTAACTCCCAAACAAAATAGAAACAGTTTCCAAACAGCAAAGAAAATGTGAAAATTAATACATTTGATATCAATTGCAATTTTAATCAGGAATAGTTTTTTTTTTTAATCGGGCTTAATTGCAGTATTTTCAATTCTTATTGAATGATATATTTTTATTAATTACTATGAGTTTCAAAAGAATTGAATTGAACTTAAGCCTGATTAAAGAAAAATTATTCCTGATTCAAAATCATGTCTCACCAATTGAAGTTTTTAAATATTTTCAAACAAATTTCATTCACATATTTTGATCAATTTGTAATTACTTTGATTTTATTTCTTTTATTGTAATATTTTTTTTCAAAATCTCAGAACAAACTAATGCCGGCCATACACTAAACAAGTTCAGTGCTCAAGTCTAGCACTGCGTAAAATTAGCTTGTGACGCACACATACAAGTAAACTTTGCAGTTTTTATTTTAATGCAACATAATGCAGGTGATTCTTTGTGTAATTCCAGGAACTCCGTCCAGAATATTTTTTCTGCGCTCATTTATTGTTTTGAACTCTTAAAAAATCACGAGACAACTGAGCGTTTGCCACATAGACTACACAAATTCACTGTACAGTTTTCAAACTTGGGCAAATATCAAAATTGTTTTGATATATACTCAATTCACTGAGTAAATAGTACAACTACCCCCATACACTACACAAATACAATGTACAGTGCCAGACTTGTGCAGTGAACTTGTGTAGTGTAAGTCAAGAAAAAATTGTTTTGGTATCATTTCGGCGAGAAGATAATTTTTTTAAATATTTCATTCTATTTGATGCTTATTTCATTTACTTTAAATTAATAAATCCTTGTAGATTAATAATTTAGAAAATTTCCCCTCTGCAGAAATAACTACTTGGAATATTTTAGCATTTTTGCAGGGACTTTTATGCTCCAAGATATCTTGAAACGGCACAAAATTTTTCTAATTTTGTGTTTCTAACCAAATATTGCTTCTATATATCTAAGGAATTATTATATAAAATTTTGGATTTTATTATGTGAGATTTGTTTGATTATGAAAAGAAAGTTGAAAATTTAAAGTTTGTAAATAGAAACGTTTTTTCGTTTTGAAATTTGTATGAAAAAAATATTTTTTGAAACGAATTTTCGTTATTTTTCATACAAATTTGAGACGTTTAGAAACGAAATTTTTTACAAAATCTGCCTATTATCAAATTTCGAGCTAAAGCACTAATTTATTTATTTTTTACTCATCAAAAAAAAAAAAAAAAAACTTGAATTTTTCTACTTCGTTAATTATTCATGAAGGCGTGTATATTATAATAATATACATATTTAGCAACATATAACAACTGCGTATAATTTTTACATACATACATATGTGTGTATAATAACTTTATATAAATATGTATATTTAAATAATTTGCTACACAAATAAAACATAAATTTTCACTACATATAATTTTTTTAATTTACATATGCCTGTGCATACTCATGTGTAATAAACGATGATGTCTTAATATATTTTTTGATTCCTTATTTACATATAACAGCAATAACATGTAAAAAGTTTTTGCTATCTTAAATTCTAATTAATGATATGTAAATATTAAAGAAACCATAGAAAACTTCAAACATTTTCATAACTTTTTTTATTGTCATACGATTTTTTTTATTTGAAGTTTTACTTATGTACACATGTACATATAAATATACTTACAAAAGTATCCTTGTATGTCTGCACTAAACATCTGCATGAATATACTCGTATAGTACTTCGAAGCATTAGTTACTTTTACGAAGCAAATTTTGGTTTTGAAGCTAGTTGCAAAAAAAAATATAAAATAAAAAACATTCTTTAATCGAACGACATAATTCTTTAATATATCTGTAAACAACAGTATCTAAAGCAGTTCTTCCGATGATAAGTTATATCTCAGAATATTTACTGGTAAGAAAGGACATAGTATGCTAGAAGAAAAGGAATTTTTGCTATATATTTCACTAAAGTCTTGCCATATATTTCGGCGGCTAGTCTTGCATACGCAAATTGCTCCAAGAGGGTAAAAATCGGAGACGGATGTATCGTTTTATAAGAATTTTGTACTAAAATGTCCTTTTTGCCACCTAGCTGAAATATATGCAAACTTTCTAAGGTTTCATTGCGTATCAGACAAAGATATTTGCTTTGTAGTTGATAGCAAAACCACTACAAAGTCCATAACAGATGTATACACTGGATTATAGGCTATCGTGGAGTGTCCTACATATCTAAACAATATGAGTATTCCAACATCACCTTAAAGTGGGTGCGAACAGTCAAATTTTAACTTCCAAACCTTCTGTTGCATGCAACTCTCACGTACAGAAATGTGCATATCGTAATAAGAATAACGTTTTGCTATTCCGTTCATGCCCAAAATAAAATGAAAGGTTTTACATGAAATGATTAGTGTAACAGTTGTTTAGAGGAAAGTTAAGACAAGAGAATATAACACTTTCTGATACTTAGCCGTGCACCGAAAAACTTACCTGAGTACTTAAGATATCTCTCGGATCTATCAATGACAGATATAACAAAGCTGTTCTTGCTGACCAAAAGTAATGGCTATTTTCATTAAATAGATTTTGGCACAACTTAACACAGTATCCTTGTCTCCCAGTTCTTTTTTATATTATTCTGTAACTTTTATTCTATAAGCAAATCTCTTTCTTTCTGTCGCTCTCTCTCTCTCTCTCTCTCTCTCTCTTTTTCTCTATCAACTATTTCCCACTTTAAAATTAACTTAGGTATCACTTACTTTATCATCTACATTTTCACGTAAAATAAAGTTAGCTTAACAGAGCTAAATACCTTTTTATTTTCCCAGTGACCTGCTTACCTTATCTAACCTTTGCAGTAGTAGGTATGTAAGGAGAATCTTAAATTTAATTTTTAATATTGCCTATGCATCCTAATCATTTGATTTCATCTGTGAGGACTAAAATTCGAGTTAAGTTCTATTATATTCAACGCGGCATATAAAATTTAGAATGGGCTTATATTAACATAGAAGGAATTGATTTATATCAAACATAGACATATTTTTAGGTCAAAAGGTAATGGAATACTCTAATTAAAGTGTAAGATGGTTGTTTAAATTCGATGTAAGTGGCGGATATACCAGCAGAATCAGAAACACAACCAGATCAGTAAGAAAAGGCAGTGAGGCAGCGATCAATAAACAGCAAAGAGAAAAAAGCATAATCATGGAGACAACCACAAGAATATCATTTTGTAGGTTATCCAGTATGCGAAGAAATTGTGGTAGGGGTTGTTCTAAGATTTTTTGATAAAGCTTCCCTGATGATCTGCATTAGCAACAGTGAAATGCGCATAGGATCCTTAGCTGGATAAGGATCAATAATCAATTTCAATGTATTTTTAATAAAAAATTATTTTACTGAATAAGTAAAATAATAATTTGAGATTATTAGTGCGTTAATAAATGTTAGACTTAAATTGTAATAATTCCCAAAAATAAAACACTAAAAAGTCAATAAATTAAATTTGTAGTCCGATTAGGGTTTAAAAGAAGATTTCAGGATCATTTGGAACTATATTTTTCTAGCTAATTTCAAAGTGGTAATATCAAGCAGCATACAAATATGAAAGTTAAGATAGCTGATAACACACCAGAGTAGTGTGACAAAATCCAAGTGGATGCAGAATTTAAGTGAGCACTGTAAGTAAAAAATTCAGCCTAAGGCTAGACTAATACCTATCATAGGTCAGAGATGAGAAGTTGGAAGGAGGATTTTTATCTGACCTGCTTTCAATAAAATTTTCATCCAGTCCTGAAGGAGGATAGAGCAGTGGCTCAGGCTCCCAGGACAGGGGATTCTCACAGCAGTTTCCGGAGAAGAAGAGAAAAGAGGAATAGGAACCAGGCAATTGCAAGTAATGTGACACACGTAAATTTAAATATTGAATTGTGGCAGATTTAGGGAAATAAAAGCTTTCAGGGAACATTAATATAGATTAACATGCCTATTCACAGAAACAGTCTTAAGTCAGTCACAACTTTTGTTATGACTGAGTTCTATATTAACTCTTGTGACTCGGTCTTAATTTTGTATTCTCGTAACATAGTCATAAAAAACCAAATTTTATAGTTAACATTCTATGTTAAATGAAAATTATGACAGTTGAATATTGAATAAAAACAAATTAAATAAAAAAGTTAATAAAAAAAATCTAAAAATATAATATTGAAGGGTAAAATCTGAGTGTAGTGAAACTGAAGGCATCAAATAGCTATCCCTTTGTCTCTACCAGCCATCGACCTGGACATGTCATGAATATGACGCCTGCAGAGCAACTGTGAAAAATTCATCAACTTCTTTGTTGTGGTGAATGCGTGCGATGTCCATGTACATGCATATCAAAGTATTTTGCGGTAGTGCAATAGGTATGGAATATTTACTAATTTTGTTCTCTCTCTTTTCTCTCTATTGCAAATGGTTGCGGACGGCGAATCTCATGGCGAACATTGTTGCTCCGACATATGTTCGGGCATCCCTGTCAGAGTATGGAGGAAACATGGACATGAGCGATCTCTATTAACCATTTGCGATGTCCGCCATGATTCCCATACCAAGTTCATGGCTAGTGGAGAACGCTAGTATTTGAAATGGGTGTTTTACTACATCTTTTCCTTTTACCATTTCCAAATTAGTTTCGTTTTTAATATTACTACATTTTAAAGTAAAGTCACAATTTCTATGATTGTCTACATTCGTAGTCTTTATTTTAAAAATGTTTGTTGATAGAATTTTGTTTTGAGAATCGGAAATTTTAGTCTTTAGTCACAATGTTAAAGTTATGACTATTTTTCAGTCACAATACTTTCTGTGAATAGGCATGTAACACAGGATTCAGACGATGAAATTTATGACGTCTATTTTTCTTGATTCCCTTTTGAAGTTGCTACCAAAAATTATTTGCGTTCATACGATGATTATTTTTACATGTCTAATTTTTTTTATTGATTTTGATTTTTATTGCTTATACATACATTTACATACCCTATCGGAGAATGTGTGCTTGACTACAAAAATAATTAATTTATTTATTTTTTTTTTTTTTTCATATACATATTTATTTATTGTATCTTCAAAAATGAACTAACAATAAGTAATCAAATCTTAAATCTAAATATAATTATTAGGCCCGACCAATATCGGACATAAGCTTAGTGATAGTTATAAATAATACATAAGTAGTGATAATCAAAAAGAAGTATTTTTAAGCAGTCCCATCTGGAGTGTTGGGTATAAGAGCCCTTGTGTCCCTCTTTTTTAAGCGGATGTGTCCAGTAAAGCTCAAAATATTACGGGCAAGCGGATTAGGATGTGACTCGAGTTTAGTTAAATATTTGCCTGCGTATTTTGCAATTTCTTCACTCACTAGTGGCATATTTAAATCACGATGAATATTTGAGTTTTTAACGTACCATGGAGCAGATGTTATCAAACGTAAAATTTTGTTTTGCCTTCGTTGGATTCTCTCGACATTTGAAGCTGAAGCAGTGCCCCACAGCTGAATTCCATAGCACCATATTGGCTTCAAAAGCGACTTGTATATCAAGAGTTTGCAGTCTAGGCTGAGTGTTGAATTTCTGCCAATTAACCAATATATTTGAGTCAATTTAAGTTTCATTTGGGTTAACTTAGAGTCAATATGATATTTCCATGTAAGCCTTCGATCAAGGTGTATGCCAAGGTATTTGACTTGAGAATGTTGAGGAATATTTTGATTGTTGATTCGAATGGGGGAACAGGTATCTTTTCTTAGGGTAAACGTTATATGAACACACTTTTGTTCATTTACTTTTATTCTCCATAAATTCAACCATATTTCAAGCTTGGTAATGTGTGCTTGGAGATTGCGGGATGCCTCATCAGGGTTTTTGTGAATACTCAAACAGGCTGTATCATCGGCAAATGTAGAAGTGTGTATGTTATTGCTCACAGGCATATCACAAGTATATATTAGATACAAGACTGGCCCCAGAATACTACCCTGTGGCACACCAGAAGATATAGACTCGGGTACACTCATGAAGTCTCCTTCCACAACGGTAAACTTCCTATCAACAATATAACTTTCCAAAAGCTTTTGTATGTTTATTGGTAGGTATGTCTTCAATTTTAAAACTAGGCCTTCGTGAAATACTTTATCAAATGCCTGAGAATCATCAATAAAAAGGGCAGAACAATACTTCTTTTCTTCAAAAGTCCTCCTTACAACTTGAACCAATCTATGCGTTTGCTCAATAGTGCTATGCTGACTTCTAAAGCCAAATTGATGGTCCGGGATGCACCCACTATCAGCTAAAATTGTGGACAATTTAGTCATGAGCAGCTTTTCGAAAAGCTTTGAAATTGTTGAAAGTAAGCTTATAGGCCTATATGACTCAGCCTTGGTAAGATCTTTGCCTGGCTTTGGAATCATTTTAATCTTGGCAAGTTTCCAGTTATGTGGAAAATACTGCATTCGTAAAATGGCATTAAAAATAAATAGCAAAATTCTTATTGCAATATGAGGCAAGTTCATCAGCATCATGTTACTAATGCCATCAATACCTGGAGCTTTCTTAGGGTCGAGTTCAGCAACTATTTTTTGTAGTTCATGCATCTTAAACCTTAAGGGACGAGGGGGAAGAGAGACTACACTCGGTAAATCGGCAGCACCCGTACATGAATTGGGAGTGAATACAGATTTTAAATGCTCAGAAAATAAGTTACCTTTCTCACTATCGCTTCTTGCCCAGCCTCCAGTCGAAGTACGCAATGGTGATTTGAGATCAACGGGTCTTTTAAGATTTCTAGTAGCGCGCCATAAAGAGTAATTAAATGTTGACGTTACATCAAGACCTTCTAAGTACTTTTCCAGTAATGCAGTCTTTTCCGACGATAGCAGCTCTTTGAGTCGTTTAGTACATTCTTTAAGTCTGATTTTATTTAGGGGTGATCGGTGTTGTTGCCATTCTCTTCTAGCTCTCCTTTTTTCACATACGAGACGTTCAATATCCGTAGAATAAATTCTATTAAAGCCAGTCTGCGGGTAGGAAGTAGTGGCATGTTCAGCAGCCTGTTTAATATATTCGGTAAGATTGGCAATATTAAGTTCAATATCATCAGGTGATCTTAGCTGAATGTTTTCTACGCAGTGACTACTAATATATTTTTTGAATCCTAGCCAGTTGACCCTATTAATCGTTTTCGCATATAAGTTAGTTAAATCACTCCTTAGTGGGTTGAAAATTGTAACTATTGTGGGAGAGTGATCGGAGGACAGATCTACAGAGCCCTCTACGTGAATTAAGTCCCTATGGATATTTTTCGTGACGCCAAAATCTATAACATCTGGAATTTTTCTTACGTCAGTAGGCCAGTAAGTAGGCTCCCCACTCGAAATGACATCTAAGCCCATTTTTGAAATTGTATTAAACAACGCTCTACCTCTAGGTGTAACAAGACACGAGCCCCAGTACGTATGTTTTGCATTGTAGTCACCAGCTGCCACGAAACAAGATCCAAGCGATTTGTAGAACTTCTCATACTGATCTTCGGTAACTGAAAATCTGGGAGGTGAGTAAATTGATGATATCACGAAATTCGAACAAAAATTTTCTACGAAAATATTCGTAGCTTGCATATATTCTTCACTAACGTTCTCAAGGATATAGTGCTTGAGTCTTGACTTAATTAGAATTGCTGATCCACCGCATGCTCTCCCTCTCGGGTCCTTTGAATCATATAGAGTGTAACCATTTATCTTAAAGCAGCTTCTCGAAGTCAAGTGAGTCTCAGAGACCATCATTATATCAATATTTTTTTCCGTGAGGAAGTGCTCAAGTTCATTTTTATGTTGGCGAATGCCGTTTGCGTTCCAGAAACATAATTTTAACGTGTTCATGGTTTGTTGACTAATGCTTGAAGCAGAGTATTCTGCATTCTCAGCATTTCTTGCATCATGCTAGTCATATTTGTTGTAAAGTTGTTTATAGTTAGCACCAGATTCTCAATAGTAGCTTCAAGACGACTAAAGTTAAAGCTAGAGTTTGCATTCGTTGAATTACTTGGCGGTGGAACATTTTGTGTGGGAATAGAACTAGTCTTAGCAGCATCGGCATACGATACACGTGAATTAACTAGTTGGCTAGTTTGAGGCAGAGTGGCGCTATAAGCATTTGCTGATTGAACTGGAGCTAATTTAGATTTTTGACCCATAGCCTGTTTAACGAAAGAATATACACGGCATCCTCTGTAATTAGCGGTGTGATTTTCTCCACAATTACTGCATTTTTTTTCAGCTTGTACTTTTGGCTTGGTACAGTTAGCAGTACCATGCAATTCACCGCAGATAACACAAACTGTAGGTAATTTGCAGTAGGTTTTTGTGTGGCCATATTCTTGGCAATTGTGGCACTGTACGGGACCTGAACGCTTACGTGGCTCTTCAACTGTGATTTTTCGGTGTAAAAGGTATTTTAGACTATAAATTGGGTGCGTCTCATTTTTCTTTAACTGTATATCATTCGGCTCCAGTTCAACACGAAATAGAGGCTGGGGAATCTTCTCTCTATTGATTATATTGGTAACAATTTTTACTTTAAATCCTTGTTCGATAAGTGCACATTTTACTTCTTCAGGCTCAACATATGAATCTATGCCCTTTAATACTATTTGTAGGCCTTTAGCACTCTTAAGTTGATATGTATAAAAATTTGTTTTATTTTTTTCAAACTCACTAACAATTTTTCGGAAATCTTTTTCATCATATATTTGGATTTTAGTTTCATCAATATTACCTCGTTTAATTGGAATGATGTGAAAAGTATTTTCACCAATGGTCGACAGTAGATTTTTTAGAAGCGCGTTTGAATTTTTTTCTCTCAGATAAATAGGTGGTGGCTTAAAAGACTTTTGCGATGATGCAGCGGGTAGTCGTTTTTGTCTTGCAATAATGAAAAACGATTTTGACGATTGATAGAAGATGTACTGTTATCCGTAGACATCTTTGGGGCGGATCCAATTTTAGTAGAATTTGGGCTTCGCCCGCGCTTTAAAATGGTTATATATCTGTCCATTCCTACTTGTACCTTTGGTTTTGTACTACTGTTGTCTTCAGTAACAACTTGTTTAATTGTTGACCACGAGCCCGAAGCGGATGATATCGCTGAGTTAAATGTAGAAGTACTAGGCAATAATGTCAACGATTCACTAGTTGGCATTGGACAAAGCGAAGTTGATCGCTGACGAAACTGTGGTTTTGCCGTTAGTAAAAGTCTATTATCAGATTTTTGATTTTTATTAAGAGCTTCAGAACTCACAGCAAGTCTATTATCAGATTTTTTATTTTTATTGTTATCATTATGAGCATCAAAACTCACAGTAAAATAGGTATTTCTGCCGTTAGAACTCACTTCACTATTTTTTTCCTCTGGGGTACTCATAAAGAGTATTCCTCAAGGGTATTTTGTATGTTTTTTTTGTTTACGGTTTTTTTTTTATTTTTGTTATTTCTATATGTAAAAATATTATCAAAGCAAAAAAATGCTTATTTATCAAAGTTAATATGTACTACGAATATTTTTTGTATGCTTTTTTTTTTTGTTTAGTTTGTATATAAGAAAAATTCCGCTATTACGTCTGTTCACTATGAAGGTACAACGAGAACTCAATTAATTTATAGATAACTTTTAGACTGACTAAAAGCTAACTGCAATGTCATCCAGAACAAACCCAAAACTTATTCTTAAGTTGAGTACGTAATAAAATTTGATGAGAGCCAACAAATTTATTCTCAGCTACCTTGAAACTCATTTCAGTTTTATATTAACATTTTGCTGTTGTTATTTTAGATGGTACCTTAGCCGAGTGATAGCGCGTTGAGTAACGTGTGATGATACATGTTCGAACCCCGGAAACATTTTTTTAATTTACAGACTACCAGGTGATTTAAAAAAGTCAACTTTAAGTTAGTTGAAAGTAGTGCAGAGTGAGACAATTGATGACTACCGCCTAAGAAATCGCAATGTTAAAATAGTCAGTTGATTACATTGAAAGTAATCCAAGTGTCAGTCAGTACTATTTGTAAAATAGTTTGCTTAAAGTTAACCGAATTTCCGACAGGGTACTTTATTAATAAAATTTTCCTTCGAAGAACACACAAATATGAGAATATTAATAATAAAACGTAACAACAGGAACACAAATTTGTGTAAAGAAAAATATGAAAAAAACCATAGAAAACAGAAATCGAGTCATTTTTTCTACCCCTCTTTCTTCTCTACCCCGTTCGCTATCAAACCAAAAATTTCGTCGAAAAATAGACTTCATAAAAGTCTTCGTGTAAATTAGGTGTAAGTGTTTTTAGTTTTGTAAAAGAGGAATTGGGATGTGGCTGAAGCTAATCCAGCTTCAAATCCGGAGTATATTAGTTTACGTTAGCTTAAAAGTAGGGGAAAGAAATATTGATCCAATTCATTGCTTATTACACTTGTATGTTCATAACATGTTGCGCGCTCATAATAACATTTATTGTATAGATACCTAATAAAAATCATAAAAACCTGTCAAACTTAGTCAGGTAAGGAACTTAGTCTCTTTTATATATTTTCTTACGTTTTTCCAGCCTGAACTGCTGAGATATTTCATATCTCGTAGATTTTGCGGAATGAAGATTTGTCCTCTGATGTGACTGAATCCTGGACAGTCACACATGGAATATCCTAGAGTTTCATAATCCGGAGTAAGTATGGATCCGTTACACATGTAATGGAATACTATTGTGTTTTGCCAACAGTTGGTCGATTGTGTGGAATAATTAATGCCAGTATTTGCAGTGATTCGAAAAAAAGTAAGCTCGTGCAGATGATTACATTTCTTAAAAGTAAAAATTTTAATGTACCATTTTAAAGGCAAATATTTATCTTTGGAAAGAAATTTCAATGAAATGAAACGCAATATTCTAACGTTATATGAATTCTAAATTTCTATTTCCCAGTACCATAGATAACTTTTTTACACACAACATACTGTAGCTATGAGCAACAACAATTTTCAAAATGTTATTGCATATGAATTACTTATTACCGCTTGTAAATTTAGCAAATAATTTGGAATTTTATTTGTATGTGTGCACTTGCAACAAGCAGCATGTGTTGCTGGTAGAATGTATATTTGTATGCTTTTGGCAAGTTAAAGACAGATAGATGCCTATTCTTATATCATTGTAACAATGATAGAATGCAATGCATATCATTATAATGATGATTATTATTACTTATGTTTACAATTGGTGTTTTTTATATCTCAGTTGTTGTTTTTGGGTTAATAAAGTTACTGCTGTTGAAAATGTTATTTGAACAATAATACACATATCATAGGAAACATTATATTGTTGTTCCTTAATATTATACATATAATAATTATTTAACATATTTGCACATATGCTTACTAAAGAGTTAATTAAAAAAATTTTTCATATATAATTTCAATTTATGTCTTTAAGATAATTTATAAGAATTGCAATTATCTAAACTAAACAATTTAATAATTATTTCCAAATACATTTGCTGTTGATGAAAGGAATTAAGAAACTGTGTGGCAAAGTGTGATTGTTATGTTGCTACAGTTTGACAGGTAAAAGGATTAAATTTCCTAACTATCAAATGTTTAAATAAACTATATGGAATTGTGGCAAAGTTATGCGAAATATTACAAATAAAATTCTTTCAAAAATTTCTTATATTATATTTATATAAAACCAATAGTTAATATAAATATGAGCAAGTTAAAAGTATTGTTTATTTGAAGGATTTGACATAAACTGATTTAATCCACAAAAAACAAATATTTTACATAAATAAATTATTTAAGATTTATAACATAAAAAAAATATATTTGTAGTTTTAAAAGCCCATTGTTGAGTGCGTTTTAAGGTGATATTTTCGTGTGATGCTAATAATGCCTTCTAATCGAGTAGAGCGTATTGTAAATAAGCATACTAACGAAAATGTCCTTAACCCTTAACACTACGACCACACCAGCAACTTGTTGTGTCTTAGCACAGGCAATAACGCCAGCAGAATGATGACGTCAAATTACTTGTGTTCAGCAATGTATCTAGAGGTGGACAATACGTACATAAAAATGTATTTGTTTTTTATGCATATTCATACCTTAACTAGCAATAACACTATGTTTGGGATTATTGTCAAAGGGTTTGGCGTTCGTATGTGTCAGTTTTTTTTATGACCTTTTAAATTTTTCTTAATTTTTTTTTTTTTAAATTCATAAAAAATCCAAAACGGAAAAAAGGAGCAAGTGTTATTAATTTCGTGTAAAGTCACATAACCTATAAACAAAATGCGACATAGATCATAGAAATTTATTAACGCGTTCTGCTTTTATTTACAATTAAGTGAATTAAGTGAAGTGAAATTTGCTCCAGATAAATGACACTTTTTTGAATAAAAACAAATATCAATATTCTTGCCAAATGGGATACCTTCACTTAATTGTAAATAAAAGCAGAACGCGTTAATCGATTTCTAAGATCTATGTCGCATTTTGTTTATAGGTTATGTGACTTTACATGAAATTAATAACACTTGATCCTTTTTTCCGTTTTGGATTTTTTTATGAATTTAAAAAAAAAAATTAAGGAAAAAATTTAAAAGGTCATAAAAAAAAACTGACACATGCGAACGCCAAACCCTTTGAGGGTTTTACTATACTGACCAGTACCATCACCCTGACTTGAAATTTCTCACCCCCCAGATTGGCTGTTGTACTGTGTAATTAGAGGTTTAGCTAATTATAAATTAACGCCCCTATCACGGTTTACAACTCAACTAAGTTTAGTTGAAACTAAAAGAACTTAACCTTAAAAGAACTTAACTGTTTTTTTGGTATTCTGAATTACAACTAAAATTATAATTATAATTAGAATCCCAAACAATAATCTTATCTATGCTATGTTTTTGAAACCATAGTAGCCTTAAGAGATTATTTCTCAGCTATGTATTTTAACATTTGTTGCTGAATATATGAGGAGGCGCAGAGCAAAAGGTGCTTTTGTGCTCATTTCAAATTTTTGGGAAATCGAAATTGGTTTTTTTCGCCCCTTCAAAAAACTGCAAGAACCTGGAAATGCTAACAAGTTTTTAACTTATCTACAGATGCATCTAACTGTCATAAGTCACCCCATTAAATGTAAATGATGTTTGATATAATTCCGTTTGTTTTTTCGAAAAAAGCACCTTTTGCAAAAAAGAATTTTTGCTTTTTGCACTTTTTGTTAAGGAAAAAGTAAAAAATACCTTTTGTTAAAAAAAAAGTAAAAAAGCACGTTTTGTTAATAGAAGGAAAAAGTACATTGTGTAATGCGAATACACATATGTGACAGCAAATAGAGAAAGCGACCTAAGGGTAAAAAAAATTAATTTTCACTTCTTTTTTTGATGTGGACAACATCTGATCATCGAATGAGACCGATCGCCCCAAAAGTGTTCCCTCTAAGAGATATGCGCGTTTTATGAAATTGAAGTCGACGATTCTAAGGTTATGTGAAAAAAATTTCGTACTAACAGAGTGATATTCACAATTTAAAAGAATTATAAATGAGTATTTATTATAATTCACAATTAATAATTTCAGAAAATAAGCCTGGATTCGAAAAACCGCGAGCAAAATCAAACTCATGAAAACAGCGCGCTAGATAGAAAACAGTAAAAACCAACTACACAAAACAAGAAGTAGGGACGACCTACGCGCGTTTTCAAGATTGACCAACACGTTCCTGACGTCATGAGATATGTCGCTTTCAAATGAGACCAATACCAACACGCTCAGTGATGGTACACCAAAGATACACGTATTTAAATCTTTAAAATGGCTCTCCTGAACAAAACCGGTTTTTACCCTTAGGTCCCTTTCTATTTTGCGCGTCACATATACATATGACGATAAAATTTGACTGAATGTGGTTAAATCTGATCTAATATATTAAAAAATGTTCAGTTAAGTATATTATTTTTGTCTTTGTTAGCCGTAAATTAAATACATTTAAAATTTGTTAAATAGTTAAACTCTTGTTCCAACATCTGCTTCTAGGCAAGAACGTCCAACATTTTCATCTATTGAATCCTCTATATCTTTATCCTGGTTACACAAAATGTCCTTGTACCAAAATAATGACTGGTTTTCACTCCAGTCCTTACCAAACTAGTTTATTAAAATAAACAAAAAAGCACCTTTTGTTAAAAAATAGACAAAAAAGCGCCTTTTGTTAAACATCAATTTTTAGAACCCATTTAATTTGTCCTGCGCCGCCAAACTGTTTTAAAATAATAATGATAACTTGATTGTTTCTATAAGATTTCAACCTAAATATTATAAAAATACCAAAAAACCAATTTTTCGAGAAATGCCAAAAAGCACCTTTTGTTTTCCTCCTCCTCATATATTTGCATATATATTCGTACGGTCCACATAGTAATATCTTGTGTCGGCAATCAAATTTGACAGTTGCCGCGCCAATAATGGTAAACATTATTGCTCGTGAGGATGGTTAGTAAAACTTCAATTTTGTTTAAAACGAACTCGGGAAAACTTAGTTGAAAATTGTAAACATTTGAGGTATTCAAATTGTAAACATAAGTTAACATATTTTAAAGTAATAACACGAAAAAATATGACTGCTGTGAGCAAGCCCTCATAATTTATAATTATAAATATTGTACTCAATTGTATTTTTGCTTTAGCACTTTTGTACAGTGATGCCTACTTAGCCCTTTTCGGGCTAGATAAAAAAAAAAATTTTTTTTGGCCCGAAACTATAAAACGCGTTTCTCTAGCACTTTTTACAATTATCTTTCAACCCTTTTAGCCCCTTTTAACTTTTTACTCGATATGTCTACATTTACTTTTTTCTACCTTCAATCTAGCAATATCGCCTTATGAAATTACTTGACGGCATTGTTTTACTAATTTTCTTATCTTGTTTTGCCTTACCAATTTAAAAAAGAAGAAACAATATGGAAAAATGTTCCATTTCTTCAAAATTTTTTGTACTTTCAAAGATTTTCAGTATAGCCTAAAACAGATTTTTATTTAATAAATTTAAAACTTACTAACGTATGTATCCTACTACTGTATGTATGTACCCTGCAGGAGATCGAACTAGTGTCCAACTGGTATTTTACTAGTACAGAAGCCACCACCACTAGTTCCCAACCGTAAACTTTCCTATAAAATTTTAATGCTTAAATTAGCATTGAGTGTGCTTAGAAAATTACTAGTGCCATTGGTACTAGTTTAGGACTAGTTAATTACCAGTTCTTTTGCAAAAAAAAATTCTATAAAATTGGTGGTTTTATTCCTTTGTTACGCAGTGACAACAGCTAGTTAAAATTCGCAATTATTTATCAAAATTCAAAAATACACAATGTTAATTGTAATTATTTGATTATAATTATTTATAGGTGAACCTAAAACTTTAATAATTGTATAATACCAATTTTCGTACATTGCAAGTGCTGTGTTAGACAGTCAAAATTTATTTTGCAATGTGGTGCCTTGGAACTACTTCATATACTAGTACTCATCAGAACTATTAATTTTATACAACAACTTTAACCCTTTTCGCACTAGTTCTTGCTATTCTAGTAATTACACTAGTAGCATTTAGACAATTCACAGCTATTCTCCTGCAGAGTATGTATACTACTACTGTATATATACATATACACTGTTTAATCTAAGTATGTATGTACCTTATTGAAAAGTTATATATCAAGCTATGTGTTCATCTCATGGTATTTATTTATTTTCTGACAAATTACTTTACTTTGGCTTTGATTTTCAACAGAAACATTTAAAACTAGACCTTTTTCGCGCTGCTGTGCATTAAACGTATATTTTTTCAGTTTAGCCCTTTTTTCAAAAATTTTTACTCGTTTTGAGTCTAAAAAGTTGGCATCACTGCCTTTCTAAATTGCTTATTTTCTCTCCTACTCTCTCTCTCTCTCTCTTTCATTTCCTTCGGTAAAATCTCTCATATTTATACGTTTAATTATGACAAAACAATAAACATAGTTAGTTCAGAAAGTCTTATTATTTTATGACTTTTTGGTTTGAGTCACAACAAAAATTTTTTTTAAGCTGTGTTAAAATTTTAAGACATTATGACACTTGAGACACCTATGACTACCGTTTGAATACTCCCATTAATAAATTTTTGTGCAATACAATCTAACATTTTTTATTAATCGTCTGGGAACTATGATTTTTCGTTGTAATAATAAAAGCAAAGTTTCTTACATGAAACTTAAGTACATTTCTTGTCAAAATTATTAAAGTTGTTTCTTATTATGAATATTACAAATAAAGTTCACTTCGGCTCTGTCATACTTACAAAATGCGATCAAACTTGGCCCTCGGCTTCGTCCCAAAACAGTGCACTTCTTTAAAATTAGTGGCAGTATTCAGTTGCAGGAAAAGTGTGGCGTATGATTAATTTACTAACTGAATATTAATCATACGTAGTTATACGTATTTGCAAGCAAACGAATAACTATGTAGTCGTCAGGCATTTTAGGCAAATACTTGAGTAATTAAAATGATTGCTTTTACAAAGTTTACCCGAAATTGTATGTTCTTCGTAAATGTAAAAAGGAAAAAAAGATTTTGTCCCTTAAGTGGGTGGTTCATTATAGCAGGTTTTGACTTTTTAACAATTTGTTTCTATATAAACAAGAAAGATATTTTAATAAAACCTTATGTATTCCACAACCAAAGAGCTTTTTACATAAAAATTAACAAGAAGCGAAAGTTTGAAAACCGCAAGCGTTAAAAAGGGCCTAAATAATAAACAAATTTTGTTAATATTTATACTCTTTATCCGGGCTGGGCCCAGTAATCTTTTTCTGGATATACACAAATATTAACTGCCATATATATTCATAAAAAATATTTCTGTTTTATAAAAGGCTTATTAAACAAATTTGCTATGGAAATTTCATTAATATACCTTCTATAAAACCAAATTATTTTTTATTAATTAGGCACTAATACAACAGCAATAGGTTTAAGTTGAACCAAAGTAAAAGAATCGTAAGCAAAAAAACAAAACAGAGCATAATTTAAAAAATGTTCCTTTATGTTAAATAAGTGCAATTTATTTGTTGGTGGTTAAACATGTATATGTATATGCATTTTATTGGTGCTTTACCAAATCGTCAGTAAACTTCAATCACACTTTTTGCACAGCCACAATCCTCTTATCTTATGCATAGACTTTCAAAAATCATTTGAGAATTCTCGGATAATAATAATTTTGGAAATCACAAAATAATAAAATAAACGCAGTAGCCTTAGACGAAAACTGAGATACACCACACACAGTAGATCAAACACAAAAAAACGCTGATGATGAAGGTTTAGGGGCCTTCAAAAACGGCTAGTTATTCCGTTCAACTATGTGTTGTTAGTCAGAATATTTACAACAAACTTTGCTGTTATTTGTTCATTAATAATTATCACATGTAATTTGGCTTACAAAGCAATACGAACTTTAGCCCGTTCAAATAATAAGTATAGAAAGAAATGAAGTTCGAATATTAATTAAAAACTAACTAAATTTAGTATTTCAGTCAAATACGGGAAAATATTAATTTTTTAATCTAAAAAAATCTAAACTATTATATTGGAATGATGCTTACCTGTTAACGCAACTTATACACAAATATTAAAGTGCATCACTGCCTACAATATAGTTTAAAATTTAAGGAAGCTTGAAATCCATTTTAGAAATAATGTTTTCTTGGAAAAATTTCTTGAAAATCCTTGTATAATTATTCCTGTCTCCCTAACGATGTTGTTATAAAAAATCTACTTTTGTACAAACTTAAAAAAAAATCCATTTCTCCTCCTTCTTGTCACTTATTGATGCAATACAATTACATAATCTATTTCATGTTAAAGCATTTGACATTACCTACATGCACAATTACACACACCTGCTAACAAAATATGGAACATTAAATGGCGACAATGCCTCTGCACTTTGGCAAACATGCATGTTGTTGAAAATATTTTCCGTGTCGAAAATGGTGATGAATTTAGTTCATGTCAATAAAACATATTTGTTGTCGGTTTTCTATCATATCATAAGCACTTGCTGGTAAATTTGCAGGATAAAACTGTCGGTAGATAATGTTAAGTAAAATTATTGATTGACATACTCAAGGTTGCTTGCGACATTTTTCAACTTTTAGTAAATGCATTGTACATATATGTATATACTTATATGTATATTTTAATATTTTATATAATATAAATGTATATTGAATTTTAATGGAAACTGTACTTTATGCAGATGTTTCGAGCTAGTTTCGTATTTTTTATTTTTTTTTTTTGTAAACCTTGAATATTTGACTCAAGTTTTGGATGAGGCACATTGGGGTCGATTAAAAAGTTTTAGCTGGAAATTCTACGCTATTGCTGTTAATGAGGAGCTGCTTTCTTGAGATAGATGTTTTAGTAAGATGTCCTTCAGCGCCCTATTATCTGAATGGTAAAGCCATTATGAATTTTGAATAATTTTTTTATTTTTCTTATACCGCTTTCAGATTTTTTCCACGATCCTGCATGAAAAACGTCCTATTATGGGTAAGAGCATAACAGTTACAAAGAAGATTCTCAATACTTTATTACATTTATATATCCAGAAACCTTTTACAGAAGTTTGTTATATAGTAAACTTATTATTCTAGCATATGCATGTTATATGTGGCTTTGTCCCGTGAATGCCGGCACCGTATAAAAACCTGAATCCTTGGGATTTCTTGCAGGATAGTGGATCATATCGTTTGTCTAGCTAGTCTGAGCGACAGTAAAGAGGTTTTGCTCTTTTCGAGACTTAAAACTCTTCAACGGAATTCAAAACGGTATAGCACTTTGGGAGTAAACTTTGTTATCCTGTCTCGGCAACATTAAGTCTAGTTTTGAATATCTCTCCATTTCGTTGCGTGACATGCGGCATTCTAAGACCAAAATTGATACTCTCTATACACTTGAGAGAGATTTTATAGCTGCCTTATTTCCATAAAACTGGATCAAAGACAATTCGCTAACCTATTGAATATATTTTTGCAACACTACAATTTTTCTCGTAATCATATTAAACAAAAATTTAAATTCGCAAATGGATATAAAAATTGTTAAGTTACCACCCAACAATTATTGTTGTGGATTTTTTTTTTCATAAAAGATATTGAGTTTTTATAAACATTCATGTAACTTGTTCTCTTTACAATTATGTCATTGAAATAAATTAAATAAAGAAAAAATTGCATTGATGATATTGAAAGCCGAACATTACTTTTCCTTTATTTTTTTATTTTTTTCATTAAATTAAACAACATCCGGCGTAAAAAATCTGCCAATTGCCATTTAAGTTTAATTTACACAATTGCTCAAATTTTTTTTATAAATGTACAGTGGTGTTCAATCGATTGTAATTTAAAGAATAATTTCAGGAAAACTTCATCTGATATAATTAACTATCTATCATATTTGATACAGTTTGGATGTACTGAGGTCCAAATAATAGATCCATCTGTCTGAACTGAACTGTAGATAATGTATAAATATATTGTTTTTAATAGTGTCAAGCGGCACTATGACTGACACTGCAGTAGAGGCATTCAAAGCAGATCCAGCTCTGGCTACTATCCGCCTACTCAAGCCTGATGAGATTGCTATGTGCAAGAACTTAGATAAGAGTGCTGTCGGTCTGATGAGAAGTCTGAATAAGTAATCTTCAAAGGATTTTAATGTAATTTAAGCGCAAATATTGCTGTCTCCCTGTCGACAAAAATTCCAATCATCCCCCGATCATTTATTTCCCACAACATTCAGCCTGCTCTTTTTATGGCCAGTGTTTTGGCCTAAGCTATCAATAAAACAATTTTATACTCAGCAAAAATTACTGATTTCCAGAAGTGTTTTTTAAAGGAGAAAATATTACAGAATCACTTGCTGTTGCTCATCATCTAGAAGCAATACATAGAAGTAATAATATATAATTTTTGTGAGAGCCCGCCTTACTTTAGGGCCTTGCAGAAGCATTTTTTGAAGCTTTTGTTACCAAGTAAGTAAATAAATAAAATTTTGTTTTTGCTGGGTAGCTGTACCACCAGAACCAATACCGCAGATTTGCAATCAGGATAACTATAATATAACTGTACGACCAGAACCAAAACCGCAGATCCACCATATTGTGTTGCACCTTTTTATTGTCTTGTGAATGGGAGAAGGACTTTGATAGTCCTTGGAAAAAAATTAATTTAAGATACCATGTACCCAAAAGATTTCACTAGCTCTGGAGTTATCTGTGTTCATACGCTCACAATCAGTATTTATTGAAGACCAGCAGCAGCAGCTTGAAGTCAAAGAGTAGGCATTTATGATTCTTTACTCATACTCTTTACTACGTATTATTCATTGATGTATCAATTCGGACATTACTGCGAAGTCCACAGCAGGCCATCATTTACGTCTTAATTGGCAATAGCAAGCATTAATATATTGAATCTCGTAGGGTACTACTTCATTGTGTAGGGTAATGAAGTATGCCAATGGCTTTCCATCACTATAAAAGGTTTTACCATACTTGAATCCTAGTATATATATATAAGCTAAGCAGGTAGGGACCAACTACGGGCTTGGCCGGTAATATATAATTTTTTATGGGCAACTGGATAAGAGTAACAGCAAAAAAAAGTCAGCTTATCTAATCAACTGTTGGCATGATCATCACAACCCCAAAAGAGATGCCTCCACGGGATTTAGGAAGGAAACATAAATACTCAAGTAGAAAAGAGACGGAACAAAAATTGTACTGCTACGAATTTACATACGAGTAACACTTAGAGATATATCTCAAATCTACAACGGATATAAGTGGATATAATTAAGAAATATTGTTTCGGGTATTGGCGTATTGAACTACCTACAGTATAAATTTTTGCCAGATATTTTTTTCTATAGATCTATCTATTTCATAAAAATACATTAAAACACATCCTCAGCAGAATACATACAATACGTACTGAAATCCATGTGCAACAAGACCGTTCAAACGGGCACTAGAGTGCCGAATATCAATCGGCTTCTTATACAAAAGAATACATTTACGCGAATACTTACTTACTATACTACTATACTTACTTTAGTCCTAGTTTACACAATGCAAGTCTTATTGCTAAGCTGACTAATTTGTAGGAGAGAGAGAGAGAGAGACGAGGGAAAAAGAAATGAGTACTTAGTTGCATGTACTGTCAATACGTTTTGCTTTCCCATTCGAAATATTAATAAAGCATACATGCATACACAAAACTATGAATAAAAAATATGAGCTGAAAAATAAGACTTCAATAGTGTGGACGCCAATAAAAGTTCAAAGAAGAAAAATTGACCAGCTTAGCAATAAGACTTAACTAGTGTGAACTGGGACTTAAGTATTATGGCTTTTATAGAATAACAAATAAGAGAAAAAAATTTTATGAGCAAGAGAAAATACTAAAACCCCCTACACACACCCATGCTTTGTTTCTTCCCTGAAGGAAATGTACCTAGTGAATCAGTAATGATTCATTACTGACATTGTCACCAGGACTACTGACTTACTATACCCCAGGAAATGCTGTGTGCAATGGACATTTAACACGTGCGTGTCATTGAGAATGCACTAGTACTATAAGTACTACTGACTGTCCACTTGGGGACATGTGTACACATTCGGACCAGAGATTTACTATAGATTGTGGTACTACTGTCTAGATACTTCACTTGGAAATATGTGTAGACAATGTAGCGACATTGGAACTACTGACTTACTATACCCCTTATAATGTTCTGTACTAAGGACATTTCACATATGCGTGTCATTGAGAATCCACTGGTACAATAATTACTACTGTCTAGATACTCCACTTGGGGACATGTGTAGACAATGTAGCGACATTAAAACTGCTGACTTAAGGGGTGTACACTTATAATGTTGTGTGCTATAGAAATTTAATACATGCGTGTCATTGAGATGCACTGGTACAATAAGTACTACTGACTAGGTACACCACTTGGGAACTCGTACATTAAAATAACATATTCACTATTTAATATTTTATTTGTTTAAGCTAAAAATGTACAAATTAGGCTTGTTGGATGACTTTTATAGTAGCAGTATATACTTATTTTGGCTTATTTCTCCAAGGCTAGCTAAACCTTTTTGTTATTTAAATAAAATAAAAGTTACAAGGGAACCATTTACATTATCACTGAACGAAGCCAAGGCTTTTATATATTAACGGCGGCAAAGTAACCATACGAATCATTTTTTAAACTTCAATGTAGTAGAAAATCTTAGATCATTAATCTTAATAGGAGAGTGAGGGTGGCGTTGGCTGAAGTAGTTAGCACGTTGACTACAAAACCGAAGGTCCTGGGTTCAATCCCTGTATCCAACAGTCATTGAATAACAACACCACGCATTTTTCTGATGTGCATTAGTGTCCCTTTGTATCAGTTGTTGTAGGAAAGTTCAAGTAATGAAGGCATAGTCACTGGTCACTGAACTATACCGACTTCAGCAGATACTAGTCCTAATGTAACATCAGAGCGCCCTCCTTCGTTGTGTAGCAGAATCATCGGCGAAGTCAAATAATCAATAAAATGGCTACAAAACACAGCTTCAAAAATTTAATATGCCTCATTTGACACCAGATGGCGCAGCAACACTGCATTATCAAAAAACGTGCAAAAAAGCAGAGTTGTAAAAGAATGAAGCTTTCCTCTATCTCTCCCTTCACCACCTGCCTTCTCTATCACTATCCCTTTCTTAAAGAAGGTAACACCTGGTTATAGTAGTAGGCATTAATTGCCTGAGTGTTACTTCTCTTTAAAAAAAAAATATTAATAAAAGTAAATAGTGTATAATCTTTGTGAAATTGCCTTTATAAATGGTTAACAAAGTGTTGACTTGTCTACACTGGACCCCAGGCTTCCTTCAGGGTTATTTAAGTGTAAGCTAATAAATGCGTGTGAACCATGTGTTCATGTAGCAGTAGCAACCTTAAACGCTTATAGCTGCCAAAATACTTAAGCGATTTCTGTGAAGGAAACCCTTTAAAACTATATAAATCTTTTATAAATCAGTGCAGTAGTACCGCCATAAAAGGAATTACAAAAAACGTGTTTGCCTATTAATTATATACATATGCAAAGAGAGATAAGAACTTGCACTTTATATCATATTTTAATCTTTAAGAAGTTGACATACATGCAAGTAAATTTTTTCTTTTTGATATTCTTTAAGAGAAATATTTGTTATTAACTAGTTACTTTGCAAACACCTTGGATTTGTTGTACAGTGTTACTTGTGGTGCCTTAAACTCATCTACTTGTATTTCGTTGGTGTTTATGGCAATACATTATTAGATCGTTATATACAATTTAATTTAGATAAATTTTAATTTTCTGTCATAAATGCCTTAACACGATTTTGTTAATGTGGCCCCACTTACTCATTGCAATAAATAAAAATATGTATTAGTAATAGCGACTTCGCTTTTAAGTACCTAATTGCCTATACACGTGCTTATAAGTGCCCTAAAGGAAAATGTTTTAAGGACATGAAATTACATAAACGACAGTATCCACGTAACGAGCTATTTATCTCTATTTTACTAATGTATTAAATTGCAAAGTATATTTATTTACTTTTAAAATTAGATTACCGTCACAAAAATAAGGCAAATAAAAAAAATATTTAAAACAAAATGTGTAATGTGTGTGTTCTCTTTTGTCCCATAGTGTTTGTTCAATAGAAAATATTGTTTATATGCCCAAACTATGTTACCAGCTGAGCACATGCTAACCTTTTATATAAATGTGAAACTTTGTTGTTTTCCGGTCTTTGTTTAACAAAAAAAAAACGTTCACCTGCAGATTTATATTCGCCCACTTAAACGTACAAATGAGTTTAATATTCACGCAAAACTTCAAAGCATGAAAAAAACGTCAATGGCAAATTATTTTTGTTCAGTAAATAAAAAAATAAAGGTTCATGTTAAATATTGCTAAAGTTTTTTTTAAAAATTCACTTTTGATATGTTTTTATTTTTTTCCTATTTACACTTATACTCGTACTACAAAACGAAGGTGAATTATTTTGTTGTTTTTCTGTTAACACTCCACTTTGTTCGGTTTGTATGACAAGTCAAATTTTTTTCGTTCAATTTGTTGTTTAAAAAAAATACTTGTAACTGTTATGGCAATCGACACATACTTGTGAACAGAAATTAAAAAAGAACAAGAATTAACTTTAAAGGTAACTCAAAGGGACATGAAAACATTAATGGCATTCACTTTAAACTAAAATTTTATGCTATTTAAGTAAAACTTGCATTCAGTGAAAATTTTTTATACCACAGTTGATAAAAGATTCATGGCCTTTTCTATTTTGAAATTGATGGTTGAGGATATCTGAAAACTATTTGTAGTATCCCAGCAAAAAAATATTTTATGGGTTATAAAATAAAGAGTTGTACTCCTTTTTTTGGTAGATCTAAAAACTACTTGTTGCTAGATAGTGAAGCTATCAGCGGGAAACCAGACCCGTATAGAAGGTATTTTCCACAAAGCGGCACTTATGATAACAGGTGCCCTTAGATCCACGCCGACAAAGGCACTCTTCGCTATGCTTTGTTGGCTTCCTGTGGACTTAATGGCTAGAAAACTGGCCCTACATACGGCCGTTAGAGTGAACGCAATAGGCGTATGGAACTATAGACCATGGGGTCACGCAAGCATCCTACATACAGCAAACAATATACCTGAACTCATTGACTACTGCACTCCCAAACCCTACTTCAATAGGAATTTCAATATTTCTTTGACAGAAGGGTTCTCCCCAGTGGACAGAGCCGTGCAGGATTTTACGGACGGCTCTATACGGTGGGGAAGAGTTGGAGGGCGATATATATTCCAGATTTTGGAATTGAAATATCCTTCAGACTCCCGGACGAATGTAGTATATTACAGGCAGAAATATGCGCCATAAAAAGAGCAACACACTGGTTGAGTTATTATCGGATACACAATAGTAATATCCAGATAATAACGGACAGCCAACCCACGATCAAAACCCTTGCAGGTGTATATTCTACATCATTACTTATCCAAGAATGCCGCACAGTCCTGGATAAACTGGCGCAGCACTCAGCCATCACACTATACTGGGTGCGTGGACACGGGACCAATTCAGGCAATAGTTGCGGATGAACTGGCAAAGAGAGGAACCCTACTCGGGGAAGTCGATATGTGGGCTCCCTCTGTCGTCTTGCTGGAGACGCTTCGATACTGCCTTTCTTAATTTAGCTCAGGAAAGATGGCGCAATGAGCCTACCTGCGTTATATCGAGAACCCTTTGGCCTCGTCTAGATACTAACAGAACCAGAAACCTCATTAGATTCACCAGAAAGCACCTGAGGAATCTCCTCGCCACACTTACAGGCCACTGCACTTTCGGAACCCACGCCAAACGTATGAGTCTTCCATATAATGATTACTGTTACAGCTGCAATGATGAGGAAGAGGAGGAAAGCATTTCGCATCTTCTCTGCTTCTGCCCTGCTTTGGAGGATCTCCGTATGCACTTCCTTGGCAGAATATCCTTCAATAGCTTGTCCGAGCTATCAGAAATAGGACTTAGAAACCTAAGTCTATATATTAGGAGCAGTGGCTGGTATGGCCGCTGGCCTTCCTCTACGGCATGTGAATGTACTATACCCTCTCCTGTCCCACTTTTTCACTTCTTCTCTCCTTTACTCTCTCGTATTATACAGAAACTCTCCATCTATACCCTCTCCATCTATACCCTCTCCATCTATATTCTCCCTATACTCCCGGTCTCCCCCTTATTCTTATACACAAAGGGATCATCGTATTAGACCCAAGTGAGCTAGACCCCTAAATTTTTCATTGTTCACTAGCAGCCTGCTAACCTAACCTAACCTAACCTAGATAGTGAATAAAATAAATATTTTTTTATATGCTTTGACAAATCCTTTAACTTAAATTATTAAACATCAATTAAAATTTTCTAATATCAATAAAAAAAATTAATTAAATATACCCTCGCAAACAATAATGATAATATCAATTAAATATTTCTGTTCGAATTAATTAAATTTGTAATCAAGCGAGTATGATACTTATTAATGCAGTTTAGTAAAAACAATAAGTTCCAAACATTTCCTTTATTCGTATTCACTTGAACATTCGAGTATCCAAATTTTTCATATGTTGCCAGCTACAGAAGGCTACAAGTAATTCATATATGTGCAGAGGAAAATTATAATAAAGTGGCAAGCTGTATAGGTGTCACAACAAGTGAAGGTATACTCTGACATCACCGGATAATTCCGTATTAAATATATATACATATATACTGACTCATTGTTTTATTTGTCGAGTTTTTTTTTGCATATTTCGATAAATGAATCTCTAATATATCGAAATATACAAAAAATCTATTTAAAAATATAATTAGTCAGTGCATTTCTATATTAAGGTAACGATATGTACATATTTCATTTAGAGTAATATAACTCTAGCTAAGATTAGCAAATAAAGTAAATTGTCTTCATTGAATCTTAAAATACCGAAAATCTTCGTGTTTTTAATTTACTAAAGAAACGTGCTTTTGATAAAATCCTAAACTGGCTGCTACTTGCTCCAGCTGAAAAAAAAATAAATTACCTTCCAATGCAAGTAAATATCAGAATTTAGTTCAGTTTTTTTGGGTAGTTATGGGTCAAGTGGTGGTATACATGGTGCAAAAATATGCAATATTTTTCATTTTTTTGATATGTTATTTTCCAAACGATTTGGAAAAAAAACTTTACAAAAACCACTGCCACCAAATGTGAATACTCGTATTGAATTTGTTTCTTTTTTATATGGAATTACACTGTAAATGGTTTAATTAACATTCAAACGTTATCAAAAGTAATTATTTTCTTCTCGTTTCCATTTCGTCCAAGGACATTACATTTGAATAGGAATTGTATTGTCGCAGCAGAAATAATATTAACAAGCTTGTGTTATAAAGTTTTCAACGCAAAAATATTAATTCTGCTTGAAAGAAACTTAATTAAATTTTTATATCAAATTCAATTGATCATGTTTATCAAAGAAAAGCTATTAAGTGATTATTGGCATTTATTTTTTTTTTAATTAAGTATTTACAGGAATTAAAAAATATAGTTTAATTAAATAAATCGCCAATATGTACTCAGCTTAATGTTAACAAAATATTTAATTAATTAGTTAGCAATTTTTTCAATATTTCAACAAAAAAGTTGTTACTATTCCTTGATGAAATATAATGTTTGATTTTAATTGTTTTCTATAAGAGTTTGTCAAAGTTTTAAAAATTTTAAACTAAATATTTAATTATGAAACACAAAAGCTTGGTCGAATAATTCAGTGCAAAGGAGGCATCTGTGAATCAACTCACTAACATCCTCTTATTGCTAACGTAAATGCTGCAGGTGGGGAAATTAGAAATTGTCGTTCACTTTGGGGTTGAGCCTAGCGGGAAGTTCCAGCTTACAGTGTTTGTTTTTTTACCAATATTTTTATTTATTTGACTGTAGAACAGTTTTGTTATGAAACTCCCTAACAGCAGTTAGATCAAAAATTGTTGAGGTTCACCTTGAATAATTATTTATGACCTGCGGAATAATCACCCTCATTCCAGTTGTCGACATTGACGTCACTTTAACACAATACCAAAATATTGGGGCTTGTGTACCAGTTGTCGAAAACAACTGACTCCTGTTGGCAGGTTTATGCTATTTTCTATAACTTAGGGAACGGAAATAGATTGTCAGTAGTACAAAATTGTTTTCGAGAGCAAGTAAACAAGTGACGTCAATGTCGAGAACTGGAATAAGGGCGAATGTCAAAACATCGACTAGCTGCCTCTTCTACCGTAAATGAAAATTTTACTGCACATGTTCGGCCTAATAATGAGTGTCGTATTTCAACTACGACTACGACGGCTTTGTACTAGATTAAAGCAAAAAGTTTGCAATGTTCTTTAGTCTAGTACAAAATCGTATTATTAATCAAATTTGCTTAGAAAATTTGTTTTATAAATCAAAAACTTATTTCTGAATAACGTCCGTTTTCACAATGTATCATTAAGAGTTAACGTAAGCTTTAACTGACAGTTTTTCATACAAAACTTCCCGTAAAAGTCCCTGTTAGCTTTAAATTGTACATTGTGAAAAGGGCCGTAAGGCAGTTAGAATTAATATTCTCTTATTCTATTTTTGATTATAAATTGGTAGAGTGGCTAATTCGCTATCATTACAAATAATTTAATAGAATTTAATTAAGTTTTTATTAATGCAGTTAAACTGTTAACAGACCAACAAACAATTGTAATAAATTTTTTGCAACAGATTTTCTTCACAATGATGCGCCTATTTAATCATCCTTTATTATTTGCAATAATCTTTTCGGTATTGTGAGTGTGCTGTGTTCTTTGCTCGTTAGTTAAATCGAAGTTAATGTGCGTAAAATCTGGTTCTTTTGTTATTATAACGACGTGACAGCAAGCAATCACGTCAGTCGCACATTACCACCCTATATTTATTTAAATTAAAAATAATTGCTTTTGTAGATTTTGTTTCTTGTTGAAATGGCAAAATGTTTGGCAGTATATTTACAAATCAAGTCAGGTGAAAGTAATGAGCTATAACCTTTAAATAATACTTCGTTTTCTTGCTTTTATTTGTGCTTTTTGAATAATCAGGAGCAGGTTTTAAATATTTAAGACATAAGTAAAATAACATAAGCAAATTCAGTAGCACAACCTATGTCTTGAACATTAGAATATGAATATTTTTTACTTTCTGCTTACTCTTTAAATTTTCAAAATTTTTTCAACTAAAGTATACAGAGAAAACAGTGCCTACTAAATACCTCATAAAATAGAACAAAATTAATAGGAAATATCTATGGTTTTTTTTTCAATAAGGAAATCTTATTAATTTCATAAAGAAACCCTTTTTGAAAAAATCAAGAAGAAATCTTGTAGTTTTTATGAGGTTATATAAAAAAAATTCCGTCTGTATTCTCTGTACTTATATATTTTCATTTAAATTCTATACCATATACACATGTATGTATGTATTTAGTATGTTTTAGATGTTATTAATTTATACATACATACATACATACACATTATGTTATATTCTTAACTAACTTACTCACCAAGTATTGAACCAGCAAACTTCTACCCGATAGACAAGCACTCTAACCAATATGTAACAAGGAGTCGTAATAACCATTGAAATTATTGTTCAAACATTCGTATACAAAAATCAAAAAGATCATGAAAAAAATTGTCTGTGTGTCTATTTATAGGAACGAAATAACAAGACACCTCATAAAATTAAGAAGATTTCCTTATTAAAAAAAAATCAGTAAGATACTTTACACATAATCATATAGGAACCTACTAAAATCAAGAAGAAAACTATACTTAAAAAATCAATAAGATTGCCTAATAAAATCAAGAAGAAAACCTTTTTAAAAAAGTTAATAAGGCAACCCAATAAAGTCAATAAGAAATCCCTATAGCTTACAATTTATAAGAAAACCTAATAGAATCAAGAAGTTTTTCTCTATGGATTGTTTTTTATTGGTGCCAAAAATAACGGAAATTGAGTAAAAAAAGTTGTGAATAATAAGATTTCTTCTTGATTTTATGTGGTTATCTTCTTTATAAAATTAATAAGATTTACCACATAAAAACAATAAGGAATCTCTATGAAAAAATCTTCGCTTCTTTCTGCTGGGATACCCCTTAGTCTAAGAACGTTTCATAGAGAAAATGTTATTGATTTTATGAGGCAATTTTTTCTCTGTGTACTCATTTTCAAAGTATTACTTGATAAAAAAAAGATGGTATTTAGAAAATTATTAAAAATTAAAATCGTAACATAATTGTTCTACCTGGGGATGGTATTAACCCTTCGAATGTCTTTTACAATACACGTCGAAAGAAGAAACGATGCTGTCAAGGGAAACAAACCTGAAGATTACTCTTAACAAATTATGCCATAGAAATAAATTCATAAACAGTATGGAAAAAAACCGAAAAATTTATATATATAAATTTCAATTAAAATAAAATTATGATAATATGTCAAATAATAAATTTCCTACAAGAATAGTATCAGTCAATTGACCAGTCATCGGATCGGTAGTCATGCAGAATATATTCATCATTGCGTAGAACAAAGTTTATGTCACTTTATTAGGGGCAAAATTAAAAATATGATGGAAACTTTTGTGTACATGCGATCTTGCATCTCCCTCTAACTAATGAATTTCATCGACCATATAACATAAACCTGAACTGCTCATTCTGCTGCTATTTGTTCAATTATGGTATAAATATTAGTCAAGTTTGAGTAATCACAATTGACTAATATCTCCCCCACACTTGAGTAATTGATATGCTGACAATAAATATACTTTTTATATTAGTTTAGTTGTTTTTTTTTATTACAAACAGTAACTTAAAAGTACGCAAGTAAATAAAATATTTAAAACTAAAAATCTAAATATGCGGCATTTAGCCCTCTTTACAACTTTTCACCTCCAACGCAAATTGCTTTTTACAAATATCTAAAACCTTGAAAATAAATATATATATTGTAACGAAGTTTCGTAGGCTGGGGTAAAACTCAGCGATGTCCAGGATTCGTCTACAAAAATTTATTGATTTTTGAGACCATGAGAGAGTAAAACACGAAGTCAATTCAATGCCGAATATTTATTTACTTTTAAATTACAAAATTAAATTTATCATTTTAAATGACAACTCAAATGACTAATGAGCGCGGTCAGAAAGACAGAGCTCGTGGAGAGCGCATTCACTAGCACACAGCTGCAGGCCGGATGTGTAACACCACACAACCTGTGGGATGCGCGTGTGAGAACGCGAGAAACAAATGCTCAGAGGGAGCGGTAAAACGTATGCTCGTGTAGAGCGCAGTCACTGTGCACGCAGATGCAGGCGGGATGTGTAACACCACACAACCTACAGGCTGCGCGTGTGAGAACGCGAGAAAGAAATGCTCAGAGGGAGCGGTATTACGCGTGCTCGTGAGGAGCGCAGTCACTAGCACACAGATGTAGGTGGGATGTGTAACACCACACAACCTACAAACTGCGCGTGTGAGAACGCGACGGAATTGCTCAGAAGGAGCGGTGTGCTCGTGGAGAGCGATAACAGGTGCAGGCGGGATGTGTAACACCACACAACCTACAGCTGCGACAAATATTCTACACTAGTTGTGTTATTATAAGTCTGTCCACTAGATGTGTTTAGAGGCAAGTACAATGCTGATGGATGTGTAACACCACGTTCAACTTTGTGTTCTTACCTTGCTGACAGCTAGCAGCAGACTCTCCTTTTGATAATAAGATTCTTCCTTATATACCCAAAAATATCTGCTATTACTCAGTTGTCGTAAAGCGTAACTTACTAAATAATGGTTGTTTAAAAATGTCAACTTATTTGCAATAGTACAATAATTTACATATAGATGGCGACTCCATCTAAAAAAATGCGTTAGTTTTAAATTGATGTTTCAATAACAAATGAATATGTTTGCTCATCTGAGTACATCTAAATTATTGATTAACTAAATAATATAATGTTATTATTATAACAAAAATAATATGTGGGATAATATTAATGATATTATGCAATTGTAATAATTAATACAAATTACTTTGATTACAAGAAAAATAAATTGGTTTCGGGTGCTTGGCCCATAAATGTGGTGACATTCTCAAGGTTGTACGGCTAAAACGAGGGTCACCCGACTTTCGTCGTTACAATATATATATATATATATATATATATATAAGTATATAAAATTGAACTTTGTAAATTCATTATAATTCATTATTTTACTTATTTTTTTTAACACACACCGAATGAATTGTATTATTTTGTTCATATAAAAGTCGATGTTTTAAATGTTTTGATGTTCCTCTTTTATATATTTAATTAATATTTATATTATTAATATTATAATATTTATTAATTAATTATAATTAATAAATACATCCATCATCACTACCCATCAAATGACTAATCAATTGACTGTCACTATTGAATTCAAGGTAAAATTGTTGCAAATGTGTTGGTGAAAAAAAAACTTGTTTGAGTTAGTTTCAGTCATTCATTTCTTGTAGGGTTTCTTAAATTCTAAAAATTCTTAAAATTTTCAATAAATAAGTCGGACTTATGAATTCATTTTAGTAGCGGTAATGGTTAAAAATTTGCTGAGTCAGATAAACTTTTAATAAAAGTAAAAGATGAATTTCAAGCAAATGAGAGTAGAGTGAACCTACAAAAAAAGCAAGAAAATCTCCGACAACCAGATTTGTTGAAGAAAGAAAAAATTACTACACCTAGAAAAACTGGGAAATTGTATTAAAATTATGAAATCGGAAGAAAAACTGCAAAATAACATGCTCTTGAAATTTTAGATCTTAGTAATCGAGGATACCATCATGGTGGTAATAAAAGGTCTAAGGATTCCACCACCAAGTCTTAAATACAGCTCTACTTTTTTAAGTAAAATTTAACATAAATCTGACATTCAGAATCAGTTGAACTCTTTAATATACATATACTAACGGCCTGTCCCACGATGTCACCAGAAATTGTACGATCGACAACTAGTATTTCAAACAACAACAAATTTTCTAATGTTATTGTGGTTTGCAATACAAGTTGTCGATCGAACGATTTCTGGTGACATCGTGGGACAGGCCGTAAGTCATCGAAATCATTATTTGTACTATTTTGTCTAAATAACAATATTTAGTTCCTTAAAAACTGTCACTTTAGTTAACCTTTCAATTAAATTTTACAACTTTTGCCGAAACAATTTAATTAAAACGTTTTTCCTTTTCCAAGCAAATTATTCCCTTAAAAAATATTTAAACCTATATTCAAAAAAAGCAGCAAAAGTTTTTCATTTTCTGAGGTAAAAAAAAGAAATCAATTTAATGTTTTCGTTTTTTTCTCAGTTTTATAAAGAAGAGAAAAACTTAAAACAAAATGTTGATTAAACATCAAACACGGGAGTGACACATTTTCCATCTACCACGTGACATTTCAATCACTATTTAGCATAGATAACTGCAGCTGGTATAACCTGCTAGCAAAAATATGGGTGGAAAAAAAATTAAAGATGTAGAAGTAAAGAAAAAAGTTATATCCCGTTTAAATAAACTATGCAAACAGAAATTTCCCCAAAGCAATAATGTTAATGCATTTACGCGCAGATGTAATGAAGAGCTTAGAATCTAGGAAAATGGAATTAAACAAAACAAAACCCATAAACTTTCAGGAAAATAAACTGAAATAAATGATAATAATAAAGAACATAAATGGAAACATAGAGTTAGTGCATTGAGGTTTCGGGTTGTAATCGCTTTTCTCACCAATAGTTATAACAAACAAATACTTCTTATAAATATACGAGTATGTATATGCAATACACGTAAATCATTCCTTGTTATTTTTCTTCGTTTGGAATAATTTTTTCTTCATACGTTCTACAGTGGTATGAAACTTAAAAGACGTGCAATATTTTTATCTCTATATATTTCTAAATTATACAGAATACAAATGAATATGCAATTTTGAAAAGGGCATATTTTGACAAATACATTTTTTCATATCAATGAGTTCCAAATGCTTCCCTGCACCTACTATGCTTAAAAAGGGAACATACCTGGCATTCGAAGTACTGTCAAAATCATGGCATGTATAGAAGTAATTTCGAAAAGGTCACAACTCTAAGAGATGTGCATGATCAAACTTGTTTAGTCCAAAAATGTAGCGTACAACGTTACTTAAAGTTGTTTTGAGTTTCAACATGTCCTTCGAATTACACCCATAAAACCTCTGACGAGTATAATAGGGTTGGTAGTATGTAAGTTTTAGCAAGCAAAAGTTTTGTTTTCTGTGGTGTTAAATACTGCGTAGCCCATAAAATCCTTATCATACTATAAACTCTACCGCATAATTGATTAATATGATCAGACCAGATTAAAGTATTGTTGAAAATTACGCCAAGGTTTCTTACAGAACTAACTATATCAATTTAAGTACATCCAAGAAAAATATCAATTTTGGATTCGATTTTGACTGCTTTTTTACAAATTAATAAGCATTTATACTTTTTAGAGTTAAGACGCAATTCGCTTGTAGATGCCTAATAAAATATACTATTTAAATCAGTATTTAATTACGACCGTTAGAACTAATGGAAACTTTAGAACTGCTTAAGTAAGCTTGAATATAATCAGCATACATTTGCATACTGGAAAATTTGCGTTGTTGGTGTATGCCATTCGCATATAGTGAGAACAATAGCGGTCCAAGAACTGAGTCCTGCGGAACACCTCTTTGTGCCCTCATAGGATCTGAAACAAGTCCTTCACATGCTACGCTTTTTATTCTATCCGTTAAATAAGATGATATTATCCTAATAGCAGATGTAAAAAAATTTAAAATTTTTTAGAGCTTCAAGCACAGTATAGAATGGTGAACCGTATCGGAAGCTTTTGAGTGGTCAAGTAGTACTAAAATAGAAATTTTTTCAGCATCTAAGTTACCTCTTATCTCTTCAACAACATCAGTTAAGGCTGTTACACAGCTATGCTGAGGTCTAAACCCTGGTTGCGCTCAGTAAGTCCCCGCCCAGACTTGCAATTTTTGTTGCTGCAATTTTTTAAAATTATGCTTTGAAATTGCATAAGTGTCCACATTAAGAAATTCCACTTTTGCAATTATGTATTAAACAATTCGATTACACCACGAATTTCACTGAAAACAATTAACAATTCTATGTAATTTTTGTTATATTTTATGTTTTTTATATAACTGAAGAAAGAAAATAAAATAAAACATCAAATACATTCAACTTAACAAGTGAGAATTTCAAAACAAAACAGAATTACCGAGCACATGAAACTATGTACCCCTCCCCAATCTTTTCACCTCTCTCACCAATAAACTCAAGAATTACTGCAACAAAAATTGCAAGTTTGGACAGGGACTAAGTAAATTTTTTTTTACTTACGTATTCAAATATTTGTTTCTGTAAAAGATACCCAAAAACTTTGGACTGAGAAGGAAGTATTAAAATAGGACGATATTCGCTATCTAATTTTGGGACGGGAATGACATTGGGAATTTCATTGGAAATATAATTGTGATAATAACTGTGTTGTATAAATGCACAATATATCGAATTGTCCAGGGTAGGATTAATTTTATAAATCTAGGATTAATATCATATACCTATAAGCCAACAGCATTAGACTTAGCTTTAAAAAATCCTTCTGCAACATCTGAAAGCGTAAGAGAAATGAAACTGAATTTTACAATCAAGTGATCATATGATGGCATTCTATCATAAAAATTGGGGTCCGCGAATGGAATGAGGATATTAACAAAAATTTCATTTAGCTTATTCACATCAACATCAATCACACGACTTTTAGTCTTACAAATACCAATGTCTCGTATTTGTTTCCATGTCTTATTGGTATCAACAGCATTATTAAATTTGTTTGAATAATAAACTACAGCTTTCCTAGCCAAGCGGTACTGCTCATAATACTCAGGTGTGTATCTTTTTCATAATTGGTACTTATACTTTCGAGGCATTGGTTGGTCTCATAAGAAGTTACGAAAAAAATTTGCCTAAAAGCCAAAAAGTTAATTTTCAAGTATCGACTTATTATGAGTTTGTTTTTGATCCAAAAAAAACCGGGTGAAGTTTTTTTTTTTTTTTTTTTTGCATGATTTTTATTTATTGTATCTTCATATATGAACTAACAATAAGTATTCAAATCTTAAATCTAAAAAATATAATTAGGCCCGACCAATGTCGGACATAAGCTTAGTAGTAGTTATATATAATACATATGTAAGTAGTGATAATCAAAAGGAAAAAAATAAAAGTATTTTCAAGAAGTCCCATCTGGAGTGCTGTGAATAAGAGCCATTGTGTCCCTCTTTTTTAGGCGGATGTGTCCAGTAAAGTTCAAAATATTACGGGCAAGTGGATTAGGATGTGACTCGAGTTTTGTTAAATATTTGCCAGCGTATTTTGCAATTTCTTCAGTCACTAGTGGCATATTCAAATCACGATGTATATTTGAATTTTTGATGTACCATGGAGCCGATGTTATCATGCGTAAAATTTTATTTTGCCTGCGTTGAATTTTCTCTACATTTGAAGCTGAAGCAGTGCCCCATAGTTGAATTCCGTAGCACCATATTGGCTTTAAAAGTGACTTGTATATTAAAAGTTTACAGTCTAGGCTAAGTGTTGAATTTCGACCAATCAGCCAATGTACCTGAGTTAGTTTAAGTTTCATTTGAGTTAACTTAGAATCAATGTGGTGTTTCCATGTAAGTCGTCGATCAAGGTGTATACCAAGATATTTCACATGTGAATGTTGAGAAACAACTTGATTGTTAATCCGAATGGGGGAACAAGTATCTCTTCGTAAAGTAAATGTTACTTGAACACACTTTTGTTCATTTACCTTGATTCTCCATAAGTTTAACCAAAGCTCCATCTGGCTAATGTGTTCCTGGAGTTTGCGGGATGCCTCATCAGGGTTTTCATGCATACTAAGGCAGGTTGTATCGTCGGCAAATGTGAAAGTATGGATACTACTGCTCACAGGCATATCACAAGTATAAATTAAATATAAAACTGGTCCCAGTATACTCCCCTGTGGCACACCAGATGAAATTGTTTCAGGCCTACTTGTAAAGTCTCCTTCCGCAACAGTGAACTTACGGGAAATAATGTAACTTTCCAAAAGATTTAAAATGTTTATTGGTAAGTAAGTCTTCAATTTTAAAATAAGGCCTTCATGCCACACTTTATCAAATGCCTGGGAAACGTCAATAAACAGCGCAGAACAATACTTTTTTTCCTCAAAAGTTCTTCTTATAAATTGAACTAATCTGTGAGTTTGTTCAATGGTGCTATGCTGACTTCTAAAACCAAATTGATGGTCTGGTATGCACCCACTACTAATTAGAATTGGGGACAATTTTGTTTTGAGCAGTTTTTCGAAAAGCTTTGACATTGTAGATAGTAGACTTATTGGCCTATATGACTCAGCCTTTGTTATATCTTTGCCAGGCTTTGGAATCATTTTAACCTTGGCAAGTTTCCAGTTGTGTGGATAATACTCCAGTCATAAAATAGCATTAAATATGAATAACAGGATTCTCATTGCAATACGAGGCAAGTTCATCAGCATCTGATTACTAATTCCATCAATACCCGGAGCTTTCTTCGGGTTGAGTTCGGCAATTAATTTTTGTAAATCACGCGTCTTAAACTTTATGTGTTGAGGGGGTAGAGCGACTATATTCGGCAAATCAGCAACACCAGTACATATATTTGGCGTAAAAACGGATTTTAAGTACTCAGCAAATATTTTACCTTTTTCAGTATCGCTTCTTGCCCAACCTCCGGTAGATGTGCGTAGAGGTGGCTTATACTCAACGGGTGTTTTAAGCTTTCTGGCAGCGCGCTACAAGGAGTAATTAGACGCCGGTGTAACATCAAGACCCTCCAGATAATTTTTAAGAGATGCAATTTTTTCAGATGCAAGCAACTCTTGGAGTCGTTTAGTGCACTCTTTAAATCTGATTTTATTTTGTGGTGATCTGTGCTGTTGCCATTCCCTTCTAGCCCTTCTTTTTTCACGTACGAGACGTTCAATGTCTGTAGAATAAATTTTATTAAACCCAATCTGCGGATGGGAGATAGTGGCATGTTCAGCAGCCTGTTTAATATTCTCGCTGAGATTGGCAATGTTCGATTCAATATCATCGGGTGTTCTAAGCGTAATGTTTTCCGTACAATGACTGCTGAGATATTTTTTGAACCCCAGCCAATTTACACGATTGATCATCTTCACATATGGGTCAGGTAAGTTACTTCTTAATGGGCTACAAATTGTGATGATCGTCGGGGAGTGATCGGACGAGAGATCAAGAGAAGCTTGAACTTGAATTAAATCCCTAGAGATATTTTTTATGACGCCAAAATCTATAACGTCCAGAATTTTTTGTATGTCAGTAGGCCAATAAGTGGGCTCCCCACTCGAAATGACATCCAAGCCCATTTTTGAAATAGTGTTGAACAATGCTCGACCTCTGGGTGTAACAAGGCGCGAACCCCAGAACGTATGTTTCGCATTGTAGTCTCCAGCTGCTACAAAACAAGGTCCAAGAGATTTGTAGAAATCCTCATATTGATTCTCAGTGATTGAAAATCTGGGAGGGGAGTAAATTGATGATATAACGAAATTTGAACAAAAACTTTCAATGCCAATATTTGTTGCTTGTAGGTATTCTTCACAAATGTTATCAAGAACATAGTGCTTGAGTCTTGACTTTATTAGAATTGCTGATCCACCGCAAGCCCTTCCTCTAGGGTCCTTTGTATCATATATAGTGTAGCCATAAATTTTAAAAAGACTTCTCGAAGTCAAATGAGTCTCAGATACTAACATTATATCAATATTTTTTTCCGTGAGGAAGTGCTCAAGTTCATTTTTATGTTGGCGAATGCCGTTTGCGTTCCAGAAACATATTGTTAACGTGTTCATGGCTTATTAAGTATTGCTTGAAGCAGAGTATTCTGCATTCGCAACATTTCTTGCATCATGGTAGTCATATTTGTTGTAAAATTGTTTATAGTTTGCACAAGATTTTCAATAGTGGCTTCAAAGCGATTAAAATTAAGGTTTGAGTTTGTATTTGTTGAATTATTTTGCGGTGAAACATTTTGTGTCGGAATAGAACTAGCCTTAGCAGCATCTGCATACGATACACGGGAAGTAACTGGTTGGCTCATTTGCTGAAAAGTGGCAGAGTAAACGTTTGCTGATTGAGCTGGAGCTAATTTAGGTTTTTGCACCATAGTCTTCTTTACCAAAGAGTACACACGACAACCTCTGTAGTTAGCGGTGTGATTACCTCCACAATTACTGCATTTTTTATCACTTTGATCTTTTGGTTTGTTGCAGCTAGCGGTGCCGTGTAATTCGCCGCACACAACACAAACAGAGGGTAAATTGCAGTATGTTTTTGTATGGCCATATTCTTGGCAATTATGGCACTGTACAGGACCTGAACGCTTATGTGGCTCTTCAACTGTGATTTTTCGGTACAAGAGGTATTTTAAATTATAAATTGGATGCGTCTCATTTTTTTTCAATTTTATATCATTAGGTTCTAGTTCAACACGAAATAGGGGTTGGGGAATCTTTTCTCTATTTATTATATTGGACACATTTTTTACCTTGAACCCCTGGAGGACGAGTGCATCTTTTATTTCTTCGGGGACAACATAAGAATCTATGCCCTTCAATACGATCTGCATGCCTTTAGCGCTCTTAAGCTGGTATGTGTAGAAGCTTGTTTTACTTTTTTCAAATTCAGCAACCATTTTGCGGAAATCTTTTTCGTCATAAATTTGGATTTTAGTTTCATCGATGTTGCCACGTTTTATTGGAACAATGTGAAATTTATTCTCACCAATGACCGAAATTAATTTTTTAATAAGGGCATTTGAATTTTTTTGTCTCAAATAGATTGGTGGCGGCTTGGATATTTTGTTCGAGGATACCTCGGGTTTGTCGTTGTCATCTTGAAAAATTTTAAAGCGGTTTTGGCGATTAGTTGAGGCTGCGCTGTTATCCCTAGACACTTTTGGAGCAGATGAGATTTTTGAAGAATTCGGGCTTCGCCCGCGCTTTAAAATTGTAATGTATCTGTCCATTCCAACTTGTACCTTGAGTTTCGAGCCGCTGTTATCTGTAGTGATAACTTTGTTAAGTGATAAACACGAGCCTGAAGGGGATGATATTACTGACTTAAATGAAGAAGTACTGGGCAACTGTAATGTTAATGCATCATTACTATTTGGCATTGGACAAAGCGAAGTTGATTGCTGACGAAAAATTGGCGTTGCCGTTAACAAAAGATTTTCATCAGATTTATTTTTTATATTTTTTTCATTCAGAGTTTCAGAACTCACAGTAAAATAAGCATTTCTGCCGTTAGAACTCACTTCAAGTTTTTCTGTATTTGAGGAATTCATACAAAGAATTCCTCAAGGGTTATTCGTTTATGTTTTTTTTTTTTATTTTCGGTATTTTTTGTTTTTGTTATTTATGATTGTTTGTTTGACTTTGAGGTATTCCTCAATATCACTTGTTTAAGTTTTTTTTTGCGGTTTTTTTGTTTTTGTTATTTTTACTATGTAAAAAATATTAGCAAAGCAGAAAGCTTATTTATTAAAGACAGTATGTATGTACCTATTACGAATAATATGTACTACTAATATTTTTTTTTTTTGTATATGTAATTTTTGTTTGTTTGGTAAGTAAGTAAAATTCCGCTATTCGACTGTTCGCTATGAAGGTACCACGAGAACTGGGTGAACGGGTGAAGTTATCGCAAAAAATGAGATAGATAATGATATGTCTAAGGAAACATTTGCTCTTTCCAAAGTAAAAGGTACTTAAAGTAACTTACCAAACCAAGCTGATCGAGCTTATAGTACCAAAGTACCTACTAATTATCTGAAAGTTACAGATAATGTAAAACTAAAGTAATATATACCGGCAGAATTTACAGAGTTTTATGATCAAATACTACAATGGCCAACTACAAACGAATGGGAGCTTCCTGAAGATGATTTTTAATATAAGTCTATTAATTATCTTTTATGTTTGGATACTTAAAATAAAATAAAAATTTCGAAAAGGCCACAACATCTTCTTAAATTAAAATTTATAAACAAACATATATAATAATGTTAATATCAAAATATTTCTGTAACTTTTGGTTGCTAATTGGGCCCTAAATATAATTCGGATACAATTTTTGAAATAGTTATTATACTTCATGAGAAAATAATTAGTTTTTTTCATTTTCTGAAAACTTTTTGAAATTGCACATTCAAATATTATTATTATTTTCTTTTTGAATAAATACATTTATTGAAAAAAAAAACTTTCTTCCATTCTTTTAATTAATAAATCAATTACTTTTGTTAACGAAAACAACATATTTTAAAAATTTTAATATAAAAAATTTATTTGTTATTTGTTAAGCACGTTTAGATGCATTTCATTAGTACTAAGCAACACCACTTCAGCTTCACCCGCAATTAAAAAAAAATTACAAAACCTCAATGTTTGTAGATAAACTCTCAAAATATTATTCAGAATTAGAGAACTACAATCACAGTTCGCTTAGAAATTGTTTTCAAAACAACAAATAATACTATTCCAAATAAATGGTCTTATGTATAAGCAAAAACTGGCATGAAGTTAGCATAAGTGACGACATTGAAACAGGTGCTAACGAGTTCCCCTATACAATTTGACATTAAAAATCGGCGCCTAATGTAGTTTTAACCCACTATTAAATCCTCGGATTATTTTTAATGTAAAATTGTATGGCAAAACTCGTTAAGATCATATTAAATTTTGCCCCTTATGCTAACTTCTTGCTAGTTTTTTCTTATACGAGTATAAATATATATAAGTTCGTATTCATTTCGAGACATGTTACATAAAAGTAAGATATTGAAACTAGCAACTTAAATGTACTGAAAAGTTGAGAAAAAGTTATTCTTTAATTGAAAAACTATACGAATAATCAATTAAAAAAACTTTTTTAGTTAAAAGTTTAATTAAAACTAAAATTATAATTTAAAATAATGGTGCAAATTAAAAATCAAAACCAAATAGTTAAAACCAGTAGTTTGTATGATAACACTAGTCTTAAGCTATTATTATATTATGACTTAATTTTATTTACACCACTGTGCATTTAAGTTGTATGTATGTATGTGTTTGCGTAAATGAAAACAACATCTTCACACTGATATTTGTGTTAGTATGTGGTTTATTTCCTTAAGTTAACCTTCGTTGGCATTAATGCCTTTAGCAAATACAGTTTTTTAATATCTTTAACAAAAGGCCAAAACCTGTAGGCATGACATAGATTATATCTTCTTAACCAAAAGAAAGTTCCCCTTTTGGAAAAGTGTTAAGCGTTGGGTTTATTATTGAATTTTATTATGTGCCTGAAGGAATAATTTCTTGGTTAGGCAAAGATTTGTTTGTCAAAGTCGTGAGTTGCTTTTTTGAAGACACTTTAAATCTACTTTGCAATGCAATCAGTAAAATAAATCCCATTTTCTCAACATCATTAATTCGTTTAAGTAGTCACATGACTATTTTTGTACAATTATTAATATTTAGTACAAATAATTTACTTTCCCTAATTCTTGTTGAATTGTATATGGCGTACCGGTTTTAACATAAGGAATCACTTTTAACTATTACAAAGTATTTGGAAGAATGTTGTGTTTGTGTTTAATTAATTCTTCTATATGTAAATCCACATATTGTCGGCTTGGAAGGTTAACCTTTTTAATCCACTTTTTATAACATGGGACATTTTAATGTCCTTCGAAAGAAAAATTTATGCCTCACTCACTGATTTGAAATTCTAAAAAATAACGTATTAAGCTAATTTCTTAAGCTTTATATTTATAGAAAATATTAACAGTATTTTGTATCTCCTGTAAAATTTATAATTTTTGAACTTCTCAAAGAAAAATAATGGAGTTTTCAGTAAAATTGTAAGTAACACTGGGGAGTACATACACTTCTTTGCATTCCAGTAAGTGATTTTTATTTTGCTGGTGTTACTTTAATGAAGAAAAAAATTTATTTTTCATTCCATTAAAAATTCTGTATTTTTCTGTATAGTACGAATTCCGAACATATTGTTTTAGCTTGTCCGATTTTTCAATAGCGATAGGTGCTATATGAAAAAAATTAGCACTTTGTGAACTTTAAAGTAGATATAATTAGTGTTGTAGTCAATAAATTATTATAAAATTTATGAAATGAGCTTTGCAAATGAAAACTTTCGAACTCATCCAGGTTTTCTTACCGAAAAATCTTGTTCAATATATACAACTCTTGAGCTACTTCATTTTTTTTCTGGGTATTTTATATAAGGGTTTGTTTAAAGATTGTAAAAATTAAACAATAATATTTTTGGCTCACTTAGGTCCAGTTACCTAAAGGTAAGCACATATATTGAGATATAAGAAACAAGAAAGTAATTGGAAAAATCGGCTTGTACTAAAATTGTCTGCAGACTGCGTTAGTAATTGAACCTACTAAAGGCCTTTAAGATCATCATTTAATAGTTCGGAAAGCAAATCCAAAAATTCCTGTTCCTGAGGTGCTAATTTTCAAGTGCAGGGCAGATACATAAGATACAACTACTTACCTTCTCTTCTTCCTCATCCAGATGGGCTAAACTTTAGGTGTTATATGGGAGTCTCATGCTTTTAGAGAGAATCCCAAAAGAGCAGTGATCACTGCCACTGCCTGAAGTTCAAAAAGATTCCGCCGAAGTTGTCCATATTTCCCTCCTAATGCACATGTTCTTTTGTTTGCTAGCTTGTATGCTATTGAATTGATATCTAGTAGGTAGCGAGTACAGTAACAAATTTGTATTCTTGCGAAATCTGGTATGTCCCAAATTTCTGGGATTCCAGTTGGTCTAAAAGCAAAGATAAGCTTCACACGCTTGTTGTAGTCACCAATTTACAAACAACTTCAAATTTTGGCTTTCAAATGTATGAATATATCTGTTAAGTTGCACCTGACATAAGCTTGCTCTTTAACACATACTGCTGCTATACCAAAACAACTGATTTTTAATTTTTTATCAGATTCAAATAGAACGCATCAGAATTTAAGTTTTTGCATCTTAGACTGCCGTCTTACTTTTACAGTAGCACAATACACGCAATGGGAAATATGACATGCCATATACACAAAAAATATCGTACGAAACTAGCCTTAGATCACACTATTTCACTACAAAATCAAATTCATAAGTTGACATCAGTACACACTCACTCTTACAAAATTTTTTCCCAAAAACTTCTGCTACACACTTCGTTATTAATTTTTTTCAAAGAAAGAAGAAACTAGTTTTTCAAATTCTGTCTCCACGCGGATGAACTCAACTTAACAGGGCATAAAGAACTATTTTTTTTTTTGTTAAATTTTAACTTCATTATACAAATGCTTTGGGTGGTAAAATTGATTTTTGACTTCTATTTTATTTTCATTCACAAATATTTAGAGAAAAGAATTGAAACAGATAAACAGCGTTTGCAGCTATTGTAAAATAAATCAATTTAACAGAGCATAAAGACATTTTCCCCTTGATTTTATGCAACATAGAGTTTTATTTGTATAGGAAAAAGTGAAAACACATGCATATCAACATACATACATATGTCTGTATATGTTTATATGCTCTACAAATTAAAAAAATAGGAAATTTAATTCCTCAAAAACTTCAATTCAATTATAGTAAACTGCAACAATTGAGTATACATAGTATACATTTAAAATATTTCTCTTGTAAAAATAAGAAATTTTTTAATATTAGGAAAACATTTTACAAAAAAAGTTTTAAAGAAAAGCACATTACACATACAAATTTATGGTATTTCTTTATGGGGTTATAATTACATCAGAAAAAACTTACAACATCTACGCTCAGAAGAAAGCTTTTAACTAGCGATATTATTAAAGTTTCGCATTAATATCCCAAGTGTTTAGCTCTATTTATATTATGAATAGTTTTGAGTTTATTTCTCTAGCTTCTTGCAAGCTTATGTTAAGAAATTTTACCACTTTCTTATATTAAAGAAGATCTTTAAGCTTTAATGTCAATCTTGAAAAATTACTGATTTCAAGGAAACAATAAGAAAATTCAATGAAATGCATTTTTATCATATCGTATATCTTATATTATCTTATATCATATGTTATATTTTATACTTTTTTATCTTCCAATCATATAAAAAAAGCTAAAGGTTTGTCTTTAAAGTCACCAGATACCAGTTTTTGCTTCAATCATAGTCTTAAAACAAATAAACAAGACATTAATCTTATTATCACATAATTTAATTTAAAGAAAAATCCTGTATTACCAATTTTCTTTAAACACAAAATTTTGTGGAAAACAATAAAATAAATTTATTTATGTTCATTTTTACACCTAAAAACTTTCAAAACTGACAAAACATAACCATTTTTTGAAACACCAAATCGATTGGGATTCTACTCATTAATGGTGTTGGATATATAAAAACATCTTGACAAAAACTCCATCACTTTTCGAAAATATAACATGATTAAAATAAGAAAATCTGTAAAATTTTTATTGAAAAGGTCATAAAAACATATATAACTTTTGAGTTGCCTGAGGTAACAAAAGGCTTTTTATATTATCTTTTTCTAAACGACAACTTAAGGTTTTAGATTTTTTTCAGCAGAATTGCAAATTTCCGGTCAAGGACCTCTATCTAGAAAAATAAATTTTTAAAAAACATAAGTCCTTGTTTTTAAATCACAAGTAAGACGAGCAATGCCTAATTTTTTGTAACTAAACAGCATGACTACTTAATTGATGAAATTATTTCCTTCGGACAGCTTGTTTCGTCACATTCGTATCGGAATATCTTAGTGCAAGGACAATCCACTATCACTTATGTCTACTGATTTCTCTTGTTCTCATTTGAGGCAGGTGATTGACAAAATTTTGAAGGCCGTGTGTAATGCTGTTTTTAAGCTTTCATAATCTGCATTCATATGAAGGATTTCACATTGATAAGTTTTGAAATTTTAACATATTAAGCATATGTATGCATATTCCTCTATATGTCATAAACAGGGAAACCTTAAATATCCAATTGCACGCTTTTTCTTGTGTGACGTATTAAGGGGGATAAGAATAAGTTTAAGAACTTTTTAACTAATTTCGGCATCGATATGTTAACGCAATAATTTTGTAAATTGCAGGAATAGTAATTTATGCAAAATAAACTATTGCTGCTGTCATATAAAATTGTCAAAAAAAAAATAAAATCAAGGGTTTTGTCAAAGGTAGACATAAATTTGTACATTTGTATGTTTGCACATTAGACCACCCCACTTGCCGAAAGTATTTATTTTATTCAGTCCACTGGTAGTTTCTGATACAAACTGCACTGATAGCGTTCAAATCGGTCATAGGCGTTGCACTTTTCACCAAAAAAAAAAAATAACCTATCTTCACTATAAATACTTTTGGCACCTTAACTTTTAAATGCGGCGTTTTTCGCAAACATTTTTATAACCATTTTTGTTTAGAATAAATATCACAATATGTTTCATGTACATAAGTTTCCCTTACAATGGCCTATCATGGTTCTTTAATGGGATGAAACTAAGTTTTTTGGAAAAACTTTTTTCAACGGCTCTCGCTAAAAATTGGATAGCAATAATTATAATCCATTTTCATTATTTTATAAGATAAGATCTATAAATTATATAGTCCCATTACATTTGGACCAACTACCTATCATTTTATAACATAAGGATCAAAACATCACATAGCAGTTTATTATAATCTTTGTTTGGAAATTGTCCTACAACTCGTGATCCATTGAATATATCTCAGCAAAACAAGACACTAATATATATTTGTGTCATTAGATTAGATCAGTAGACGTTGAAAACATTTTCAATGTAGTATAAAAGTTTATTTACATGCGACAGGCAGGTTTATTGCAACAATAAATATAAATTAAAAGCTTGCGTTATTTATCCAAAATATAGTTTCAAGGCTTTAATTCTGATCTCCTGTCAAGTTGAAGTTAAATGTTTATTCTTTATTAAATTTTTTATTGCTTAATCCTTTTTTATTTTATTTTATATGCAAATGTTATTGAATAGTTGAAGAAAAAACGTATTTTAAAAGCACAATTTTCGAGTTTTTGTGCATATTTTCAAGCTTTTAGTGCATATTAAATGCGCACAAAACGCGTTATTTAGAACATATTATTGGGTTCCCTGCTTAGAAGAGAATATGAAAACTGAAATTAAATATTACGTATACGCATCAGAATTTTTATTTTGTAACTAATTCGATTTATACGCATTTCACGTTGCATACTTTACGGATGAAATTAACAGTGTGTCTAGCTTTACAGTTTTATTTTTGAGATGCTAAATTTAGGTGTAGAAGCTATAATACCAAAGTTTCCCAGCAAACCATTCGACATTACCTTAAGAACTACTCGCGATATTATTATTATTATTCACTATCTTAAATTTTTTTTATAAATTTGTTTACTGTCCTTTCAAATATATTACACAAAACCATACAAAAAGAATATATTAATTGAACTCATTTCTAATTTATTAATGAAAAGAAATTTTCAAGTTCCAGTGAATAATTATTTCCCACATCAAATGAAAGAACCAGTTTACAAGAATTGATTGTTTTGGTATCATACCTTGTTAAAATCATTAAGTTGGTAAAGCAGTTAGGAAGTTGTTCCAAATATAAAATACTTTATTTCAATTAATTTTTAGTTTTTTAAATTAATTTTTGTAAACAGTTTTTACTCAAATTGTCTGTTTGTGATATAAGAACCACACAACCACATCTTAATCTCTTTTTGTGCTTCTGGCCAAAATTCATTCGCGAAAAAACCTCCAAAAGAAAAGGCCTTATATTTTTGTGTTTATTTTTTTTTTTTTTTCAAAAATGTTGCTAACATACAGATATGATTTTACTTTATATATTTGTTGCTATCATCTGGTCACACAAAACATTATTTTTTACTTGAAATGCATTTTCCTTTAAACATCCGTCAACTCATTCGCGAGGAGACCATTAAAACATTACACCTAATACACTTCGAATTAAAATACTAACATTAAACTATTTGAGTGTGACAGCCTTTTAGTTTCAGTATAGATAAATTACATAGATATTGACTGCAGCGCCTTCTCGCCGGGCTGATTTCTGAATCTAAGCCACATAGGTCGCCAACCAAATGCATACAAAAAAATTCATTCAAATCGGTCCAGCCGTTTAGGAGGAGTTCAGAAACATACAGACATACAGTAGATTTATATGTATAAAGAAGATGGTAGAAATATTGTTCTCTCTACAAAAACAAGGCGAAGAAATTAACACATTTTCATTTATTTTAGAGTTATTTAAAAAATATTGAAATTGCATTTGTAGAAGTTATTTGTAAGAATTCGCAAGTTTGATAAAACCTTGCATCTTATATAGAAAAACAATAGACTTTTGGCTATTTTCAGTATTCCTCGTAAATTAAAAATGTATGGAATTGCAGTATAACTATTAAATAACTATTAGATAAATATTAAATATGTTTTTATAACAAGAATGGTATGACAGTTCTAAACGATTTAATTTCACGTGCAATACAGAACGTATGGTTTTTAAAATCACAAGACTAATTTTAACGTGATAGGTTTCATTAGGGCGATAAGTACGCTACATCGGATCTAGGTTGGTGCTGCACAATTGGCATTGGCTGAAGTAGTTAACACGTTGACTGCAAAACTGAAGATCCTGGGCTTGAGCCCGGTATACAGCAGATATTCAAATAACAACTACACCCATTTTTCTGATGTGCATTTGTGTCTTTTGTATTAGTTGTTGTGGGAAAGTTTAAGTGTTGAAGATATAGTCACTGGTCACTGAGCAATACCAACTTCAGCACATACTAGTCCTATGGTAATATTAGAGCGCCCTCCTTCGTTGTGTAACAGAATAATCGGCGAATTAAAATAACCAATAAAATGGCTACTAAACACAGCTTCAAAATTTAATATGCCACATTTGACACCAGATGGCACTGCAACACTGCATTATCAAAAAGCGTGCAAAGAGCAGAGTTGTAAAATAATGAAGCTTTCCCCTATCTCTTCCTTCACCACCTGTCTTCTCTATCACTATTCCTTGAATTTTTTTGAAGCTGTGCTTAAGCTTCAAAAAAATTTAATACGCCTTATTTAACGCCAGAGGCGCTGCAATACTACATTATTCAAAAGACGTGCAAAAAAAAAGAGTTGTAGAAGAATGAAGCTTTCCTCTATCTCTTCCTTAACCACCTATCTTCTATATCACTATCACTATAGTGATTGCTATATTTAGTTTGCATATAATAAATTCTCTATTCTTAAATTCCATGTCCACATTTTAAGAATGCTTACTTAAATTCAAATAGGATGAGAGTGCAAAAAAAGTACTAAGTATTGTTATTTTAACCTCCTCATTTTTGAACCTCTGCAATTTTTCCAGTTTTTTTTCTAAATCTAACCAGTAGTTTAGAACTAACAAATATATCTTTGGGTTAGTAGTCAAATATACTAAAACCACTTTTTATGTGAATTGAGTTTTTAATGTAGAATGCTAATGTAACTCAGAACACATATCATTTCCATAAATTTAAATGCTCTTATGCTTTTTTCTGTGGTAAGCAAATATGCTTAGTCCAAAAAAATTAAAAAGTTAAGTCCAGAAAAAAACAATCTGCATCCACTGTACTTGCATTTACTTGACAAATACCTTTTTTGTGTTAATTTAAAATAAAGAAATAAATAGTTTCGCTGTCGTCGCACGCATTTAATTTCAATAAATGTACACTGGTTTTTGGCCCTTCCTGAAAAATTAATAAAAAAGGACTCTGCATATTTGCCGACTAATTCAACAATATTATCAGTATATTTTCTATTGGTTCCACTGTGCGTTGTGTATAAAACCCAGCCTTTTACAAAAAGAAAAACAAAATATAGAAGTTGTAATATTAGTATAAATTAAATACATATGAGAACCTGTAGAAAGAAATGAATGAATAACTGACAACTGCAGATGTGCAAACAACATTAAAATAATGATGAATATATATATATAAAAAAATCTTAATTAAATAATGTGTTATATGTATAATAAAAGTACAGGCAAATCTCGGTATAACGAATCTCGTTTTAACGAAAATCCGATATAACGAACGTAGAAATATTTTACATTAACAACCTTATATAGCGAATAATATCCTAATGTTATACTGAATATAACGAATGATACAGAAAAAATCGCAAAATAAAAAACAAAATTTGCTATAGCATCATATTTCTAATATTTAGTTCTACTTTATATAGCGAATGTTTTGATAAAGCCATACTCTGTATAACGAACGGCAAAACAAATAATATTAAACAAAATCTACAGCAGCAATTGGTAGCTTATTACAAAAAGTTGCACTCATTCTTTTTATTGTATTGTATCATCTCTAGAGTAATAAAAGTTAAAATAACACTTTAAAAAAACTTTGCGATATAACGAATTTTTCGATATAACGAATGGGCCTGACATTATATCGTTCGTTATACCGGGATTTGTCTGTACTTAAATAATAATTTGAACATTAGTTTGCGATGTGAAATTAAAGAGAATATTTTGAAAATATTTTTTTTTCTCTTAATATAAGCAGAGTGTGTTCATTCATCTATTTTATTTACATATTAATAAAGCTTTAAATTAGTTTGCTGCATTTCACTTTGTATACCCTTCACCAAATATGATAAAGAGTATATATAGGTTTGTTGTTTGGTGTGTAATTTCCACAATATTAATATGCGACACTTTCTCAAATTGGTGTACCAAAAATGGTTAAAAATAGATTGGTATAGAAAATCAGCAAAATAGAAAATATGGTTTCAGAGCTGGAAAGTTTAAACTTTTTTGCAATATAAAAGTAACTAGCTGAAACAATTTTTATTTTTTAATTTCAACCTATTTTATATATCAGATAGAATGAAATTGTTATTGAAGATCAAGATAAATCAAAAAGATGATTCCAAGGTTGGAAAAATGATTTTTCGTTTTGGTATATAATAGTAACCTACTAAAAATATATTTTCGTTTTCATTACAAGTTGAACGTATTTTATGTTTAGCAAGAAACACTGTGCTAAAAGAAATCAGAAAAACTAAATGATCAAACAGAATTGGGGCATAAACACATTTTCCATACAAAATGACACAAAAAACTAGCCTCAAAAAGCAGTCGATAGATAGAATCTATTTTATTTTGAAAACGTTTTTTCTTATGCTCTCACATATAAATAAATATTCTCTCAAACATGTTACCATACTTTCAATAAATTTCATACATTTTGTGAACAAAACTACAAAGAAAAATAAGCACAAAAGAAAATAAAACAAAAATTAGAGAGCATTTGAAGTTACTGCCTTAGATTTTATTATAGGCTTTGTTAATTTGACAGCGATTTTTCCTGAAGTTGCGGACTTATGCCCTAATTCTGTTCGACGAATGTATCGTCTTGTCTATGGACGAAAAAAAGAAGCAGTTTTGATTCTTTAAAACGATTATTATTTATTGTCTATGCTAGAAGGTTCGTGTATTTGCTTTATGATTTTGTTCCAAACATTATATCCAACACATATTTTTTCATATATTTTTCAAACTATTGTATAATAATTTAATTGAATTTTTATGCTTTAAAAACATGGCAATAATATTTATATTTTTCATTGTCAAATACAACAACCATTTTTGAAGAAAATAATTTAGAGACTTCAAAGACAAGAACTCAGAAGCATTTTCAAACAAATACGTCCTAAATCTTCTTACTGAAGTAGGGCATTATTCTGTTTGATCATTAAAAGTTAGAATACAAAAAAATCTACTGGGCATATAATTTATTTAAATTTGGTCTTTTCCCAGCAGAATTATAAGATTTTTTTTAAAAAATGTATTTGTTGTTGGTTTTGTACCAATACTCTCAACTTATAAGTAAGAATTAGGAAATTATAATAATAAATTTTGTGTGTTAATTTGCCTTTTAATTACATTCAATGACAACCAAATATTGCCATGATGTAAAAAAGAAAAATAAAAGAGCAACACATACTGAATAATATTATTTATTGCTTTAGAAAAAATTTCTTAACCTTCCATGATTGTAGTTTTGTAATTATCTATAATCTTTGAGAGTTTGTCACATGCCTTTTACAAGATATTGTGTAGTCTTGCATCTTATTTTATTCATTTTCTTAATTGCAAATATATGTAATAAAAATAAAATTTAATAACTTTTTTACAAAATATTCTACAATGAAAATTTGGTTAGCTTGGTTTATTTTCAATAAAAAAGATCGATAACATTGGATTCTGTTACACCTAAAACTGACACTAATACTAATTCGAACATAGAATTGATCAGATCGGAACTCATAACATCAAAGTAATATTTTTTTTATCTTAAATCCAATTCTGACAACGATTTTTTATTTCACTATAAGCTGAAGCATCATTGAATCCTTTTAACTTAATCACAATCTATTGACAGTTAACTTAAGCCAATAATGCAAAAAAAAAACACAATCACCGGAAGTTATTTTATTTAACTTAACTAACAAAATCAACATCATCAGCAGCAAAATAATTTTCTTTTTACAAACAATAGAATTAAATTCACTCATGCTTTCAAAGCATATTTTTTTCATAATTTATACTTACAACACACAGTGGAGATTAAAAAAACAAATTATTATATTTTGCATGACTTTACATGATGCATAGTGAACAGTAGATGGGTGGCAAAGAGTAATGGCGCAATCAAAAGTTAATACTGACCATCATGTTATATAAATAAATGGACCAGAACAGCAACAATAAGTTAGGGTTCATAGTGATGATGACATAATAGAATAAACTGATGGTGTTGTTTAATAATACGTCGGACACAATGTCGTCAAATCGGTGGATTGATTTGAAAGGTGTGAGAATGAGTATCAGCTTGTTTATGTTAAATAAAAATAAGATTTTACTAACAAGTAAAATCTTTATATGAAGTCATTCATAATAAACAAGTAAGAGTGCTATATTCAGCTGTGCCGAATCTTATATACCCTTCACAGACTTACCTATATGGACTATACAGATACATATGTACATAAGTACATACATACATACCTATTTGCTTTGTAAAAAATATTAACAATTTTTTGTTCTAATACAATTTTTAGTGTGACGTATTGGTATTTTCGACAAAAGAATTTGATTTAGATTAAATAAATTAGCAATAGTTGAATAATTTATTACACACTCTATACTTAAGAAATATTATACATTCACTCTTATTTCAGTCAACATTGACGTCACGTCAATACAATATCAACTAATTGGGGCTTGTATACTCTTAATTTAAACTTTCCATTGCAAATGGTATACATCGTGGTATTATGTAAACGGTTTATTCCTACAGACTTTTTTTTTGAATTTTGTTCAGCAGAAAGGAAAGGTTTCAGGGAAATGAAACGGAACATGTCCTTTAATTTACTTTATAGTTAAGACTGTTCTTTAGCGAATAATTTTATTTTTATCTCCATTTAATAAAAATTAATAAGAACTCGTTACAAGCTGTCAAGGAAAGACCATCGATTTGACAAATAACTGTGCTGAGAGTACAATAAGCAACAAACCTTCGTTTATACTTCAATTAGTTATCCATAAACAATTTAACATGTATAAAAAATCTTGAGTAAGGATCTTCCTAAAACACGAAATATGTTTAACTGAAAAAAAAATATTTTTGAATATTTTTACCGACAATTATTTTTCAATTTCTAACCCTGGAACCATATTTTTGATTTTTCTGTTTCTTAATACTAATTTATATCTTTCTAAAATATAAAATATATTTAATTACCAGGGAAAAAATTAGTTTTCTATACCAGAAAAAATTAAAGTTTTCCAGCTCTGAAGCTATATCTTTTATTTTCCTAATTTCTATGCCAAACTATTTCATTCTCAAGTCATAAAGTATATAAAATTTGTAAACAAAAAGAAAAGACTAACTTGACCCAGTTACCTTTATAAAAAATAAATAAATTTTCCAACCCTGGAATCATCCTTTTAGATTTTTCTGATTGAAAAAATACATAAAGTGTGTTAAGTGATGTAAAGTGTAATTTTTAAATATTAACTTTTTTACAATTTATATAATTGAAATTACATATAATTCTAGCATGATGTAAAGAAAACAACTAATCAAAACTTTAATACTTTTCTATAACAAAACTATTCTGTGACACATTTGGATATTCTATAAAAAAAATATGCTGCGACACTGTCAGTTTTTCTTTCATAAAAGTGTGCTGTGACACAGTCAGCTAATGTGTAAGAAAAATATGCTGTGCTGCGGTCAGCTTATGTAAGAAGGGTGTTGTGACATAGTCAGCTTTTCTTTAACAAAATTGCGCTGTGACATAGTTAACTTTTCTTTAAGAAAAGTGTTTTATGATACAGCAAAACTTTCTCCTAAAGAAAGTGTTCGGCAGGCATTAAGAAAATGAAGCTGTAATACAGTCAGCTTTATTTCGAAAGGGTTTTGTCACACAAGTCTTGTATAAGAAAAGTGTGCTATGTCAACTTTTCAATACGACTGTACTCTTACACAATTTCCTTTTTAACAAGCTATTGTGAGACAGTAAATTTTTTAATAAAAAAGTGCGCTTTTAAAGCGCTATCAATTGCTGAATCAGAAAAATTGTTCTGATGCAGTTGAATTTTCTATAGGTTTGGTCAGGTTGAAAAGAGAGGAAATTAATGTTGACCCAAGCCATTGAGGATTACATTTATAACCTTGTGTCATGCTGTGCTCTCCAAGGAGACGTATTGAAGAGAAAAGCTATCAAACTTGGAAAATTTCAAAACATAGTTTCCACAATATATTTTCCTAAATTTTTCCAATGTGAATCCAGATAGAATATTTGCTTTCTTATTATTTGTGACGCAATAAGCTTTTGTATAAAAAAAATGTGCTTTGATATTGTGATTTTTCCTATTCCATAAGAATAGTGTGCTGTGACACAGTCAAATTTTGTAAAAGAAACATAATAAACTTTTCAATAAATAACAAAAATTAAAAATTTTAAAAACCCCCGATATATCTAGAAAAAGTGTGATATCTTCCAAACGGCTAAACTTCAAACATAGTTAAGAACCTATTTGATCAAGTCACCTTTCAAACAAAGGAAACTAAATCAAAATCGGTCCAGCCGTTTCGTCTGTACGTGGACACGAACAGACACACACTACAAACTTATAACACCCCTTTTTTTTTGTCGGGGGCTAAATATGTTCTATAACACCGTCAAATTTTCTGTCAAAAGTGGGCTGTAACACAGTAAACATTTTACTCTGCCTTCGTGGTCTACAGTGGAACCCATTAGACTTTCCGTCATACTCTAGCCGTCTTGTTCTAATCAAACTTCCAACTCCGAAAAGCCGAAGGACTGTATTGAATGTGTCCTTTATTTTCAATTTAATTAATGGTGATATTCGTTCTGATTTCCTCATCATCCATCCTGACACTTTGAATTGCTATCAATTAAATACTTTAGATCAAATTATGCAAATGCCTATTCAGTTAGAAGGTTGTGCAGTCAATTTAATAAATATCATAAAGTTATAGATATTTCTTTCAATATAAATGCCATTGAATGTAAAATGATCGTCTCATTACACACTTATATTGTTTAAATTATTATTATATTGTTTAACTGTCTATAAAGATTTGATATCAGTAGACGTAAATTTGAAAATAAATAAATAAAAAAAAGGGAGCTGTCTTAGGACACCCGGTTATAGCTTTGCTATTTAGTTATATAAAACAAATTTCATGTATACATATATTACATGATGATGTCAAATTCTCTGCAAATATTTTAAAACGTTTCCATTTATTTCCCATTATTTTATTTTCTAGAATCGTACGATTAAATTATTGTACTGTTTGCGGCCGGTGATGGCTGTTAGCAGGCTTACCACCGATCAGCTGTGTTCTCTGGTTTATGTTCATGTGCAAAAACAAAACAAAAACAAATTGAGCAATCGTTCTCATTGTTTTTGTTTCACTCACTTCACAGAACGAAACAAAATAAAATCAAACAATTTGTTTCGTTTATTTTCTTACTCTGCTTTTAAATACAGAGAAATAAAAACAAAAATAAATTTATAACTGTAATAGTGTCGATTATTTTTGTTTCGAAAATCACGTCCTAACTGCTGTGTCGCCCAATAAATAGCAAAGATATAAAACAAAGAAAAGTGTGCTGTGTCACAGCTAACTTTGTAAATGGAAAAAAATTTCGATTAGAAAAGCGTCCTGTATTACAGTCAACTATTATATTGGAAAAGTATGCGATTCCAATGCCAACCTTTTGTTTGCAATTATTTAATCCTTTTCCTTGAGCAAGGAAGGGAAATAATCGGTATAATCATCTTCAAGAAGTAAAAAGATTAGGTAAATATCTCTATATGTGTATATATATCAAAATACAAAATAAAATTTGTAAAAGTGTTGTTGTTTTGTGTGTATTTTACTTGTAGATTTGTAATTTCTAGTTTTGAGAAACAGGCCCCTGAACTCGTGTTTCACCCAATATTTCTTTAGGCTTGCATTCAACTTAATTATCGAAAAAGATACAGAAATAGAAATTTGGAATTATTTCTCATAACAAATTGGAAAACGCTTTATTCTATAATGCAATTGTACAGCGTACGTGTTAAGTTTATTATTTTTCCATCAGCTTATTTACAATAAGCTGACGATGAAATAACTAAAGAAAATTAGTAGCAAAAAAATTAATGAAAAACTTAAAGAGCTTCAGAAGTTCTAAGAAGCAAAGAAACATAAATTTCGAGGCTAAAGATACGATTAAAAAATACTAAATTTAGTCTAGAGGCTAGAGGAGAAACCGCATAAATAACTAAAATTTTATTATTGTTTCTCTTGTAATAAAGATTAAGGACAAAATCAAGAAACATTTCTATTTACTGTGAAACTCAAAAAAAAATAATCCTATTTGTGCACATAATCACTCCACCAAACCCTTAGCAAACTTCTCATTTTATAGCTGTCTTGGTCTTGAGTTTTAATTAATGCAAGCTGAAACTTCTTTAATTATTTAAAGCTAAAAAGAAGTGGAAGAGAAAAGTGTTATAACAATGGAAACAAACTTGAACTATTTGCTTGACAGTTGTGACAAGCAAACAGTGAGTAACACTGATTGATTAAGTTTTGTGTGTGTATGTTTTTTTTTCTTCACTTTTTTTGCAATATTCTCATTTCTCTTCATTTACAACGAATAAATGTTCTTTTTTTCTCCTCCTCTTGATTTATATCAGCTAAAGTATTCCTACACTACAAGTACTCTTAATATTTTTTTTATATACATTGTTTGGATTTTTGTTCGGTTTGTTCACACATTGTCAGCCGTTGTGAATGACGATGCTGACAATGGTGACGATGAGTAAGTACATATTTATATTGATATAATGATGATAATAATGTTGTTGTCTTATATGTTATTTGCTATTCCTGTTGACAACTGTCATTGCAAAACATGTTGTAGCTTTCTTCTCATTAATTTTTTCTTCAAAGTTCAAATAAGTTATATACACATATGTGTTGCCAGTAGCTGAAAGTAAAAGCTGTTTAAGAGACCTTCTAAAACAAGAGCTACATGGGTAAAGCGTTGACAAATTTTGTATCTTTTTTGTTTTTGTAATTAGGATTTTTCCATATAAAATTTGTCAACGCCTAAAGTTTTCCTTTTAGAAAATTTGTACGAAAAAGCAATTAGCTGCGACACCCTCCTCCCCTGCCCAAAAAAAAATTAGTGGACTTTTTCATATACAAAAAAAATGTCAAATATGGTCCACAAATGGCTCAGTTATGCTCGTTAATATTATAAAACCTGTTAAATTCTATGTGGAAGGAGCTACATAATTTTAAAAAATGGGCATAAAAGTGGGCGTGGTTGAAACAGAAGTAGCCTATATTTCAATCCTGAGCACATTAAGGCAAATGATCACTTTCTCTGTGCAAAAGTGATAAAAACAAAAGTGACCTTTTACTTGTCGTTCTTTTCAATTGTCAACACTTTAAAAAAAGGACACGTTGTTCTAGTTTTCGAAAAATATGAAGCACTGTAGCATTATTTCTGCATCAAAGTCAATGGATTTAATTTTTCCTGAAAATAAGTTTGTGAGTTCAGTAGAAATCGGTCAACTTTAAGTGAGTTTTTCTCGAATCACGTTGCTTTAAAATAACTTATTATAATGAGCCATAACTTAAGCACTGACTTTATGTAGGCCATCAAAAATGTTGACCCCATTTGACCCCTTTCAAATTTAAAGTATAAATTAAGTAAGAATCAATGAGTTATTTGCAATTTATTTCAAAGTGCGATTTTTTGCGTTTTACGAGTAATGCCTCTTTTTAGTAGGCAACATTTGTATGAAAACAAAAGAACTGTTGATGAAATTAATGAAAATGAAGATGATTTTTTTAATTTAAACTTACCAAATGAACTAAATTTAATGAATTAGCTAATGTTTTGTTAAAATTAAAATTTATTAATCCATATATGTACTCTTGTTATTAAAGGATTAATTTTTGGTCGTTAATGGGTTAGATAAAATTTTGAAGAAATTTTTTCAGAATTTGGTTTGACAGTTTTAATTTCGCACAGAAAAAATGGTGATTTGACCTATAGTGCAGAGTCTTAGTTAAATAATGTGAAAATTTCAGGAAGATCCGTCCAGAGGTCTGGTCTCCTATAAGGTACAAACAAACAAAACAAAAAAACACAAATTATGTTTCATATATGTGACGCGCAAAATAGAAAGGGACCTAAGGGTAAAAACCGGTTTTGTTCAGGAGAGCCATTTTAAAGATTTAAATACGTGTATGTTTGGTGTACCATCACTGAGCGTGTTGGTATTGGTCTCATTTGAAAGCGACACATCTCATGACGTCAGAAACGTGTTGGTCAATCTTGAAAACGCGCGTAGGTCGTCCCTACTTCTTGTGTAGTTGGTTTTTACTGTTTAATACCTAGCGCGCTGTTTCCATCAAGTTTGCTAGCGTTTTTTCGAATCCAGGTTTATTTTCTGAAATTATTAATTGTGAATTATAATAAATACTCATTTATAATTCTTTTAAATCGTGAATATCACTCTGTTAGTACGAAAATTTGTTCACATAACCTTATTATCGTCGACTGCAATTTCATAAAACGCGCATATCTCTGGGAGGGAACACTTTTGGGGCATGGGATCGGTCCCATTCGATGCTCAGATGTTGTCCACATCAAAAAAAAATTAAAATTGATTTTTTTACCCTTAGGTCCTTTTCTTTTTATACTAAAATATTTGCTTGTTAAGCATTTTCATCCCTATTTCTGTATTACAATTATTGTAAATTTAAAATTTTTTTATTGACCGGAAGCTCCAAATATCTTGTATGTCTTGTAATTTATCATTCTTTTTGTAACATTCAACAACGTAAGATTTCTCTGCCAACTGATTTCTCAAATCACACTTAATAAAATATTCATAAGTTTATTAAATTCTTATAAAATCGATTTTTCTGTTTTTTTTTTTATAAAATTTCCTAGAACTCCCTTCTGTCTTTTAATAAAAAAAAAGGTTTTCTCGCTAGTTCTTTGCTAATTTAAGATTAAAAAACTCGTTTGAATCTTGTTTTTTATTATTCAAATCCTTTAATTCAAATTTGAATTAGATTATTTTCAAATTAATGCAAATTTGTTCAAGGTCCTTCGAAATACATAGAAACCACCGACCTATGGATTACATAAATTTATGCAATATTATTATTTATATTTCTCCAATAAAGGAGAAAAAATCAGCTCCAAATGAAGCTTGAGTAATTGCTTAATATTATTTAAGATAAGCTACGATGCTTAAATTTTACAATACACACGAGCATGGAAAACGCTTACACTTTCCCTAATTATCAACGAAAAAGTGTCATTACAGTTTAAAAAAACTTATGTTGCCTTAATGACAATACACTCCACAATTTATTTATTGGGAGTTATTTTTCTAAATTGCAGCAAATATTATTTTCTAAAAAGCAAAAAGTCTACGTCACTTTTTATGAAATACTGTCTTTGCTTATATCGTCCCTACCACGTCAAACTATCCAATATGCAAATTTCGTTTTTTAGATTCGTTATCTTGGTACCCTTATTTATATGATATGCCTCGTTTAAAAATGCTGAAATTCTCAAGGACGATAAATAATTTAATAAGAAATGTTTTAAGCCTAGCACTTTTATGAATACGCCGACTTTAAATTCACAATTCACGGATCTTCGAGCACTTCTGAAAAGTACAAGTTTACATATTGTATAGTTTGACATGGTAGGGACGATATGTCACAGACTGCTGTTTCTATTTCTAGAGTAAAAGACAAACGAATGCAACAATTTAATTTCGAAAAAGCTAAACTGGCAACATTGCTTGTTATATATATTTTTTTGTTTGCTTCACTTTAGTTGACATGTGTGTCTATGTATAATATACCTTGTATGTATATGTATATGGTCGTAATGTACTGCAATATGTTTTTGCGTAAGAAAAAAGTTTTGTTTCTTTATTTATTAATAAATAATTAATTCTTATTAAGATCTTTTTAATTATTGATTAAACAAAAAAGGCAAATTGTCTTCAGCAGCCTGAAGGCGGCACTTAATTTGATTTTCTAAATAATAAGTTTTTCTGTGTTTTGAAATTACATGTATATTTATTAGACATCTGCATTAAATCATTTATTTTTCAATTCACAGATAATATAACAATAAGTGTACTCAAGAAATATTTTCAAGCGATCCACCTCATACTTCGCTTGAAGAGAATAAAAAATTTAAATCGCATTATAAGTAAAAGATACAAAAGTGTTTTATTTAACAGAATCGAAATTATTATTAACTTTTTAGCGCCAAATTAATGTACTCAAAATAATTTTCCAAATATTATTGTCCACGCAATTTCAACAAATTCAAATTCAACATCGCTTGACTTTCAGAGCTCAAGCTGTCTGCCACTTGTCATCAAAATCCGTCAAATCGCGAAACATAATATTAAATTTAATATAATCTAATTTTTTTTCTTAAACCATAAAATTATGTCATTCTAACGGCCGAAATGATTAGGCGAGAGCATAAAACTTACTACAAATGCACAGGGGACTATAATTTTTATAGCTATGCTATTTATGTCACGACACAGGATCCAGGAAGTGTTTTTTGTAACAAAAATAATGGACACTACAGTTATAAATTTATTTTTGCTTTGATTTCTTTGCACTTAAAAGCAGAGCACGAAAACAAACGAAAAAATTGCTTGATTTTGTTTTGTTTCGTTCTTTGAAGCAAGTGAAAAAAAAGAAAATAAAGAAAAGGATTGCTCAATTTGTTTTTGTATGTTTCTTGCACATGAGCAGAAACCAGATAATACAGCCGAAGGGGGATTTTTCAAAGAAATTTATTAACTAATTTTGGTCTAAAATTTAAAAGTTATTTACTTAAACTGAAAACACTGTTTCGGCGTTGCCAATCGTATAAAAAGGAAAGTGTCTTAGAACACTCGGTTATACCTTTGCTGCTTAGCTATGTAAAACAAACTTAATGTGTTAAATAACAATGCAATAAAATTATATTTTATGATAATGTCAAATTCGCCTTAAATATTTCAAAACATTTCCATTTATTTCCCATTATTGTTTGTGGTGTTCAGTGGCAAAAGTAAGCTGACCTACAGCTAATTGGCTGTGTTTTCTTGTTTGTGCTCATGTGCAAACACAGTACAAAAACAAACTGACCAATCGTGCTCATTGTTTTTGTTTCACTCACTTCAAAGAACAAAACAAAAGAAAAATAAATTTATAGCTGTAATAGTGTCGATTATTTTTGTCACAAAAATCACGTCCTAACTGCTGTATCACACCATAAATAGCATAGCTATAAAAGAAACGTATTGTTGAACCTTTAACCTTTTTTCCTACACTGAAAGAATTTGCGGCCTAAATTCTATGAATTTCGACATTAATCTAATGAAAAATTCATTAAAATTCAACCAACGTCACGCTTCGTTGGATTAATGAAACCAGTTTCGTCAAAATTATTTTATTGAAAACTTTATCAAATTTATTTAACAGTGTAATGCATGCAGTGCTATAACTTCATCGAAACAATAAAATAATTTCATGAAAATAATGAAATAACTTAAATATAAAGGCGTTTCTTAATAATTAGAAAATATTGTTGTCGTAAATCCAATAAAATATTCTTACGAAACCAGAATACCAACGAAGCAATTCCAATGAAATTCTTTCACAATATTCATGAAATTTTCATTAGATTTGTGAAATTATCATTAGATTTGTGAAAAAATTTAAATGAAATTGTTTCATTGGGCTTATGAAGCAAAATTCTTTCGGTGTAGTTGAAAATATTATCATAGAAGACAAAAAAGAATTTTTTTTTCTAAAAATCGCTTCCAATTCGGTGAATCATGAAAAAAAAGGAGACTTCTTGTAATGACAATCCTTTGTAAAAATTATTAGAAAATTAATGAAACCAGTTTCGTCAAAATTATTTTATTGAAAACTTTATCAAATTTATTTAACAGTGTAATGCATGCAGTGCTATAACTTCATCGAAACAATAAAATAATTTCATGAAAATAATGAAATAACTTAAATATAAAGGCGTTTCTTAATAATTAGAAAATATTGTTGTCGTAAATCCAATAAAATATTCTTACGAAACCAGAATACCAACGAAGCAATTCCAATGAAATTCTTTCACAATATTCATGAAATTTTCATTAGATTTGTGAAATTATCATTAGATTTGTGAAAAAATTTAAATGAAATTGTTTCATTGGGCTTATGAAGCAAAATTCTTTCGGTGTAGTTGAAAATATTATCATAGAAGACAAAAAAGAATTTTTTTTTCTAAAAATCGCTTCCAATTCGGTGAATCATGAAAAAAAAGGAGACTTCTTGTAATGACAATCCTTTGTAAAAATTATTAGAAATGATCAAAATTTGCATTACTTCCTGATCCCAAACTTTACATTTTCATGACTTCTTGGGAGTGTCTGTTTTTTACTGAGTTATTTTTGCTCATGATTGCTTATCACTTTCTTACATAATTGCCCCACTAGAGTTTAATTGTATTAAGTCAAATAAGTACAAGACTGATTCTGATTACTGTATGAGTAAACAAATTGTAGGATCAAACTCTTATATATAAAATGAACCGATAGTTGGCGCAGTGAGAGATTTGTATAATCATACTTTAGGAGTTTAGTTGAATCGGAGATCTTCTTTATTTACCTAAAGGTTTTTATATTTTAAATAGCATGCCCAAATCAGGGTAAATCTTTTTATTTCAAAAGTAATTTAAACGTATATGTTGTTTATTTTAACAAAATAATATGTGTCTTACTTTATGTACACGTACAATTTTGACAGACATTGACATTGTTATAAAAACTGCCACATATTTTTATTTCATGTAAAAAATTGAAGAAAATTTTATAATAAATTATTATGGCAACCACAGAGGAAAATGTCAAGTGTAGCTATTTCCCTTAAAAAATAAACTTAAAAGCTTATAAATGGATTACCAAAAACACATCTTAATTGTCTTACACTTTTTTTTCTTCCATCCAAACTATCATAAACCACATGCAATAATGATCACTTTAATACTGCCACAAACTATCTCAGAGTGCTTTAAAACAAACAGGTCATAAACTTCACTCGTAGATACTTTATGTTTCAACCTATTGTTGCATAAAATAATAAGAGGCCTACTTTTTATAGCTACAATAACAGCAAGCAACGCAATTAAGTGCTTTGAAAAGGAAAAGCTTGCCTTCAGGCAATACACAAAATGTTATATTTTTACGAAAATCTAAACACTTTTGCCCACAAAACTCTTGAAAAAAGAAAACTTAATAAAATTCGTCTTTGTACTTGGAGAAAAAAAATTATTAAAACCATAAAATCCAAAACATAAAACTTAGATGAAAAATTAAAAACAATTGGAATGAATATGCATGTACGAGTATGTACATATAAATTCGGGTTGGAACGAATCTTTTATACTCTTCAACTTGCAACACAAGAGCTACTCAAAGCCGACGGTGTATTATTTTAGATTTTTTTTACAAATACTTAGAGATATATGTAGTTTATTTGACTCTAAAAACAAAAGCACAATTAATGAGATTATAGCTTTTCTATAAACGTCTGAAATTTTTGTTTTTGGTTTTTGCAAGCATTTATTTTTATCTACTGATGAATTTCCTAAGCAGAAACGAAATCTATATAGACATGCTTAACCAACAAGAAACAAAAATTCTTCATAAAAACGCATTGCTTCAAGTTTTGTAGCCATTTCGTCAGTTGAATAACTAATACAAATATGATATACATTAGTATAGAATCCGGTGCATATCAGATTGTGATATGACTCGCTCTGGTCAGGCATCGAACTCGATCTTATAAACTGCTACCTCAGCCCATAGCATCCTTTTCTGTACATGTGTAAGACACATAGTTTGCTATAAACTGATAGATAGTTTGCGACTAAATTTAGTATGCGTTAACTGTAAGCTTGTACAAAATATAAAAGACTTAGAAACATATAAGTAAAATGTTGCCAAAAGGCAACATTGGGCATAAGATGCTCCATGAATGTTTTAGATATAAGTAATAACACTCAGAGAAACCGGAAAATTTGTTTTTTAATGCAATTTTCTGAAACGAAGGTTTTCTTGGAAGAAAAACAATTCGAAAAATTCCCCAAAATGGCGCACAAATAATGGACACAAATGGAAGTCCATGGTGTGAATATTATATCGAAGAACTACGAAGTACTAGAATACTAATTCGAAAGACAAATTTAATTATTGCTCTCAATTTACAATAAACGAAAACGTGTGACAGCTTCAAAGGATTGTTTTGAGTTGTTTAACTGCAATCCGAATGAGTTTTTGTGGCGTTTTGTAACTGTGGATAAAAAATGAATGCATTTGTGTACTCCGGAAACCAAGCAGCAGTCTAAACAATGGGTTTCTCCAGGTGAACCTGCTTCGAAGAAGGCAAAGGTGAGTTTGTCGGCCAATAAGGTGATGGCAACATTTTTCTGCGATGCACGCGGGATAATCCACATCGATTACACTTAAAAGGCAAAAACAATAAAAAGCAAATATTATGCCAACTTTTTAAACCGATTTAATCAGGAATTCAAAAGGAAATTACCATGAAAAAAGTTATTTTTCATTAAAATAATGCGCGAGTGAACACGTGTGCAGTCTCAATGGCAAAACTTTATGAATTGGGCTACAAATTGGTACCTTAACCGCCATATTCTCCGGATTTGCCCCTAGTGACTACTTCCTAAAGAAATGGCTCGGCTTCAACGATGAAATTATTGCCTATTTTAATGACCTCGATAAATCCTATTTTTTTGCAAGGAAATGGTAAACTAATTGTATAAAAGGAGATTATGTTGGAAAATAAATTTTTGGTTTGCAAAAAAAACTGTGTTTCATTCAAAAAGCCTCGGACTGATTGATCCGCCCTCGTTATGTAAAAATTTTATTATTTAAATTCATTCTAAAATGCACAGAGAAAACAGTGCCTACTAAATATCTCATAAAATAGAACAAAATTAATAAGAAATCTCTATGGTTTTTTTTCAATAAGGAAATCTTATTAATTTCATAGAGAAAACCTTTTTGAAAAAATCAAGAAGAAATCTCGTAGTTTTTATGAGGTTATCTTATTGATTATGTCAATAAAAAAATAAAAAAACATGCGTCTTTATTCTCTGTACTTATGTATTTTCATTTAAACTCTATACCATATATGTACATACGTATGTAGTATATTGTAGATGTTATTTATTTATACACACATACATACACATTTTGTTATATTCTTAACTAATTTACTCACTATGTATTGAACCATCAAACTTCTACCTGATAGACAAGCACTCTAACCAATATGCTAGCAAGCAGCCTGAACAACCATTAAAATAATTGTTCAAACATGCTTATACAAAAATTGAAAAGATCATGAAAAAAATTTTCTCTATGTCTATTTATAGACATGAAATAACAAGATACCTCATAAAATCAAGAAGATTTCCTTATTAAAAAAATCAATAAGATGCTTTACACATACTCATATAGGAACCTACTAAAATCAAGAAGAAACCCTTATTGAAAAAATCAGTAAGGCAACCTAATCAATAAGAAATCCCTATAGCTTACAATTTATAAGAAAACCTAATAGAATCAAGGAGTTTTTATCTATGGATTGTTTTTTTGGAGCCAAAAATAACGGAAATTGTATAAAAACAAGTTGTGAATAAAAAGATTTCTTCTTGATTTTATGTGGTTTTCTTCTTGATAAAATTAATAAGATTTACCACATAAAAACAATAAGGAATCTCTATGAAAAAATCTTCGCTTCTTTCTGCTGGGATATCCCTTTGCCTAAAAATATTTCATAGAGAAAATCTTCTTGATTTTATGAGGCAGGTTTTTCTCTGTGTGAAAATCACGTTAAAAAATATTAATCAACACTAACACAGGATTCACACGAAGACTTTTATGAAGTCTATTTTTCGACGTCATTTTTGGTTTGATAGCGAACGGGGTAGAGAAGAAAGAGGGGTAGAAAAAATGACTCGATTTCTGTTTTCTATGGTTTTTTTTTATATTTTTCTTTACACAAATTTGTGTTCCTGTTGTTACGTTTTATTATTAATATTCTCATATTGGTGTGTTCTTCGAAGGAAAATTTTATTAATAAAGTACCCTGTCGGAAATTCGGTTAACTTTAAGCAAACTATTTCACAAATAGTACTGATTTACACTTGGATTACTTTCAATCTAATCAACTGACTATTTTAACATTGCGATGTCCTAGGCGGTAGTCAATTGTCTCACTCTGCACTACTTTCAACTAACTTAAAGTTGACTTTTTTAAATCACCTGGTAGTCAGTAAATTAAAAAAAAATTTCGAACATGTATCATCACACGTTGTGTACTCAACGCGCTACCACTCGGCTAAGGTATCATCTAAAATAACGATAGCAAAATGTTAATATAGAACTCAAATGAGTTTCAAAGTAGTTGAGAATAAATTTGTGGGCTCTCATCAAATTTGATTACGTACTCAACTTAAGAATTAGTTTTGGGTTTGTTCTGGATGACATTGCAGTTACCTTTTAGTCAGTCTAAGAAAAGTTAACTATTTTTGTAGTCAAGCGCACATTCTCCGACAGGGTATGTAAATGTATGTATAAACAATAAAATCAATAAAAAAAATCAAAATCAATAAAAACAAGTAAGAGTGCTATATTCGGCTGTGCCGAATCTTATATACCCTTTACCAACGTACGTACATATATATAGTATACAGACACGTACATACATATTTGTTTTGTGAAAAAATTTATCATTTTTTTAAAGTTTCCATCTTTGGAGCTATAATTTTCATTTTTCAAATTTCATACACCAAACTTTTCTTTCAGAAGCATAAAATATATTCAATTTATAAAGAAAAAGAAAAAAAAACAAAAAGTGTAAGTTTTCCAACCCTGGAGTCATAATTTTGGATTTTTCTGATTATTGTTACCAATCTAGTTCTTTAAAAAATGCATAAAATATGTTAAGTGAAAAAAGCAAGAACGAAATAAGCAAAAACTTAGTTTCATTTAATTCCTTTAATACTAAAAAAATCAGTTAAGTGCGACTTTGAATCGCGCACGAAAGGAAGGTTTTTTGCTTTTTTTAAAGTTTTTTTCAGTTAAAACGATTTTTTCAGTTTTGTCGCTTTTTTCTCGTTTTGGCGATTTTGTCTGTTTTTGGAGATTTTTCTCATTTTGACGATTTTTTCTGTTTTTTTGGGTTTTTTTCGCGATTTTTTTGGCGATTTTTTTGTTTTTTTTTCGTTTTGGTGATTTTTTTCATTTTGGCGATTTTTTTTCATTTTGGCAATTTTTTTCTTTTTTTTCTGTTTTTTTTTCGTTTTGGTGATTTTTTTAATTTTGGCGATTTTTTTTTTCATTTTGGCGATTTTTTTTCATTTTGGCGATTTTTTTCTGTTTTTTAGTTTTTTTTCGTTTTGGCGATTTTTTTTCTTTTTTTGGCGATTTTTTTTCATTTTGGCGATTTTTTTCTGTTTTTTAGGTTTTTTTTCGTTTAAGCGATATTTTTCATTTTGGCGATTTTTTTTTCATTTTAGCAATTTTTTCGTTTTCTTGCGATTTATTTTAGTCTTAGAAATTTCCTTTTAATTTAGTGCTTTTTTCATTTTGGCGATTTTTTTCTGTTTTTTTGGGTTTTTTTCGTTTTGGTGATTTTTTTCATTTTGGCGATTTTTTTTATAATTTTGGCGATTTTTTTCTGTTTTTAGGTTTTTTTTTCGTTTTGGTGATTTTTTTTCATTTTGGCGATTTTTTTTTCATTTTGGCGATTTTCTTTCATTTTGGCGATTTTTTATATCATTTTAGCAATTTTTCAATTTTTTTGCGATTTATTTTAGTCTTAGAAATTTTTTTTTAATTTGGTGCTTTTTTTCGTTTTGGCGATTTTTTTTCTGTTATTTAGGTTGTTTTCTTTTTTTGGCGATTTTTTTCATTTTGGCGATTTTTTTCTGTTTTTTAGGGTTTTTTTCGTTTTGGCGATTTTTTTTCATTTTGACGATTTTTTTCTGTTTTTTTAGGGTTTTTTTCTGTTTTTTAGGGTTTTTTTCGTTTTGGCGATTTTTTTTCATTTTGACGATTGTTTTCTGTTTTTTAGGGTTTTTTTTTTCGTTTTGGTGATTTTTTTCATTTTGGCGATTTTTTTTTCATTTTGGCGATTTTTTTCTGTTTTTTTTTTCGTTTTGGCGATTTTTTTTTCATTTTAGCATTTTTCCGTTTTTTTGCGATTTATTTATTTTTTTTTTTTTTTTAATTTGGTGCTTTTTTTCGTTTTGGCGATTTTTTCTTGTTTTTGGCGATTTTTTTCGGTTTGGCGATTTTATAATTTTTTATTTTTTCAGTTTTACCGTTTTTGAAAATTTCAAGAGTTTTGCTCTTACGGTTTCCAAGATACAGCAAATTGTCAAAATTACATAGTCAAAATTGCATTAACTGATGGAACACCCTTTAATTTAAATTTTTTTAAATTTTTGTGTTAATTTTTGTAGTCTGTATAAAAATACACTAACCTTACAAATTTCAAGTGTATATACATACAATTGTATATATACTACATGGGATTTTAAAATTTTTCGTTGCTCGTTTTGGAACACCCTTTAATTTCCAATTATCATGTATTTGTTGTTGTAGCGGCCAAAGGTCTACATACTGTGTCCAAATTTCAGGTCTGTAGCTCTTACGGTTCTCGAGAAAATACTAATATAGTTTTAGACATAGTTAATTTTACATAACACAAAATGTTAAAGTTTTCCAACCCTGGAAACGTCTTTTTAATTTTTTTGTATTTCTTTATTTTAAAATTCCAATTTTAGTCGTACTGAAGTGTAAAATATGTACATTTATTAAAAAACAAATAAAAATTTGTTTTCGGGAGTTACTTTTATATGGCAAAATGAAGTTTAAGTTTTCCAGCTCTGCAATCGTCTGCCCGATTTTGCTGAATTTCAATACCAATCTATTTTGGAAAATTTCTGACACACCAGTCCAAGAACGAAGTCTCTAGCTCTTCTGGGAGCTTCGGAAAACCGATTTCACGTACAGACAGACGGACAGACGGACAGACGGACAGACGGACAGACGGACAGACGGACAGACGGACAGACGGACAGACGGACAGACGGACAGACGGACAGACGGACAGACGGACATCGCTTATTCGTCTTCCCTATGCATAAGGATCCAGAATATATATATTATATGGGTCGCTTATTGATATTATAGAAATTACAAACGGAATGACAAACCTATATATACCCTTTTACCATTTTTGTTGGTAAAGGGTATAAAAATTAGACATGTAAAAATAATCATCGTATGAACGCAAATAATTTTAGGTAGAAACTTTAAAAGGGAATCAAGAAAAATAGACGTCATAAATTTCATCGTCTGGATCCTGTGTTATAATAATAATAATAAAATTTTTGATATCAAATAAGTTTTCACAGCAGTTTTCTACTCTGATACGCGTTAAGACTTTAACATGCAAAAACTTCATTGGAATTGAAATTTAAATTAATTTGCATACTTTTATATTGCTTAAGGTAAATATGTTCGAAAAAATGCAAAAATAATTTTTCGGTTGCCCTGCTCATCATTATAATCATGTGCATACAATTGTCCCTGCTTACCTTTACTTGTTCACTAAAATTAATGGATACAATCAAGAGTGAAATTGCATTCAACAAGGCTGAGTTTAAACAACATGCACGTATACAACACAAGATAAATATCCATCCTCCAAACCGAATTAAGCGAATTTATGCTACATTTTCAAGACTAGCCACTCACACAAAAAAACTTAACACTTGAACAAGAAAATTTATTTTATATACTCATCACTTGTGCATATGTATGTATAACTAGTATAAGTAGTCACACTAACAAGTGTGATAGTTATGTGCATGTGACTATTAAAATTCTGGGTTAGTACTCACATAACCTCCCCCAGTAGTAAGTTTTGTATTTAATAGAGTCTTTTAAATATTTGCTTAAACGAAAATGTATGTGTGTGCATGTGTTTTTTTTTTGTGTTGATATTAGAATGTGTTTAAATAAGTCTTACCCTCAGGGAAATTAGTTGTTTATTTTATACTTTTTTCTTCTCATTTCCCTCATAAAAATTTTTTATACCTCTCATATTTTCACAAGTGTTATTAAAAAAAATTACACTGGAAAAGCACAAAAGTGTGTTTTTGCTATTACTGAAAATCCGCACAAATTGTCTATTTTTTATTAGCTTCAGCTGGAGAAGTTTTTGGCAGTATATTTTATTTTTTTAATTTTTAGTTAAAGTTAGTATTTATCTTGTCACAGTGGGTTTAATTGCAAATGTTGTGCTTCTGTTAATCACCATCATTGATTTTTTTTTAATGATAAATTTAAGTGAAAAGGTATCAAATATATTATAGCATACATGAAATATTAATAACAATAATATATATCCTTGTTATCTTGTGAGAAGCGTGTAATAATAAGTGTAATTCACAGGAGCAGAATCATTCATTTATAGCCTGCTGATAATTAAAAAAATTCAGTAAAGTGCGACTTTGACTAGCGCACGAAGGGTTCCGTACGTTGCGCTTTGAGCATTTTTTTAATATGGCGTTTGTTTGCATTTTTGACGTTTTTTCATCTGAAATGATTTTATTTTATTTTTTCTCTTTTTTCTCGTTTTGGCGATTTTTTTTAGTTTTTTCCTTTTTTAGCGATTTTTTTTATTTTGGCGATTTTTTCATTTCGGCGATTTTTTTTTCATTTTGGCCATTTTTTTCCATTTTGGCGATTTTCTGGTTTTTTGCGATTTAATTTCGATTTAGAAATTTTTTTTAATATGGGGATTTTTTTCGTTTTGGCGATTTACATGGGATTTTAACATATTTCGTTGCTCGTTTTGGAACGCCCTTTAATTTCCAACTCACATGTATTAGTTGTTGTAGCGGCCAAAGGTCTACACACTGTGTCCAAATTTCAGCTCCGTAGCTCTTACGGTTCTCGAGAAAATATCCTGTGACGGATGGACGGACAGACGGACACCCGGATACCCGGACAGCAAAGCTAAAACAATAAGGTTCCTTTTCATATTTGATGTACGGAACCCTAATAAGACTGTTTATGTCAAGAGGTACATATTTATTTGATATGGTAGATTTTTGTTAATAAAGTTTTTAAATGTGGCTTATATTCCAATATGGTATTCATTTGAAAATGGTATTTTTGTGTAAAACATATTGTCATAATGTGCTAAAATTTTAGCAAAAACAATTAAAAAAATTTTTGTTGAGCTTCAAACAAAAAAAGTCATACAATAATAAGAATGTTTGAGCTATGATATGAGAAAATATAAATAAGGACATTTGAAGGATTCAAAGGGTAGTCATAACTGTCATCATATTTTAAAGTATTTTAATTAAATTGTTTTTGATTTTGCTACTTCTTCAATACAAAACATTGTGACAGTTAAGACTACCGTTTGAATAGCCTAAATATTTATAAGTATAAATTACGAGGTGTTGCTCACAGTAGCCATACTTTTTCGTGTTATTATTTGACACATATCGTTGCTATTTTAACTAACTGACCTAACTGAGATTTTGTAAATTTTACAGGATAGGAGCTGTTATGATTGTTTTCTACATGTATTCTTATGGAAGCGTCTGAAATATTTTTACTGTAATGCTTACAGTCATAAAAATTGCTGATAAGGTCTATTATGACTCATAAAGTCTAATAGTGGACTTAGCTCATTTTTCAAAATAATGTCAGTTAGGTCAGTTAGTTAAAACAGCGATATGTGAGATATTCAAGCGGTAGTCTTAAGTGACTTAAGTCTCACAATGGCTTAATATTTTAATAATAATAATAAGACTTTATGAGCTATGTTTATTGTTTTGTCATAACTACACGTAGAAATGTGAAAGAGTTTACCAAAGGAATTGAGAGAGAGAGTAAGCAATATACAAAGGTGCTACGGCGGAAATACAAATAAGTACAATACTTATAATTATAAATTATGAGTGGTTGCTTATAGCAGTCATATTTTCTCATGTTATTATTTTAAAACATTTTAATTTATGACCACCATTTGAATACCCCAAATAGTTTTAAATCTAGCGTTTCAATCGTCAGATATTAAACTTGCTAGAATTCTTGCAATGAAAAATATATGCATGTTGGTTTTCTGCAAAATTGCTGTTTGCTCCACTGTTCTTGTTCTTGTTTGTAAAAGCATATTTGTTAGTGGAATATGATAATTTTATTTTTCCCTTTTATTTTTCTAAAAATTTAAAAAATTTAGGAAAGCTTCATTCTTTTACAACTCTGCTTTTTGCACGTTTGTGCTACGGCGGAAATACAAAAAAGTACAATATTTATAATTATAAATTATGAGTGGTTGCTCACAGCAGTCATATTTTCTCGTGTTGTTATTTTAAAACATTTTAATTTATGACCACCATTTGAGTACCCTAAATAGTTTTAAATCTAGCGTTTCAATTCTCAGATATTAAACTTGCTAGAACTCTTGCAATAAAAAATATATGCATGTAGTTTTTCTAAAAAATTGCCTGTGTGCTTCACTGTTCTTGTTTGTAAAAGCATATTTGTTCGTGGAATATAATAATTTTATTTTTCCCTTTTATTTTTCTAAAAATTTAAATATTTTGTTGCTTTCTTTTTGTTGCCATAAGCTAGAGTTTACGACAAGTTGTTAAATATTTTGTTGCTCCTGTTGCTGTTGTTGATGTTGCTCATCAAGTGTGAAGTAAAATTATCTGCAATAAATATAACCAAATATTTTAAAAAATTTGTACTTTTTAGCATTATTTTACTTAAGGGATAAACATTTTGTCAATTGACAGCAATTGCCACCTTTGCCTGTTTATAGTAACACTAAAAATTGATTGATTTTAATTGATGATGATAATTGAGTTTAATTAATTGTTGAAGTGCTTTTTTACATTAAAAAAAAAATATAATGTTACGCATTTTCCACACTTTTTATTATATTTTGTTCGAAATGGAAACAAAATTATGCGGACGAAGAAAAAAGTTTTTATTTTGATTTTTCATTTAAATATTTTAAGATAATCTCATGATAAATTGTTATGTTATTGCATAATTATTACTGATTTTTTTTTTATTAAAATAATGAATTAAGTTCGTTATGCTGTCATACCAAAAAAAATTGTTCGCATAATTGAGTAAAATCGTTGCTAGTATTAATAAATAAATATATATTTTTACCGAAAAGTAAAAAAAACTATTTATGAATTCATTACTAAAAATGAGAAATTTTTCTATATATTTGATGAGAACGTGCATTCAGAAAAGAGAATTCTTTAAATGTTAAAATATTGATGCACATTTTGTCATATATTTTCAATGTCTTGTTATAATACGGATATATTCAAAAGAAGATTATAAATTATAATTTAAAAAATATTATTATTGCATAAAACGTGTTTTACCCAACAATAAATAATACTATACAATAAATGAAGACTTTTGGAAAAACACATGGATTGCAGGCATAGGTTCGATCCTTCTACTGAAGGGTAGTAAAACCCTATACTCAGTTTGGCGATTTCGGTGCCCAATCTTTTTATGGGCCTCTAAAGAATTCGAAAATCAGTTCGCCCTCAAAGAGTGGTCTCATCAGTTTTTGACCAATAGCTAATTCAAATTTGGTGAAAGCTATAAACTATATATGGCAATAGTTTAGCTATAAGTCTTATGCCTGGAATATGCTGAAATGACAGTACACTTAAATAAATGATAGTCGGACATCCATTAATACACATACTTTAAATCTGGATGCGGACACAAATGCTTGACTAGGACTATTGCAGTTTCCAAAATTGATTAAGTCTTAAGTAAATGCTGGCGTTGGCTTTTTTGGAGATTTTCTTAATGGCTGGCTCTTCCAAAAATCGTGTGGAGTCAGTGGTCTGCTTCAACATACCCCTATACGCATATTATTCATAGCAGATGAAATTCAATCATAGGTAAATAAACATGGGCTTTTTATAAGAAACAATCTCATTTGAGTGCTTCAAATCTTCAAAAACAACGTTGTTTAACGGTTGCACTATAGGTCCAGTGACAGGACTTTGATGCAAAAAGTCCATATTTGAAGTTTTTAAATTAAAAACAAAACTGTATGGCAATTTGTATCCAATACTTTGGAATACACAATTTTAAAAAATTATTATCAGGAGCCAACTCATACTGCCTGGCTCACGATGTCGACAAGAAATTTTCGTTCGCTTATTTATATTGAAAACAAAAACAAATTTTCTTATTTTCTTATTTTGTTTTCGAAAATTTCTTGTCGACATCGTGAGCCAGGGAGATAATTCAACGTCAAGCTGTCAGAGTTATGGTTTTTTTGCTTATTTTGCTTTCATACATTTCACTTAAGTAGTAAAAAAAAAGCAATTTAGTAATAACTAATATATCTTTTATTAAAATTTTATATAAAATAGAAAATAATCCAAAATGTGTGTATCTTAATTTAGACCAAGCAGCAGTCTAAACCTGCTCCGAAGAAGGCAAGGTGATGGCAACAGTTTTTTGGGATGCACACGGTATATTCATATCCATGTTTCATCCGCAGTTACTAAACGCTGCAAAAACTCATTAGGATTGCGGTTAAAAAACTCCAAGCAATCCTTTGAAGTTGTCACACTTTTACGTTTATGGTCAATTGAGAGCAAACGCGGCACCCATCTTGCAGACAACTTTCTTCAACCCAGCTGATCATTTAAAATCGAAACAACACTGCCATATGAAATGACTATGGCATCAACAATCTCACGTACTTCTACTATTCGATTGGCCAACACCATATCGTGGATTTTTTCGACATTTTCGGGTGTACGTTCAGCGTCATTTGTACTTGTGCAACCACAACGAAATTCAGTAAACCGCTTTTTTACCATTGAAGTCGATGGTGTAGAGTCCTCATAGTATTAATCGAGCTATTTCTTGGTTTGATGGACGGTTTTTTTTCGCAAAAACTAATGTTTAATGAGCACACGAAATTCATTTTTTTCCATTTTCTTTTAAAAAAGCGAGGTAGTCTGAGCCTGCCAAACACAAACTTAATGACACAGCTTGCTCAAATTTAGACAGGAGTCAACTTGATAGTTTCCTCTTGATAGGAACAGTATTGATATTTCAATCAAGAGGCGGGAAATTCAAAAAGGCACTGAGTTAATGATCCACCCTCGTAAATAAGGACTCTTTCTGTTCGTTATATATATAGTTAACTTTAATATGATATTTTTATAAAAGTGGTAAAGTTATTAATTCCTTAGTCGGAATACAACATTCATTTTTATAGTTACTAAACTATTTTTATACAATTGACTTTTTCATCGTCCAAACAAATCATTGATTCAGAAAATCCTTTGTTTTTAACAAGAACCATAAAAATACTTGAACAAACAAAAAAAAATCAATTTGTTGTAATATTATGTTAACAGTTTTTTCATCTTTTGGGTAAAATCTTAGTACACATTTCGCATTAATATTTCATTGTTTACTATTTTTCATATTTTTTTTCATTCATTTTTCAGCTCCTTTCATATATTTTCCCCATTGTTGTTAAAGTATTTTCATAAATTTTGCTGTTCGTTACTAAATAATAGTCATAGCAAATTTTTTTCTGTGGAAATTCATCTGTTAAGAGTGTGTGTGTGTTTGTAAGCGCTTATATCCCAAAAATAACACCCACTTAATATTATTGAAAAAAATTCGACTTCTTCTCTATTGCATGCCATATCCTTTTATAACCTACGGCACTAGTATACAGCGATTTTTCACTGATTCATTCGCTTACTCCTTCACTGGTTTGGATCATTTGTTCGTTCATTCATTCATTCATATCTCAATAGTATGCTTCATTTCCCAAATGTTTATATAAAATAAAATACACAAACTTACGTACAAAATGTACAGATTCTGAAATGCCTTTTGGATTGTTATATTTATAGAAATTTGAGAACCAATTGAGTAAGAGAAAAATGAAAACAAAAAATTTCACAAAGTTCTTGAATCTTAATGACTTGCTATAAAGTGCTGAAGAATATATTCTTTTATATATGTATATATATTTGTATTTTACAGTAAATAATTTTGCCAAAGTTTAATTTTAAACAATATATAAAAAATTCGTAGTTAAAATAATTATATAATAAGAAAATTATCTTAGAACAAATATCTATTAAAATTTGTATTGTGCTACTTTAAGTTTCAAAATTAAATACATAAAGCTTATTTATTTAAAAAAAAAGTTTTAACTTAAAAAACCTAGTTTGAGAGCAAACCAGTTTAAGGTTTTTAATTTACACATAACTTAAGGGAAAAAGGATACTTTAGTTTTCTCTCAAAAGTCGATTTTACAATATATTTGTATGAAATTTTTACACAATATGAATAACAATATGACAAATAATTCTGCATAATTATATGATTTAGTAAATCAGCCAAATACTTATTTTTTACTTCGTAGGCAAATATGCCAAAATATTTGCATAGGAAAATAAAAATACTGATTTGAATCTAATACTTTTTAATTTCACTAGAGATTTCCCTAGCACGGCCAAATACTCGTAACAAATTGAAAGTGACAAAACATATTTTTTTGTTATAATTTTGCCTTTCACGTAAAAAAGGAAAATAACATAAAAACTTTAAAAAATGCACAAACTTATTTTAAAACAGTTAGGTTGAAAGATTTTTTACCGAAAAGAGAAGTAGCAAACACTCAGACAATGAAGAAGAAAGGGATAGTGATAAATAAGACAATTTGTTCAGAAGAAGATAGAGGAAAGCTTCATTCTTTTACAACTCTGCTTTTTGCACGTTTGTTTAAAAATGCAGCGTTGCAGCGCTCCTGGTGTCAATGAGGCGTACTAAATTTTTTGAAGCTGTGCTTAGAAGCTATTTTATTGATTATTTTACCTCGCCGATGATTCTGCTAGATAATAACGACGAATGAGGGCGCTCTGATGTTACATTACCCTTCTTCAAATAAAGACAACAAATTATTCTATTCTTAGCAAAAAATTACACATTACCATCAGAACTACTGGCCATATAATGACTTACTTTTCTGATTACCAAATCTCATTACTCGTTTACAAATCACATTACCTAAAATTTAAAAAGTTGCTAAATGAGGAGAATATTTTTTTAGATTAAATAGATTGCGTGAACAAGTTGCCAAATAAAAAAAGTAAGTATCTCAAGAATCGATGATTTTAGTATCACGCCTTGTTAAAATCATTAAGTTGATAATCCAGCTTTCACTAAAAATACTTAATTCCAAGCCCGATTACCTTTTTTGAAATTTTTTGATGGGATCAACTACGTTTGCAGTATATCTAAATTGTATTTGTAAAACTTTTTAGAAAACTTTAAAGAAATATGAGTTAGTGAAAAAATCTTATTTTTCCAGTTCCATGAAGGAAACGACCATTGTGCCCAAATCCTTTTTTATCAGCCAATCAAACCTAGTGAAAAATTAAGACAAAGAATTTTACTATTAAACTGCTTTTACAGTACATCTGAATTGAATTTATGAAGCTTTTTAGAAAATCTTGTTTTTCGAGTTCTATGGGGGAAATTACTACTTTGTTTAAATCCTTCTTCCTTAGCAAATTAAACAAAGGAGAACACTCTGATGTTATTAAAGTCGGTGTACTTCAGTGGCCAGTGACTATGCCTTCATTACTTGAACTTTCCCACAACAACTGATACAAAGGGACACTAATGCACATCAGAAAAATGCTATTTAAGGACTGTTGGATACCGGGCTCGAACCCAAGACCTTAGGATTTGTAGTTAACGTGGCAATTAATTCACCTAATACCAACATGCATGGTTTTTATAAAAATTTTGTTTTGTTTTTGAAAAATTTAGCTAAAGTCCATGCAAGAGAAATGACTTATATTTTTAGGCAAAATATATGTATTAAACACTCAGTATTTTGTTAAACAATTTTCCAATACTATTAATTCTTTTTTGGACATCAGGAACAAAAAAAATATGTTTCCATTAGAATTATGGGTAGGGTTTAAAATTTTACTCTAAAGACTTTTGAAAAGTGAATTTTTGCTCGGATAATACCATTTGACTTTAATTTATTTGAAAAATATAGATTTATTCTATTTAGTAACTACTTAGAAAAATTAACATAGTTTTGATTTTCAATGTAAAAAAATATGTAGCCTCACATTCCCCAAAGTTCTGCCTGCAACAAAATTGAATGTGAGAGTGTCTTTTTTATGATTTTAAAACAACATAATAAGGTAAAGTTAATTGTATTCTGAAAATTTTCAAAGACTTTAAAAAAACACTGATATTTTTTGTAGCTTATGCCCAAATTCACAGTCTATAGTTAACTAACGCCGTGGTTTTAACTAAAAAATGTTCTTATCAATTTCATTGGTTAAACCACCTTCATTAGCTAACTAAAGATTGTGAATTTGAGCCCAAGTGGTTCTTCTGTCAGACCCTTTAATATCAGTTCACAGAAGAAAATTTTTGAATTTCCTGTCATAAAGATTTTTGTATACAGTTCTATGGACATGTATTGACTCAATAAAAACAAGTTGATAAATTTCCTGTGACATAATTTTTTCCCATATTTGATAAAAACAAATATTGTTATTTTTTCCTAATGAATATCTAAAAAATTTTACTTTCAAAAAAGATTTGTTCAATTCACAACCTATTGTGGGAGTCGTAGTTTGTACATGAGCTATTGGTAATTTTGATAAAAACTTTTTCTAATACCAAACGTTTACATATAAATAACCAACAATGTTTGTACAAACTACGACTTCACAATATGTTGTGAATTGAGCAATTATATTTGAAATAAATACAGGTTTTGTTGAATTTCATGCTATTTCCGAAAATTTAATTAATTAAATTAAATATTCACTTTGTTCAGTGCTTAAAAGATAAGCCATCCAAACCGCATTTATAATATGATAATATAGTCGTTAAAATTATATATGAAGAACAAATAAAAATATTTTACATTGTACATCTAGCCACTGTACGTGCTAAATTTCAAGACTTGGATAGGAACAATTTCATGAGAAATACAAAAACGATTTAGATTTTGATGAAATTATTTTTCCAAATTAAATCAATATTCACAACACTCGGTATCAACTATCAATAATCCAGAACTACTACTTATAGTTTTTGCACAAAAATATGCAAAGTCACCCCACTGTAATATATATATATATATATATATATACATATATATATATATATATATATATTTCTATGAATAGAAAAGTCGAAAAAGCTATGTCCGCCGGTACGTCTGCCTGTACGTAGAATCGGTTTTTCGCTAAAGTGATATGTCAGAGTTGGTCCTAAATAAGACGTTTTCAAGCGTTTCCAGGGCTGAAAATCTTATTTTTAGTATTTAAAAATAACTAACTAAAACTATTTGTTTTTGCTTATTATTAGTGAAACATATTTTATATTTTAAAAATAAAAATATTGGTATTGCAAGTCAATAACATCTAAAAAATCGCCTCAGGACTGGAAAATGTAAACTTTTTTGTATATAAAAGTAGTTATTTTCATTATTATTACTAAAATAAATTGTTTTCTATATTAATTGAACCTATTTGGAATTGTAGAAAAATATACATTAATTTTTCAAAATCAGCAAAATAAAAAAGACGGCTGACTCCAGGGTTGGAAAATTCAAAAATATTTTTAATATAAAAAAAACTAACTAAAACTAATTCAGAATTTCTACTTTTTTTGGTTAAGCAATGTCTATATGCACCTCATTCCTGCATATAGACATTGATGAGTACCGTCAGCAGAAAATCAAATAGTTGCAAAATGCAGATGCTTGTTTTGAAAAAGATTTTGGTTTGAGGCCTTTAATCATATTGATTTTGTATATTGTTAATCTCAATAACGTATTAAAAAAGTCTTACTTTTAAAATAATTTCAAAATCTTTTGAGTTTGAAGTCTACTGACGAGTTTCATGAGCAAAAAAACGAAATGCATATACATAGATCGTGCTTAACCAAAAACTAGCAAAAATTTCAAATCAATTAAAGACTTTCTGGCATATTCATAAAAAATATTTTAGGTTTATTAAGCGCTTATTTGACGCATTTCTATGGGAAATTTGTCAAATAAACCTAAAATATTTTTTATGAATACGGCGGTTTATGTCAAATAAATATATTTTAGTATATCTTGCACAAAACAAATTCAACTCAACAAAAAACTAAACGATTTTCCCGAGTTTTTCATGTACTAATGCTTCATCTATGCCATTTGCAGCAAAGTTTTTTTAAATCTTATAGGAAAATATTTTGTTTATGTTATGAAAGAAAAATCTTAATAAATACAAAAATTTTTTAAGTAACCGCAAGAAACAAAGCCTTTTATTATCAATCGAACAAAAATTCGCACCAGACTAGATGAGTTTTAATCTAAGACCAGTAAGCTTCTACAAAGTTTTTCCAAGTCTGGATTGAAGTAAGATTCGGAGACTTGTAGCTTGTAGCTCAAATAATAAAATGTGTAAAATGAAATCTGAAATTAACTTCCAAGCTATTTAAAAGTTATATAAAGTTATGTGTATCTAATCACAACGGACCCAATTGGATCTCCGACTGGAAGTCAAGTATAGCACCACCCTTCCTAACCTATATATAGCTAAGCATAGCAAGCAAACTAGTCAATCTATTGGCCTAGATCTAACAGCACATTTAAGTCACATGTCCTTTAAAGATACCAAAACATTTAAACAAATAACCAAAGAGCGCTTCGCACACGAAGAGTTCCATACAGGCACTACATACATATGTAATAATATATGAACTTTAGCCTATATAATATTAAGCACAGTTCTTGAGAAAACAGCCTATGTCTGTATAAGCCTTAGACCACCTTTAACTGTCATATATTTTTAATTTAAGCAGCTATAATTTTGCATATCCAGTGAAAATTGTATGTCTTTAAGTTCTCGAGAAAAAAGGCTGTGACAGAGAAATAGACAAACAGACTGCCATTGTATCCAACAAGATAGGATTCCTTTTTAGTTTTTCTGTACGGAACTCTAAAAATGGAGTATATTCTTTAATATAACCTAGGCTTAATCTAGTGTGAAAATCTCTAACATGACATCATTGCAATTCAGCAACTTTTTCATCGAACATCTCATGATGCTATACTTTTGACATGCAGTGTATAATTTTCTAAAAAAAAAAAAACATCACAGCCAAAAAGAACAGCTCTGTATCTATACAAGGCAGCAAAAGAAAAAAAAACTGCACATGTTATTATTAAAATTTAAGTCTACTTATTGTATCGGTCATAAACAGTGTGACCAGATTTTAAAATAATATTAAGCTAAATCACGTTTGAAAAAAAGCTAAAATAAGCTAAAAAGTTACATTTTAGGCTAGAAAATAAAGCTAAACTTTTTTCCACTTCTTTGATCACTTTTTAGTAGTTTCTTATTGCTAAACTAACGTTAAATATTACACAAACATATTCTTTTATTATACATATAGAATATTTGTTTAATGAAATTATTTATTAATTATTATATTTTAAATTTAATGAAGAACAAAACAAAAACTTCCCCAAAATAATCTTAAAAAGTTTTAAAAAATGTAAAAACATTTATACTAAAATACGAAAGCTTTTTAAGTGAATTAATGCTATTTAAGGTAAAGCATGGATCACATGGATTATCTGCACAATGTACCGAGTTTCGTCAGATCAGTGAAATAAAGTCATAAGTAAAGATTTTGCTCTAATTTATCGACTACTTGAAATACAACACCCAGAAAAAAGATTGGTTGGAAAATGGTTAGGCCAACAAAATATCATTTGCATAAACTATATTTCAGTTCACACAATCAATTTTCTGTTAATCCCAAAAACAATCCATGTTTATTGCCATAAGGGCATAATTGTAATAAAGATATGATTCTGACAATTCTTAAATTGATTGCATCAACCGAGCGTATGCTTTTGCCATGACTAATTCATTGATTGGTTAACACAACCGAATAAAATATTATGAATTGGATGTTACTACCAACTTTTGGTACTAGCAACTAAAAAATTGTCGTGGTACAATAAACACTTTCTATCAGTTACTGCAACTAACTATAGGTTGAGCTTACTATCATAGTTTATACTCGTTGCAGCAAATTAAAAATTAACTTTTGTGACTTTTAAATATATTATGATTTATGAATTCTCAAATGGTTTTTGAAAGTCTGTGCATAAGATAACAGGTTTGTGGCTGTTAAAAATGTGTGGTTGAAATAAATAAATTTCAATTAAAAATAACTTGTGACAATATGTTAAATAATAAATTTATTAAATTGTATATTTTTATTTGCGTTTATTGCTTATTTTATTTCAGCAAGGAAGGCCAATTTTTCTTTCACAAGTACCAATTATGATATTGTTTCAGTTATACTAACCATATTTTCGGTAGCAAGAATAATTTTTTTTCAAATTCCATACTGATAACCAAGTTTTTCTGTTGCTGCAACTATTTGTTTAAGGGTTATAATTAAAATATAGTGGTACCACAAGAAAATTGCAGTCGTTTTAGCAGAAATCTATATAGTTGGTGCAACCACCAAAATTCGATTGGCAACAAATTCAGTTGTCTCAACGAATCTGTTTTCTCTGTGAAGGACATATTGCGCCACACTGCATTGGTAATAAGCCCATATAGACTTATTCCAGAATTAATTGAGTAATAATGCCATTTTGGCTTATTACTTATGACTTTATTGAGGTGGCCCGACGAAAATCGTTACATAGTGTTATCCAGGCTTAAGGCTATTTCAGGTTTTTGTTTTAAGTTAATTGATGCCGCTGAATGAACGTTCAACTCAAGTCAAATCATTTTATACCCAAAAAACTCAAAAAGTGTTTTGGCCACTAATATGAATTTAACTTTTTCCATTGGAATTTTAACCATTCTGCCATTATCTACTATTTTTCAACTTTCCATTTCTGTTATAAAATTGTCGTATAATTTACATTTTGTATTTCTTGTAAACTATTTTACAATGTTAAAAAATTATAATTTTTATAAGTTGTTTATGTTTTTAATATATTTTTAGAGAACACGCAATTTAGTCTAAAAAAAGGCTAAAAAAGCTAAATGAGTTTTTAAAAAAAGCTAAAAAATAAGCTAAGAGCTAAATGAAAATTTTAAGGCTAAATCTGAAATAAATAAGCTAAATTTAGCTCAAAATAAGCTAATATGGCCACGCTGGTCATAAACTAAAAATGGCAACCTCCAGCACGACCATAAAATATGTAAAGTAAAAGAAAATAAAAAAAAATACTTTAACTGAACATAAATAAAAAGTATTGAGAAGATAAATATTTCGGAAAAATTTGTAAGTCTTGCTTTTGTGCCAAGAAAATAAATAAGATTTTCATTTTATCAATTTAGAGAATTTTTAAAGTGAGTAACAGTGGATTTGACATGCAAGTTCAGGGAAATTTTGGTGAAAAATAAAAAATTTTACCCAAAATTACGAAAAGGAATAAGTTAACAAAAATTTTATATATGCAAGTAATCTTCTTAAATATTAGTTTGCAAGCTGATGATGATGCAAATAATGAACGTTACTGAATTAATAATACCTAATTTACATAAAGCTTTTTTTGTCATGAAATAAGTTGCATGAAAATTGTTCATACTTACGACAATAGGAGGCCTGGGGAGTGCAAGTTATATCAAAAATGTTGCCAAAAATTCATCAGAGATTTATAATACGTCCTTTTTTATATAAAACTCTGTTCTATAGAGCAAGTCCAAAAAAACATTCGTGTAACAAAATTCAGGAAATTCTATGAAATAAGGTATAATTTTGATTGCAAGCAGCTCTAAATCTGTACCAGACTATACTTTGAGAATCACGCACCAATATTCACTTATTGTCTATATTAAATTAATTATGTTTTAATTTCTTTTAGAAAAGCATTATGACTTTCAAAAATTATTTTACTAGCGAGAGTGGAAAACCCTTGTATTGAATCCTTCAGGATTTTAAGGGTTATTTTAAAACCATGATGATATTGAAAAACTTGCGTGTGACATTTTCACCTCTTTTGTACAAAGACATAAAAAATAAAGTTAGAAAACAATGTGCCTTTTAGCAACCAATTGCATTATCTTGTTGAACATCTTCAAATAAATTTACCGGCAATTGCAAAAATACATTTATTTTTTCTGATTTTATATAAATATTTACGCATGACTGTAGGTGTTTTTATGATATATAAAAAAAAACATAATATTTTCGGCACAAATAACAACTGTAAAAGTAAATAAATAATAAAATGTACGTACCATTTGTTGGCAACGGCATAAACAATCCATGACCAACCAAGAATTTTTTTTGAAATATTTTTACGTAGACGACTAACGAAATCATCCAAAAACATTTCATTGAAATACTTAAATTACAAAATGCTTAACTTTATATGCAAATACGTATGCAAACCTGCTAAAGAAACTCCCAAAAATGCTTTTGAGATTTATTCCTTATGACGTTTTTTTGTACCACAATCTAACTACGTTTCTTTATTTCTTGTTTTAAATAAATAATATTAAATGCCATCAAATCAAGATTTACGCAACATTTTCATTTAGTTTTGTTTCTCTTTATTATTACAACCCAGCAACAAATTACAAATAAAATGAAAAACTTTAGCATGTGTTTGGAATAAAATATTTAAACAAAAAAAATTCTTTATTTTGCTTGCCATTTACTTAAAGAATATTATTGCGAATGTGTTTCATTACTCTACTTGGTTCATTCAGTAATACCGAACTTTGTTGCTTGATGGCCTGTAAAGAAGAAAAATATTTCATGGAACTTTATAATACTAACTTTTATTTTGCACTGATTTATATTGCTGCTGCTGCTGCTGCCTTTTGCAGGATTTTTTTTTGTGCAGACAAAAATTTTTATAGTAATTTGGGTTCTTTTTTCCTGCAATAAATTTTATTGATGCTATTACTTTAAATATTTCACAAGCTATTTTATAATACAATTTCTGTTTGCGCTTGTTTTTGAGTAAAAATCGATAAAATAAAATTTTTGTTAATGATTTACAGCTTTTAAGTAAACAATTTTTTATATATTTGCAATAAAGTTTAAAAGCCTAAAGACTAACCTGAATTTCATGTAAGATTTAGCAAATATATATAATAACTTTTAAGGAAGAAAATTAAATGTGAATGACCTGACCTGTAGTACTTGCAAAAAGACTAGAACATTTTTACTGTTGCATAATATAACAAAAAAAACTAGATATCTAGACAACCTTTGGCTACAAAAATTTGCATAAATAAGTTTGTCAACTACAAATAAAATAGCTTTAGTGAATTTTTATCCATATGTAAAATTTGTTACCGAAATAAATAATATTGGCAAAATGCCTAAGCACTATAAGGAAATTATTGACTGAATGTCGTATAATTTAAAATCAAGTTGAATAATAGCAAAAATCTGATAAATAGATATATAAAAGGCCTGGGGTCTAATCGTCTCTTTCGATAACGAGCTGATTTGATCATGTTTTTCAGTTTAAGATTATGGCATTCGATAATCCCAAACTGAAAAAATCTGGGGGCAAATTACAGCATTCGACACGATTCGAAATTTAAAAATATTTCCACATAAACTCTATTGAAATATTTCGTAATTTCGTTCGATAACGAGTGCCGTAATTTGCCCCCTGATCGAATCAGCTAGTTATCGAAAGCGACGATTAGAGCCCTGATAACGGAAAATATAAGTTATTTTTATCTGATTACAATTATGTATATTATGCTGAATACCAATACTTAATTTAAGAGAATCAAACCAAAAAAACACTTATGGAGAAAAGTAGTGACACACTAAAAGATAACAATATGAAACAAGTTACTTTTTTTCATACAATTAACACACGCCATTGTGCATTAAATAATAAAAGATCCTCCCATAAAATTTCGCCAAGGAACATGATTATTTTGTTTTCATTTTATTATATTTTTTTATACAACATAGTACATTAAAATAATAAAAATTCAAGATTTTAAGATTCCCGAATATATCTACAAAAGATGTGATATCTTTAAAACGGGCAAACCGTTTTTCTTAAAACATAGCTAAAATCCCTCTCGATCAAGTCTCTCTAAATCAAAACCGGTCCAGACGTTTGGTCTATACTTGGACTTGAACATATACACAGACATAAATTTCAAACCATTTTTTTTTGGCCGAGGGTTAATAGTTCAAATTATATAGTTTTAAGTATTAATTGAGAGCAAAACAGATAATTATTTATTGATCAACTTAATCAAACAAATTTTGGAATTTATTGGAAAAAACCAATGTGAAGTTTATTCTGCTCACGAAATCACAAATTGTAACAAATTAAAATAAAACTAAGCAGACTTAGTAGTCATAGCATTCTCCATTGTTTCTTTATAAAAAAAATAAAAGGGTCTATCAAATTTTTTTTAAATAAGTAGTTCACGTACTATAGAATTAAAAAAATCAATTTGGCTTAGAATGGCTGTTTAACAGAGTCTTTATTCTAAGATCTTAAAGCTTTCATCTATTCTCAGTAGTACGTAGGGGGCTCGTTGCAGCTGTTTTAAGCCATTGTGCAATATGTTTGAATGATTTTCTATAGAATTGTATTAATAAGTTTACTATAATTTAGATTTGTTTCTTGTTTCTTGTTTTGTTCATATCTTTTAATTTTCTGTATTTATATATATTTATTTATTTATTGAAACATACTATACAAAATAAATTTGCATAGTATGGTATTGCACGAATATGAGCGGAGTAACTAGACCATATGCCCAAGATGTTATTAACAGTATTTTCAAAAAAAAAAGTTTCGTGACTGACTGTACGACCTATGCCTTTACATATGAAGTAGCAACGTAGTTGCTAAAGAAATTCCATAAAAAACCGCAATAACATACGGTTATCCGTGGCATATCAGTCAACCAGTGCAAGCGAGACGAAAAACTCTCAAAGCCCAAACAACAGACACAAGCCTGACCGCATTTAAGAAATAATTACAATGACGCGAAATGATGTTCTTAAGCCCGGAGCTGGTTAACGACTGTCTTTTAATTTCAAAATCGAATTTTAGTTAGTTTTAATTATTATTCGAACTCCATTTGTTTCTATATTTATAATTTGAATGGGCTAAGGTTCGAATCGCTTTTTAAGCCAAATTACATGTGATAATTATTAATGAACAAATAACATCAAAGTTTGTTGTAAATATTCTGACAAGACATAGATGAACGGAACAGCTAGCCGTTTTCGAAGGCCACTAAACCTTCATCATCAGCGTTCTTCTGTGTTTGGTCCATTGTGTGTGGTATCAGTTGATGTAGATTTCTGCCTTATATACGAAACTTTCAACTATGTGTTGCCAGAATATTTATAACTAACTTTGATGTTATTTGTTCATTAATAATTATCACATGTAATTTGCCTTAAAAAGCGATATGAATCGAATTTTATATTGTTTATATTACCAATGAAACTGACAAATCAAAAATATATGTTTGTGTGTATAATCAAATCATACTCATAAAAGTACAGAAGCAATTGGTGTACTTTTAGTAGTACTATAAGATAATTGATCGTGGAAGATAATATATACTAAGATCTTCACTCTAAGCTCGTAATAGTGTTAGGTGTAGCACAAGAAGTTTAAAGTATGCATAAATAGCAAATTCTTTGAAAAACTTAAATTTGAAGTGCCATATATAGCTGATGATCCTACTATAAACATAAGATTAAAGGTGTTGGGGTATGAAATTTTCGAAAAAAAATGTGCTAATTCAATCCAAGTTGAAGGATTTTAACTTACTTAACACCACAACTATAAAACCAACATAATTTATAAAGCTTTGAAAGAATGTATCCTTTTAATTTGCAGAGATTCAGCAAAATTATATTATTTATTAATAATGGGTGTTTTTTATTGAGGTATAGAACTTTAAGTTGGCATCACTTTTTTAACTGGCGTCCATTTTGTCAGCTGTCAAGTGATTAATATTTAGTTTGGTTTGCCATTTCATCATGAACAGGTTGACAAAAGAACAACGCTTGCAAATCGTGCAAATTTATTTCGAAAATAATGGTTCAGTTCGCGAAGTTTACCGCAAGCTCCGTCCATTTTATGGTCGACATAATCGTCCATCAGAGCAATTAATTCGGTTAACCATGGATCGTTTTCGCACTACGTTTACTCTATGTGATAATACGCATCCGCAGAGACGTCGAACAGTGCGCACCGAAGAAACAATTGCCGCTGTAGAGCAAAGTGTTGAAGAGGACCCGAATGAATCGATTCGCCACCGTGCACAGCACTTGGAGCTTTGTCCATCAACTTTATGGAAGATTTTGAAGATTTTGAATGTGGATGAGTTGTGGTTCCAACAAGACGGCGCTACATGCCACACAGCGCACGTCACAATCGATTTATTGAAGGAAACATTCGATGAGCGCATAATTTCGCGGAATGGACCTGTCAATTGGCCACCAAGATCGTGTGATTTGACACCATTGGATTATTTTCTTTGGGGATATGTGAAGTCACTCGTCTACGCCAACAAACCAGAAACGTTAGGGGACTTGGAAGCCAACATTCGTGGCGTTATTGCCAACATACGGCCCCATATGCTCGAAAAAGTGGTTGAAAATTGGACCTGTAGAATTGGCTTTATTCGAGCCAGCCGCGGCGGCCACATGCCCGAAATCATATTTAAACATTAATGGCATAAAATTATCCTTCCAATAAAGCCAAATTGATGGACATTAAAACGATTTTCTTGTGTTTTATTTCAATTCGAAGTTCTATACCTCTAAAAAAACACCCGTTACAATTTTCGATGGTGTTATTTGGTCATGGTTTTCAGTTGATTCAGGAACTAGCTTCATTTCATAAAATAATTTGAGATAACTTAACAAAATATATCACGGTTAAAAATTTTGTAGAATATTAAAAACACATAGACCCATACTAAAGTCCTGCACAAGACCATTTAGAAGACCTTTCAAGACATGAGAAATTTTTCAACTGCTTTACTATAGAGAAATATTCTAAAACAAACGCTAAACAACACTGTTGGCAAGACAAATAATTGAAACAGATGCCTTACCAACAGTGTTGTTTAGCGTTTGTTTTAGAATATTTCGCTATAGTAAAGCAATTGAAAAATCTCTCATGTCTTGAAAAGTCTTATAAATGGTCTTGTGCAGGACATTAACCCATACTAATAGTCATAAACAAAGTATAACTACTTTAAGATATTAAAACCAGTATTAACATAAAAATTACTGCTTTAAACTCATACCCCCATATTCATAAAATTTTAAATGTATTTTATTTCAAATTTTTCATAAAAAATTTTCTTAAAATGGATTTCAAACTCATTTTATTTTTTTAAGAATATTTGTTTTCAAGTGTACTTTATTTTCACTATAAATTCCATAATATTTAATATACTCCTCAAAATAGGCAACTCTTTTCATAGAGTATTTTATGCCAGTTTTTCAGTGGCGTATACTTGTTGTTTGACTTGATCACGATGAATTTCATATTAAGCATACGCATAAGAGCGAAACACAGGTAATGAGTTCATGTTTTTGAAACAACCAAACCATTAACAGCCAGCCAATCCCACGATGTCACACGTTAACGTTCTCTAAATTATATTTAGTCACTCACTTTCGTGCGCTTGAGTGCCCCAATATCATTCGACTTGTCGTTCACCTGGTCTTACGTTTCTAACGTAAGCCATATACCCGTTGTCAAATATACATATTGCAACATCAACAATTTCACACATTCATCGTCAAATGGTAATAAAAAAATCGTTTAAATGTGTAAATTGTGCTTTAAAAAACTAAACTCTGCTCTAATTTAAGCAAGTGGCACCCAAAAATAAACTAAAATAAAGAAACCTAACAAAAAAATTTTTGTTAAGGATAAAAAGTATACATAATTACTCAAGGGTTCTTATTTGTGATAAATAAATACCGAAAAAACCAGAAGTCACGCAAAATTTTGTGCAGAATAGCCCAAATAGAAAATCACCAACAGCCCTTTTATTTATTCTATTGTCATTTGGGTGATTGTCATTATCTTTAGGTCTTTCAAAAATACCAACAGACCCACAAAAAATGTTCTACTTAGCCGGCCTTCGGACGGATGCAATACTTTTCTCTTATGTGCATACATACATAGATATTTACATATGCATGCCAAACGGCGCCATCGTAGAGATGTAGAAGTATATTTTTTGTTTAGCTGGTCTTTGTCCGATTTTAAGGACTCTCTCCTCTAGCTATGGACATACATACATACATATTATTATTACATTTATGTATGTATAATGTACCGAATACCGGCTCCGCTCAGTAAGTTTTCTGTATAGCCAGATGTCTTAAGGATTTTCACCTCTGTGTATGTAGTAAAACTGCTTAGATGAATAAATACGGCCTTATGTATGAGAAAAAACTGGCATAAAGTTAACATAAGTGACGACATTGAACTAGGTGCTAACGAGTTCCTCCATACAATTTGACATTACAAATCGGCGCATAGTATAGTTTTAACCCACTATTAAATTCCAGCGTGATTTATGTTAGTTTCTTGACCAATTTTAATTATAACTAGCGGAAGGGGTGGTAGACAGAAAATCTTTATTCATGGAAGCTGTTGTCGAACACATATCCATACATATATACCTAAAGAAGAGTATCACAAATACCAGCCAAAGGACGCAAAACTGCTTGTTTACAAGCCCAGACGTGGGCAGGAGACTGCTAGCGACGGGTTACGCAACGAATCCATTGCGAGTAAACCCAGTGTTATATTACTCATTGTCAAAGCAAATATTTATTTATGTAAATAAATAAAATAAAGTTATATTTTCCAACTATTTAGATATGTATTTATGCTACAAATGTTATTTTTATCACGCATACGGTTACCTTGTCTCACTGGACAAGGTATTTTTTTGCCGTGCACATAATATAATAATAAAAAAAAAATATATATATACGTATGTACATATATATACATATATATAATCACAATGGACCCAATCGGGTCTCGGAGTAGAGGTGCGGTATAGCACCATCCTTCATCTCCTAAGCTACATATATAGAAAGTTTAAAACGTCTCTCACCGAAAGTAAGGTTCATGTTTATTTTTTATAAACGCAAAAACGTAGTACAAGATTTAAACTAAATTTATACTTACGCTTACTTAAACAAAAATGATAAAGATGAACCGCACAAAGCCTAAAATAAACCACTTGAAGATTTGAAAAAAAAGATTAAATATCCTTTTAAAAATACTAATATAACCACGCATACATGAATAAACAAATAGAAAACGCTGAAAGCTGGAAACGGAATAAAGCAATTGTATGGTCGTGTCAAGATTTGCTGAAAAACTTGTTAAGAAGTTGTCTGCGTAACAATACAGAACTAAGTCCCAAAAGTAAATAAACGGCAATAAATTCCGAAAGTAAACTAATTTTATAATACATATCTACTTTAAAATTCTATGAAGTTTTTTTGTTAAATACATTGGGGAGTTTAAAAGAGAAAACACCTTCACAATATGCTTTATTAAGCATGAAGACTACACAATACCTGATGGGGCAATGTAATTCTTATGTACAATAAATCTCTTTTTTGTTGATCTGAGCAAAAAAAACTAAGTTTTTATAATAAGAAAAAAACATTTTGTTTGTTAAGTAATAGGCTTTTTTTCCTTAGAAAAAGGACAAATGATTTGCTTTTGTTTGAAAAGAATAAATTTTTTCAAAATTAGAATAGAAAGAATTTGCTTTTTTTAAAATACACATATTGTGTAAATAAATATTTTGTTCATTTGAACACAATATCTAGAATTAAAAGTTTTTTGCATTTCTATAAAATTTAAAATCCATACAATTTCATTTCCAGCACAATTTGCATATAAAAGCTGAAATTCTTATTAGGAAGTTATTTTTGTGTAAATTTTTTTTGCTAATTTTTCTAAGAACTTTCATAGAAAAGCTGCAATGAATATTAAGAATTTATTAGATGCTACTAATGTTTAAGAAAAATATTTGTATTTGAAATTCATTCAAAAATTTTAAATGAATTGCTCTTATAAATATTTTTATGAAATATATTATACTTTAATCTTGTTAAATAATTGATATTTGCTCATTTTTTAAATGGGAAAAAATGCTGTCAAGTAGAAGATTGCCTAGAAGTGATATGACACGCATAGCATATTTCATTAACAGGTATTGGTCAAAATTATTATCTCACTACTTTTGATGACCGAAGTTTTGAAAAAAAAAACTTGGCCCTTTTTCTCATTTATGTTTTCGTGAGGATAGATATATTAATAAAAATTTTTCGACATTCATCATTACTTAAGAATTATTTTAGTTCGCAAAGTTATACGTTTCTTTAATTAGTAAGATAAACTCAAACGAAATAAATAAATAAAAGTTTTAGAAAATATCTTACATTGTTTACTTGTGAACTATTTTACTTTAAGAATAGCAAATAGTAGTGCAAAAACTATTACGTCCACGACATATTTTTTATATACTTTGTACAATACTTTGTGGGACATTTACACCCTTATCAAATCTACTGATATTTTTTGATATTTATCAAGATTTCGTAACAAAAACAAGAACCATTTACTGAAATTTTTCCTAACTAAAACCAAACGATTGCAATAAAATTAATTCACAAACATTTTTAAGAACACCTCTTTCAGGAATAATTTGAACAAGAAATCATTGTTGCATCACTACGTTTTACTAGATTTTAGGTAGATTTCGACAAAATTAAGTGATGAAGTAAATTTTGCTTTAAGGGAAATCTACTAAAAATCTACCTGATTTTGGTTGAACTCTCGCTCAGATATAAATGCACTATTGATTTAATTTTTGTGTTTTAAAATAAGGAAATAATATTTTTAGTCTTCATTATCAAAGACAACAACCATTTTTGAGAAAGTGGTTTATGTGGCATTTACACCTGCACAATATCTAGCAGATTTTAATTAAAATCTCTATTAAAATCTATACTGTTTATACCAAGTTTTTTGACATTTGTTAAGAATTTTTTTAATCAAAAACAAAACCCATTAACTGAAAATTTTCCAAAACTACAAACCCACTGCAATGTAGCCATACAACTTCTTAAGCAGACCTTATCTAATTCACTAACCTTTTACATAAAATATTTTGTACAGTGTAGTAAAAAGTAAGTAAAAATATTAGATTTTTAGTAGATTTCCTACAAATCTACTGACAAATTAGATTTCTTTTTGCATGGGAAATCTAGTAAAAAGCAAATAGACTTAGCTCTAAATCTCGTAAGTGCTAGATTTCGACTAAATGTAAATGCCCTATTACTGCCAGTTCAACGAAGACAATTAAAAATTTTCGTCTGCCTATTTATATTGAAAACAAAAACTATGCACTCCAATTTGTTTTTTTTCCTATAAATAGACAGATTTGTATGTCACTCTACAATATTAAGTAGACATCCCAGTAAAAAAAAAAATATTAATGACTTTTAATACGAGCAACCACAACTTACTTTTTCTAACAAACTCTATATTGTTGGCATTACTTTAACTCTAAAAAATTTACAGCCTGGCCCACGAAGTCACGAGAAATCGTTCGATCGACAACTTGTATTGCAAACAACAACAAATTTTCTAAAGTTATTGTTGTTTGCAATACAAGTTGTCCACCGAACGATTTCTAGTGACATCGTGAGCCAAGCCGTTAATGTTAAAAAATTTAATAATTATTGTGAACCTGATTTCACGCAAAATTACTTATAGGGCATTTACATCAGCAGAAAATCTAGCATACTTTCATTAAAATCTTTATGAAAATCTATACCGTTTACACCAACTTTTTTTCACAACCAAAGAACTGAAATGTAGCCAATTTACCCACTTTTTCAAGCAGACCGTAGCTAATTCACTCACCTTTTGTTGTACAGGGTAGTAAAGAATAAATAAAAACATTAGATTTTTATTAGATTTCCTACAAATCTGCTGAAAAATTAGATTTGGTTTTGTATGGGAAATCTGAAAAAAAGTAGCTTGATTTAGCTCGAAATTCCGAAAGTACTATATCTCGAGCCAGTGTAAATGAACTATTATTGAAAAGTATTGAAATTTCGAACTTACTGCTTGTAATCTAAGCTTGTAATCGAAGCTTGTAAGTATTTGCCCCCAAAAAATCGCCATCTTAAAGTGCCAAAGTAGAAGTAGTGTAAAATTTTTTTGTTGATATGCTTTTTAGAAGCTTAACTCATTATTTTGCCAACATTTTTTTTTTGTTGAGATGTAAAATACTTCTCTAATAACACTTACATATCAAAATAGTTTTTATTAACATAAGAGCCCACTAAACTTCAGGAAGAAAAAGAAAAACATCTTCTCAAAATCTACCTGATTTTGCTCGAACTTTCACTCAAATGTGTCGGTGATAACTTCTTTCGACTCTTATCGAACTACAAGAATTGCTATAGATGGGATCTCAACAAATGAGTTCAAGTTAACTTCAGCAAGGTACCGTTCTTTCCGCAACTCTATTCCTTATATTTATAAATGACTTTCTATGTAAAACTATCAACACTATCTCTTCTTTCGTAGACTACAGTAGCATTTGCCATACTTTCTCATTAAGCAATAGAGCTAGCCTGCTGCAGTTTGAGGCTATGCGACAAACAATAAATTAGACTCTAATGATTTAGCAGAAATTTCTGAATGGGGTTATGCAAACAGGGTCGACCTTAACGCCCGTAAGACCCAATGTTGCATGGTTACACATAGACGCATGACCGAAAATGCTGTGGCCTCTGTAATCATGGCTGGTATAAATATTAAGGAATCAGATGCTCTTGATATTCTTGGCATGAAAATATAGTGTGATGTTCGCTGGATTGAACACGTTTTTCAAATTGCAAAAGAAGCATTCAAGTGCCTCGGCTTCTTGAAATGGTGCAAACGATATTTTACTCTATGTGATCTCCTTACTATTTATACCACTTATATCCGACCGAAAATGGAATACAACTCTCATGTATGGGCCGGTGCTTCAAAGTCAATTTTGGGGCTACTCGACAAGAGAGGGCCAAGAAACTCATCGGTTACAGTAGGGTATCCAACTGTATTGATTCATTGGAGTATCGACGCAATGTGGCGTCCATTTCATTGTTCTATCGTTACTACAACGGCATGTGTTCTAGTGAAATTAGGGAACTTGTTCCTGAAACCTGCACATTTATATATACAATACGTGCCTCACTCAGAGCACATCGCTTTGTGATCGATTGGTCTATGAATCGTACTAGGCATTACAGAGAGAATTCCTTTTTTTAGCCGCAGTGTTCGTATGTGGAACCAACTACTAGCGGAGGTCTTTCCTGTCACCACCAGCGTGAGAAAGTTTAAATCAAATGTCCACAGACACTACTCCCTCTATCCTCCTTCCCTATAACCTCTTTACCTAGTTCTAGCACAATGCATTGCATGAGTAGGGGTTATCCCCTACTGATTGCTGGTCCTATTAAAAAAAAATAAGATTGAGAGGAGGAACGGGATGAGGAGGGAGCTTAAGAATTTATATTAAATCATTTGCAACTATTAGATAAATAAAAGCTTTACCGGGAATTCATGTTTTACAATTTTAAGAATGTAAACATTTTTATTTTGCCGCACAAGTCGTTTCTCTAGAAAATAATGCTGTTGCTATTACACGACAGCAAGTCGTTGAATTTTTCTCTGTAAAAACAACTTTCGTGATTTAATTAGTTATTTATTTTTAACACTTTGAGAAGCGTGAGATTTTTGGGGACATTTTCACTTTGTAAAATTACATACAGAATTGCAACAATAGTCCTTTCAAGCGAACAAAAAAATGTATGGGCCTGCCCCACGATGTCACCAGCAAACGTTCGATCGTTTACTTGTATTGCAAACAACAATAACATTAAAAAATTTGTTTTTATTTTCAATATAAGTATTCGATCGCACAATTTCTGGTGACATCGTGGGCCAGGCCGTATTTCTCCGATAGGCTTTGTTTTATTAAAATTTAAAGATATGCAGCACTCAATGAAATTAGGGTTTCTCCTTATATCCGTGGCAACATGGGATAATAGCTTAAGTCGCCTTAAGAAAAGCAGTGTTTTAGGAAGTTTTAGGAAGGACACTACCGCTAAGAGTTTAAAGCTCTCTAAAGCATGATTCTACTTTCTTGTAATCCTTTCTTTTCATATGTAGCATTTTAAACACTGCAAATTCCAACTGGAACAGTATACAGCATAAGTCTACTTAAGCTAATATTCCATATTGTCACAGATATAATACAATTAAAAGATTTACTTTAATGTACAAGTGATTTCTATTAGATGTAGGGACTTGTATCGAAGTAATTCACAAAATAGCGAGCCTTATTTTCAATACAATGGTAAATCGCAGTTCAATTGATACCAATCATAAACAAAACAATAACCTTATTTCTTCTGAAAGTCACTCTGATATCAATTATACGAGATATAAGATTCTTTCAACGTATAAATTGTGTATTGGCGATTTTCATGTTTACGTTAATACATAAAATCGTCTAATATACATACGTACACATATGCCTTTAAAAATTTAACCATATAAGTTAAAATTTACAATATAAAATTTTTCTTGATTTATCTTCTTTACAACCCCCAAAAATAAAAAATTTCAAGTTGCACTTACTCTTCAATTTGTTAACTCACATTAAATCATACATTATATATGCTAAGTGTGTAGGAAAGTGTATGATTGCTTGAGCATATTGTTGTGTGGTGTGTTTCATTGCTTTTCCTTTTTGTTATGAAATGAGGGGTGAAAAACATTTTTGCTTGTGTTACTTTTTTTTATTTCTAACCATATTTTGTATTCAATTTACTTGTATTCTCTTCTTTATTTTGCTTCCACATAAGTGCATTTTTTGTTAGCAGCATTCATACGTGAAACAACAAGAATAAAAATGATTTTTCATACATGGTTATATTTGGGGCTAAAAGACGGTGAAAGAACAAGCTTAAATTGTTTGCTTAACTTTTGTTGTGCTCGTATCTAAAGCCTCCAGATACTTAAAAAAATTGTAGTGTAGAAAACTCTTTTCAGCTTTTTATACATTGAAAAAATTTTATTATGTTAAACGAAGAAGAAAGGCTAAAATATTTTTAATAAATCTACTAAAGAAAATTAAGGTAAATTAAAAAAGCAAGAATATTTTTATATTTCATAAACAGCAATTGATTAAATAGTTTCCATGAATTTGTCTTATTATATTCATTGAAAACTTAAGTGAAAAAAAGTCAGTAAGTCGTTTACATTTGATGCAAAGTTCCTCTATATTTTGATATATTGTTCGCTTAAATTTATATTTATAATATAAGACATTTATACCTTATTAAATAACAAGTGGAAAAAATTGCAATCATTTGAAAAAGCGCAAAAATCGTTTAAAAACCCGATTTAAGTCCATAAGAAATCTAAGTCTGTAGTTCGAAAATTTAAAGATATATAAGCAACTATTATAACTCATCGTACAATAGCTTTAAAACCTGACCTGAAAATAAATTACAGCTTTTAATTCTGGAACAAAATTTTGAGACTTACAAGAAACGTAGAAACAGATATGTAAAAAAAATTTAAAACTGAAATTAGAAATTTTAATCTTTGTTTCAAAAATTTTAAAATTTCACATAGTGCAATGATATAAAACTTGAAATTTATTCAAATGAAAAATTCATGTAAACAATTGAATTGAGTTTTCTGTTTTTTAATCCCCGACAAAACAAAAGGTGTGTTATAAGTTTGTAGTGTGTGAGTCCACGTACGGACCAAACGGCTGGACCGATTTTTGTTTAGTTTTTTTTTTTTTTTGTTTGAAAGGTGACTTGATTGAAAAGGTTCTTAGTTATATTTCAGGAAAATCGGCAGAGCCATTTAAAAGATATTTCAGCTTCTCTAGATATATTATTTCATATTAGAATAATTCAGACATAAAAAGTGACGTAAAAATCATAAAATACAACACGCAAACAAGTGAACTCGAACAAAAATTCATACGTTTACATGCAGTTGACAACCACCAAAAGCAAATAGTTTTGAAACTTGACTTTCGTCAAGCCTCAATAGTGAGATACAACTTGGTATGTAAATGCTTACGTTTTACTTTTCTTTGATCTTGTAGGGATTGTCTTTCTCAATAATCAATACCAATTTAAATAAATTCAGTAAAGTGCGGCTTTGACCCGCGCACGAAGGGTTCAGTACGTTGGGCTTTGAGCATTTTTATACACTTTACCAAAAAAATGGTAAAAGGGTATATATAGGTTTGTCATTCCGTTTGTAATTTCTATAATATCAATAAGCGACCCATAAAATATATATATTCTGGATCCTTATGCATAGGGAAGACGAATAAGCGATGTCCGTCTGTCCGTCTGTCCGCCTGTTCGTCTGTCTGTACGTGAAATCGGTTTTCCGAAGCTCCCAGAAAAGCTAGAGACTTCGTTCTTGGACTGGTGTGTCAGAAATTTTCCAAAATAGATTGTATTGAAATTCAGGAAAATCGAGCAGACGATTGCAGAGCTGGAAAACTTAAACTTTATTTTGCCATATAAAAGTAACTACCGAAAACAAATTTTTATTTTTTTTAATAAATAAACTTATTTTATACTTCAGTACGAATAAAATTGTCATTTTAAATTTAAAGGAAATAAAAAAATTAAAAACTCGTTTCCAGGGTTGGAAAACTTTAACTTTTTGTGTTATGTAAAATTAACTATGTCTAAAACTATATTAGTATTTTCTCGAGAACCGTAAGAGCAACAGACCTGAAATTTGGACACAGTGTGTAGACCTTTGGCCGCTACAAGAACAAATACACGAAAATTGGAAATTAAAGGGTGTTTCAAAACGAGCAACGAAAAATATTAAAATCTCATTTAATATACATACAATTATATGTATATACACTTGAAATTTGTAAGGTTAGTGTATTTTTATGCAGACTACAAAAATTAGCACTAAAATTTCCAAAAATTTAAATTAAAGGGTGTTCCATCAGTTAATGCAATTTTGACTATGCAATTTTGACAACTTGCTGTATCTTGGAAACCATAAGAACAAAACTTTTGAAATTTTCAAAAACGGTAAAACTAAAAAAACAAAAAAATTATAAAATCGCCAAACCGAAAAAAATCGCCAAAAACAAAAAAAAATCGCCAAAACGAAAAAAGCACCAAATTAAAAAAAAAATTTCTAAGACTAAAATAAATCGCATAAAACGGAAAAATTGCTTAAATGAAAATAAATCGCCAAAATGAAAGAAAATCGCCAAAATGAAAAAAATCGCCAAAATGAAAATAAATCGCCAAAACGAAAAAAACCTAAAAAACAGAAAAAAATCGCCAAAATGAAAAAAAATCGCCAAAATGAAAAAAATCGCCAAAATGGAAAAAAAAACAAAAAAAAAATAAAAAAAAATCGCCTAAATAAAAAAATCCCAAAAACAGAAAAAAATCGCCAAAATGAAAAAAAAAAATTGTCAAAATGAGAAAAATCTCCAAAATGAAGAAAATTCCAACAACAGAAACAAATCACAAAATGAAAAAAACCTCCAAAAACAGAAAAAATCGCCAAAACGAGAAAAAAGCGACAAAACTGAAAAAATCGTTTAAACTGAAAAAAAACTTCAAAAAAGCCTACCTTTCGTGTGCGATTCAAAGTCGCACTTTACTGAAGTTTTTAATATTAAAGGAATTAAATGAAACTCAGTTTTTCCTTATTTCGTTTTTGCTTTGTTCACTTAACATATTTAATGTATTTTTTAAAGAACTTCATTGGTATCAATAATCAAAAAAATCCAAAAATATGACTCCAGGGCTGGAAAACTCACACTTTTTGTGTTATGTAAAATTAAATAGGTCGAAATTTTTTTTCTTTTTCTTTATAAATTGAATATAGCTTATGCTTCTGAAAGAAACTTACAGCTCCAAAGATGGAAACTTTAAAAAAATTATAAATTTTTTCATAAAACAAATATGTATGTATTTGTCTGTATACTATACATATGTACGTACGTTGGTAAAGGGTATATAAGATTCGGCACAGCCGAATATAGCGCTCTTACTTGTTTTTAATAGTGTTTTTTTACGTTTTTTTCAGCAGAAATAATTTTTTTTGTTTTTTTTCTCTTTTTTCTCGTTTTGGCAATTTTTTTAATTTTACCGATTTTTTTTAATTTTGGTGGTTTTTTTCATTTTGGCGATTTTTTTTTTTTGGCGATTTTTTTCATTTTGGCGATTCTTTCATTTTGAAGATTTTTTTAATTTTGGCGATATTTTCATTTTGGCGATTTTTCCGGTTTTTCGCAATTTATTTTCGATTTAGAAATTATTTCAATATGGTGCATTTTTTCGTTTTGGCGATTTTTTTTTTATTTTGGCGATTTTTTTCGGTTTGGCGATTTTATAATTTTCGGATTTTTTTTTTTTACCGTTTTTGAAAATATCAAGAAGTTTGCTCTTACGGTTTCCAAGATACAGCAAGTTATCAAAATTACATTAACTGATGGAACACCCTCTAATTAAAACTTTTTAAATTTTAGTGTTAATTGTTGTAGTCTGTATAAAAATACACTAACTTTACAAATTTCAAGTGCATATACATACAATTGTATGTATATTACATGGGATTTTAACGATGAAAATTAGAAATGTCAAAAATTCCGTCACCAAACAATTGTTTGAACATTAATTTTTGTTTCAGTTGACTGAAAAAAGTTTCCACTTATATTTATAAATCCCTAAGATAGGCAACAAATTTAAAAATTCCGTGTACTTTTCTTTTGAAACTCCGTACTAGCAAATGGAAATTCCTTTATGAAATTTACCAACCCGTATGAGAACCTGAAATTCCGTATGAACTCCGTACCAGGCTTAAGCACAAATTCGTTTGTTTTTGAATTTACAGTGCACAGAAACATTAGAAATTAATTACAATTTGATGAAAATTAGAAATGTCAAAAATTCCGTCACCAAACAATTGTTTGAACATTAATTTTTGTATCAGTTAACGGAAAAAAGTCTCCACTTATATTTTTAATATAATATTAGAACATGGTATGGTAAGTCTCAATTACAATGTAGTCACATCTAACAATAATGTTGTGTTATTTACAATAATAAGATTAGGTATAACAAAGTTAATTGTTTTTGTAGATAATATTATTAATAACTCAGAAAATAATATTATTTAAACTTTGCTTTTCCATTAACAATAATATGATTTGACTGCAACCATATAATTCAATCATAATATGTTGCTGTTTGATTATGGTTACCTCAACCATATTTTTTCTTTGCGTGCAGTTAGACCGTTTTGGTCCATTGTGATACCACAGAGACACTGCTTATTTAGACTCCTTAGCGTCGAACCAACCAGATCTCAATATAAAACTATTAATATATTGCAATTCAACACTAGCAACGTTTGAAGGTTCCCTGAACTCAAGAGCACCCATTGTGGGTAATCTCTTTCTTGCAAGTGCAGGACAGTTACAAAGAAAGTGTTCTACACTTTCCTCCTCATCGATATCCTGGCAGGTACGGCAAAAATCGTTCTATTCAACTTTTAACCTTTGTGCATGCCTACCCTTGAGACGTAGTGTCCAGTTACCACGGATACTACAATCGAGATTTGTTTCCTATTCTTCAAGATTAAAGAAGCCATATTTTTCCTATTTAGATGACTCCATAACTGCCTTGTGATCACGCAATCACTTCTTGTGACCCACTCAAAGACCCATTTCTATTTGTTTCATCTCCCGTCTTGATCCTAAGCCTGAGTTTGCAAGAGAGTAGGGGTAAACCCATACATTCCAAATCCAGTGGAACCTGTAAGGTTGTTCCAATTCTAGCAAGCTCATAAGCCCTAGAATTCCTCTGAAAGCATCTATGCCCCGGGATCCAGATGATCCTAATATCAAACTGCTCTGCCATCTCATTTAGAGATGATCGGCAGTCTTGTTCTTAGAAGCGGGGATTTGAGGGCCGTAATAGCTGCTCGACTATCGATGTATATGTTAATGAAAGTCGTTGAAGTGACATTCACTTTCAACTAATTCGCAACTTCTCTTATTTTTACTGTATATTAAAGTCATAAATTTCATCGATTTTTATTCAGAGTTAATCCCAGTGTACTATTTTTTTACTCCTTCTCTCCATTAAATTTTTTTTACTTATTTTTTGTCGACGGTATTTTATTGTAAATATATGAACAGAAAATATAATGCATTGTACTCCACTCATACTCGTATTATACGTGTAAGTTCATATAAATGTATTTTTTAAACTGGAACAAAACATGGCAATAGTTTTCTTTTGTTTTTCAGCTATTAACAAAAAAACAACATCGAAAAAATACAAAAAATTTATTGCATAGTTAATTTTTGGAGTGAAGATTCAACATATCTCTTGAAAAATATGCTGCTATGTTATCATAAGTTTTTTTTTTAATTAGTAAATCTTTTGCCTGCTTTGATCAAATTTCTATAAGAAACTCTCAATAAGCCTCAAAATCGGTAATAAATCATGCCAAAACTTGTGTGAAGACACTCTTTAATTGTTTACGAAATGTCGGACAGATGTTCTTAAATAGACTCAGATAATACTATACAATAAATATCTTAAGTGCACTGACTTTTAGATTTAATTTCGGGTAAAATAAAACTTACATACATATGTACTTGTATATATTTAAAGAGAATGAAACCTCCGACTAATTACTAAAGAAGGTGGACAAGCTGATCTGATTAAAAACATAAGGAAAAATTAATTTTCCTTATAAAAACACAATAGGAACGGCATTGCAGACATTTTGAAAATGAAACATCACAATAACGAACAAGAGAAATGCCAGTTATGCTAGGAACACAACTGGGACGAAAGACGAGTTTTTCGGTGCGAATTTTCGTCATAAAAAATAAAACACATGTGTGCATATGAAAATGAACACAACACCGCCGCACAACGAAATTCGTCGTGCGTGACGAATTCTGAGATAGATTTATTTCTAATTTGTACGCCGACGAACGACGAAAAAACAATTTTCTCTCTCTCACTCTCTGTCTTTGTACACACAACAACCAACTTTATCAAATATAAGAGAGGAATTCGCTGCGAAAATTCGTCGTTATTGTGCTTCACACGACGAATTTACGCAGCAAACTCATATCGACGAATTCGTCGAGGTGGACGAAATTCGTCGTTCGTCCCAATTGTGTTCCTAGCATTATGTAATCGGCATATTTATACGTATTGCTTCCTGGTAACGGGCGGACCATTGAAAAACATGAACCACAAAGCATTAGTATGCTTTAAGGTTTTAGATAGGATGATTTTAAATCTATGATTTTTAACTGTATCTCTTTGTTAATCTCTTGTCAAATATTGCATGTGCACTCAGAAAATTTTTTTTCTCCTTTCAACTCTTTTAATTGAAAGCAAAATGCAAATAACCAATTAAAAATTTCATTGAGCCAATTAAACTTTTGTTTAGACAATTACATATTTAATTGATTGCTTGTCTTTTTTTAATTAAATGTATTAATAGGAGTAAAATTTTTTCTGGGCGCTATTAATATTGGAAAAAAGTTTCATTACGGACTATTCATGAAATGTTTATATATGTCAGAAATAGATAAATACAGGCATGGTCCGACTATAAATTTATAGTCAAATGATTTGTAAGCACTAAATATGTGTTCCAAGCACAAAAAATTTATAAATATGGTGATTTGAAACCAATAAAGAAAATGATTGATTAGATATATCAGACTTATTGACAGTTTTAAAGTATTTTGCTTTAAGTTGAAAGTCTATGTTTATACATCGTTGATACAAAAATGTGCTTTACCGTAATTTAATTTAAATTACTAAAATTACTGCTTTGTAAGATTTTGTACACGGAGGTTTTATTTAATGAAACATTTGTGGTGGCAACATTATGTTCCATTAAACTAGGGTCTGTGTTACTGTGTTAGTGCAATATCCCAGCAAAAAATTTCAAAAAAGGTAATCGGGATTGGAATTAAGCATTTTCGGTGAAAGCTGTTCCTTACTGGATTACAACCTTAATGATTTTAACAAGGCGTGAGACTAAAATAATCGATTCATGAGTGGTACTTACTTTTTTTATTTGGCAACTTATTCACGATATGAATCTATTATATTTCTATCAAATATAAATTATTTGCTGGGCTTTGTATGGGCTTCTAAGCCTTCTACGTTTATTTTGCTTTTGTGATTTTCAAAACTGTTAATGATCAAACAGAACATGTCCGCAACTTCAGGAAAAATCGTTGTCAAATTTACAAAGCCCATAATAAAATCTACGGCAGTAACTTCAAATGCTCTATAACTTTAGTTTTATTTTCTTTTGTGCTTATTTTTCTTTGTAGTTTTGTTCACAAAATGTATGAAATTTATTGAAAGTATGGTAGCATTCTTGAGAGAATGAATTTTTATATATGAGAGCATAAGAAAAAACGTTGTCAAAATAAAATAGATTCTATCTATCGACTGCTTTCTGGTGTTGATTTTTTGTGTCAATTTGTATGGAAAATGTGTTTATGCCGCAATTCTGTTTGATCATTTATTGTTTGTGAATTCTCAAATAGTTTTTGAAGGTCTGTGCATAAGATAAGAGGATTGTGATTGTTCAAAATGTATGGTTGATGTCTACTGATGATTTGTTAAAGCAGCAATGAAATGCATATAGACAACGCTGAATCACTAGCAAATAAATTTCAAATTAAAATAAACTTCTGACTAAATGTCGAATAATAAATTTCTTAAATGTTAAATTTGGATTTTATTTTTCATTTTTACCTTATAATTACTTTTATTGTTATCCAATGGATTTCTAATTGTATAAAGGTGTAGAAAAATAAAATAGATTCATATCGAATATAAATTACTTGCTGGGTTCTGTATAAGTTTCTAAGCCCACTACGCTTATTTTTCTTGTGTGATTTTCAAAACTGTTATTGTTTGTGAATTCTCAAATAGTTTTTGAAGGTCTGTGCATAAGATAAGGGGCTTGCGAAAAATGCGGGGTTGAAGTCTACTGAAGATTTGTTACAGCAACAATGAAATGCATATAGACAACGCTGAACCACCAGCAAATAAATTTCAAATAAATACAAATTACTTTAAATAATAATAATCGTTAAGAAAAGGCTCAGCAAAGAAAATATTTCTTTTAAAAGTCCCATATTTCGGTTACAAAATTTCAAAAATTAAAAATACTTTTACATTTGTAAAGTATGGACCTTTATGCTTTATTATTTAAAACAAAACAAAAATTCTTGAGCAAAAAAAAAACATTTTTTTTTTGGATTGACCTTTTTCTGGAATTACCCATATGAAGAGCTTAATAATTAAATTGCATTATATGAGCTCATATATTTTAATTCATTTCATATATTTGTCTATATATCAATTCATATATAATACTTTTTGCATATATAATTCATATATTAAAAATATATGGACCATACATATTTTTTTTAGCTGGGTTGTTACTTATTTGTTTTTGTAATTATATTGCACAGAATAACTTTACTTTTTAAAAATTTTGCAATAGGTATTATTTTTTCTTGGAAATGTTTTTAGTTTTACTTACCTTTTAAATGATTAACTTTTCCTTTCTAGTGGTTAGCTGACATTGCTTATTAGAAATAGTTCTTCGGTATGCGTAGCTCCAAAATTTTGCTGTCGTTCAGAATATGACTAAGATTTTAACCTTAAAGGAAAATTAAGAATAAAATTCTATTGAATTTGTTAAACAAAAATACAAAATGTTTTTAATTATAATGAAGTTCGTTTGTTTAATATGTTTTTGATATAAAACATTTAAAAATTAGTGTAAATAGCAACAATAAGTATTTAATTACTGTGGCAGTACTATAAAAGCTTTTACCATGTGATTTAAAAAATCCCCACTTAAAAATTAAAAATTGTTTGACTTTCGTTCAAGAAACCAAAATATCGCTCACATGTTTTCAAAATCTTGGGTGCTTTGAAGTCAGCGTGATTTCAGAACATACCTGATACATATATATGTAGTTTACTTCATGAAAAATAACTGCCACCCTAATATATAGTTTTCAACATATATATACATACATATATAAAAGCAAAAGCCTATCACTATTATTGTTAACATAACAACCACAATATCTCTGTTTTGAAAGAAAAAATATTTTTAAGTACTTTTCTTGTTTGGTGGTAGGCAATGAAAGGAAATACAACAAAAGTTTAGCTTATGGGTCTTGTAAGTATAAATAGGCTTATAAACTTAGAAAAATGTATGAAAGTTTGAAAGAAGGTAGAGAAGGTGAATATTATCTTCTTTTTAAAGTTCCAACAACAACATCAACAATAGCACAACACATATACACAATTACACCGAATTAATGTTGAAACATTTGGGGGTCTGACGAATTTCCTTAAAATTTATTTTTTCTTTTTTTGGTAAGTATTCCTTAAGATCTTTAAGATTATTTACTAAACTTAATATTTTACCTTATATTATGTTAATCGTAACAACAGAGGAAATGCCAGAGATAGAGAAATTATGTTTAGGGAAATGAAAATAGTCCGCAAAAAAAGCTTAACTGTTAGTATATATGCTAAACAAGAACATATATAAGAACATGAAATTTTTAGAGTGGCTGTATACAAATTTTCTACCTACACCGAAAGAATTTTGCTTCATAAGTCCAATGAAACAATTTCATTAAAATTGTTTCACAAATCTAATGATAATTTCACAAATTTAATGAAAATTTCATGAAAATTGTGAAAGAATTTCATTGGAATTGCTTCGTTGGTATTCTGGTTTCGTAAGAATATTTTATTGGATTTATGACAACAATATTTTCTAATTATTAAGAAACTCCTTTATATTTAAGTTATTTCATTCTTTTCATGAAATTATTTTATTGTTTCGATGAAGTTATAGCACTCCATTAATTACACTGTTAAATAAATTTGATGAAGTTTTCAATAAAATAATTTTAACGAAACCGGTTTCATTAATCCCACGAAGCGTGACGTTGGTTGAATTTTAATGAATTTTTCATTATGTTAATGTCGAAATTCATAGAATTTATGACAAAAATTCTTTCAGTGTAAGTTTTAACATAAACTATTATCGATGGTATTTTTGCCACAGGAAATTACAAAGCCTACCAACATGTTAGCTGAATTGCAAGACCACAAAACTAACAACAAATTCAAAATCTCTAAATTTCTAATTAATTATTGGGTATTACATAGAAGTACAATTTCCTACAAATATTCAAACCTTTATAATAATAATCAACCGAATTATAGCTGAAAATGAAGAAAATTTACTTCAGTTACTGCAATAATTTTATTAAGCTTTTACTCTCTTCTATAAAATACAAAAAAGTGTAGTAAAGTGATTTTTCACTTCAGCTGACGATATGTGAATTGTGTATTAAGTTAATCAAATTTCTCAGCTTAAATTAAGTTAATGTTGTCTACAATGATTGATGAGGTTCCACATTAAATTGTGAGAGATGCGATGAACGAAAACACTAAATAAGCACTTAAGACAAAATTGCCAGTCCCAATCCGAAATTCGGAAGGCGGAAGCAAAAACTGCAATACAATTTAAACATGAAACACATGTTTGTATTTGTGTTCAAGTACACAGAAAAAAAGTAAAAACTATTTTCAATGATATTAACTAGTTTTCAATCAATCACGGAAACTTTAATATTAACCCAACTACACAGAGAAAAAACTGCCTCATAGAATCAAGAAGATTTTCTCTATGAACCGTTTTTAGGCTAAAGGTATCCCAGCAGAATGAAGCGAAGATTTTTTCATAGAGTTTCCTTATTGTTTTTATGTGGTAAATCTTATTAATTTTATCAAGAAGAAAACCACATAAAATCAAGAAGAAATCTTATTATTCACAACTTTTTTTACTCAATTTCCGTTATTTTTGGCACCAAAAAAACAATCCATAGAGAAAAAATTCTTGATTCTATTAGGTTTTCTTATAAATTGTAAACTATAGGGTTTTCTTCTTGATTTTAGTAGGTTGCCTTATTGATTTTTTTTCAATAAGGTTTTCTTCTTGATTTTATTAGGTTCCTATAGGAGTATGTGTAAAGCATCTTATTGATTTTTTTAATAAGGAAATCTTCTTGATTTTATGAGGTGTCTTGTTATTTGACATCTATAAATAGACATAGAGACAATTTTTTCATGATCTTTTAAATTTTTATATGAGAATCTTTTCACAATAATTTCAATGGTTATTCAGGCTGCTTGTTAGCACATTGGGTAGAGTGCTTGTATATCAGGTAGAAGTTTGCTGGTTCAATACTTGGTGAGTAAGTTAGTTAAGAATGTAACCTAATGTGTATGTATGTATGTATGTAGGTATGTATAAATAAATAACATCTACAACATACTACATACATACATACATATGTATATGGTATATAATTTAAATAAAAATGCATAAGTGCAGAGAATAAAGACGTTTTTTTATTGAAAAAATCAATAAGATAACCTCATAAAAACTACAAGATTTCTTTTTGATGTTTTCAAAAAGTTTTTCCCTATAAAATTAATAAGATTTCCTTATTGAAAAAAAAACATAGAGATTTCTTAATAATTTTGTTCTATTTTAGGCACTGTTTTCTCTGGGTATTTAGTTGAAAATTTTTTGGATTTTTTCATTTAAAAAAATTTTGTATTAACTAAATGATGTTCACTTCAAAAATTTAATGAAAATATAATTGAAATATTTTTAAAGTTTTAACTAAAAAGTTAATTGAAATACTCCTAAAGATACATATAACTAAAACACCAATTAAAATTAAGGAAAAATAATTAAAGTTTTAATAAAAATATATATTTAATAAAATACACTAACATAAAAAATAAAAAATTCGAAAAATTTATACACTGTATCAAAAAAGTAATTGCATCATATTATTCTTAAAGTACAACGACGGTATTCGATGTTTGATGCATAAGGATAAATATGAAATGTTGTAGATTTTGTTTTAAATTCAGCAACAAAACTTTCACCCAACTTTTAGACAAGCTACAATATTTTGTATTAAAACTTACACAGGACTATTGCACTCCAACATCGAATACCACCAATATACGAGTTTTGATTGTTGAGAAGGAAAAGAACAAAATAAAATTCTGTTTTCTTATAACATTTTATTTTTATTCAACGCACATAAAAATACGATTAAAAAAATGTTCGTTATTAAAACCAATTAAAAAATTAATTAAGTATTTTAATTGAAAATATTTTTTTAAAACAATGTAGCATAGCTTAGAAAACTGCTCAATTTTCATATGCAAAATCAAACGTAGTTTCATTAACATACAATTAATCTGCAATAACTATTTAAAGGGTGGTTAAATTTTAAGGGCCGATGTTGATTTTGAATAAAACACAAATTATTTATTTCTTTTTATTATGATAATATGGTATGACGCTGAGGCATAATTGAAGTTCTATTCCGTTAATGTGCTGAATTATCTCATCTTTTAGCTCTTGAATTGTTGCTGGGCTATAAACATACACCTTATCTTTCAAATAACTCCAAAGAAAGAAGTCCAACGGTGTCAAAATATGTATATGACCTTGGCGACCAATTGATATCGCCACCACGTGAGATAACACGGCCATTGAATTTGTCGTGCAAAAGAGCCATTGTTTCGTTAGCTGTGTGGCAAGTAATACTGTTTTGTTGAAACCACAAATTGTCCATATTCATATCTTCCAATTCGGGCCATAAAAGGTTCATTATCATCTCACGATAGCGAACACCATTCACAGTAGCTGCCTGACCGGCCTCATTTTGGAAAAAATACGTCCCGATGATGCCGGCAGCCCATAAACCGCACCAAACAGTCACTTTTTGTAGGTGCATTTGTTTTTCAACAATCACTCTTGGATTATCATTCGCCCATATGCGGCAATTCTACCTATTGACGAATCCACTGAGGTGAAAATGTGCCTCATCACTGACGAGGATTTTCTCCGATGTGCACGATATGCATTTTGATTTGAACGCCCATTTTCATAATAATCCTGAATAACTTTAACGCATTGCTCGATTATATATCTTTCCATGATTAAAATTGAATTAGTCTGAAATTGAGAAATGTCAAATGAAATGCAGAAAAACGCTTGACGATTAGGTGTGGTTCACATTCAACATCGGCCCTTAAAATTTAACCAACATTTACTATTTCATAGTACTCTGAGTTAAAGTCTGTTGATAACACATTTTTGTTAGAGCAGTAAATTCAATTAAAATAAACATAGATTTACAATACCCTCATTCCAGGATAAAAACCTGTGGGATAAGTCCTCACGTACCAGAGTAAAAAACTTTTGAGCTAAAATAACTGAATATAATTAAAAATGGCTGGTAAACACGATATTTTCTATGGCGCGAAAATAATAAAAACAACAAGAAAGGAAAACAGGAAAAAAATTTAAGTAGTTGAAGTAATAAAAGAAACAAAAGTAAAATACTTAACAGTAAATGATCAAACATAATTGCGGCATAAGCACATTTTCCATACAAATTGACACAAAAAATCAGCCCCAGAAAGCAGTCGAGAGATAGAATCTATTTTATTTTGACAGCGTTTTTTCTTATGCTCTCACATCTTAATAAATATTCTCTCAACAATGCTGCACAGAAAAAAAGTATTTTTCAATTAATGTTTTCAAATAAGAATTTAATTAATTCAATTAAATTTTTAATTGTATTAATTAATTTGAGTGGGAAAACTTAATTGATATTATCAAATTGTTTATAGGTGAAAATTTAATTAATTTTTTAATTGATATTACAAATATTTTAATTAATATTACAAAATCATTCATATCACTTTTTTGTGTGTGCTATAGCTTTTATAAATTTCATAGATTTTGTATTCAAAATTACAAAGAAAAATATGCACAAAAGACAATATAACAAAAATTAGGGAGCATTTGAAGTGATTTGAAGTCACTGCTGCAGATTTTATTATGGGCTTTATTTAATTTTTACTTAAGTTACGCACTTATTCTGTGTGATCATTAACTGAAACAAATTTCAAAATATTTCAGTAGAATTTATGAAAATATTTGAAAATTTCGATCACTTTTGAATGTCGCAGTATAAGTGCTCGCCTTTCTGGGAAAACAAAAGCGGGTATGGGTTTTCTAACAAATAAAAATAATAAAGCTAATGTATATGAATCGAAATTGCAGTGTGTTTGATTAGTCGATGTTGCATACCTTCTTTATGTAAGTTAATATCGCAACATTATTGTATACTTCAAAGCGATTAGTCTACAATCACTAAATTTATGTGTGGGAATATGCAACGCTTTCAATTTATACTTAGAAAATTTACAATGCTTGCATATTCCCACCCTACATAATATTTGAATGTATAAGAGTATTAAAAAAAGCTAGAATTAAGTTTGTATAATTTGAGAAAAAAGTCATAATTAATAAAGAATATTTGAATAACGACGCTTGTGCGACTGCTCAAAATAATAAAATTTGTGTTTGTGAAAATAAACAATTTTACAACCTTTATTTAAAATATATGGTGATCCTGTCAGGATAAACGTTCTTTTACAAAGTAGTAGGCTAAGAAGACAGAGGTCTTAAAAAAATACCGAGCATTATATAAATTAAACAAGTATCAGTGAATAAAGAAAAGAACATATGAAAACTTCGTAATTTTATAGAGGAAACTTATTAGGAAAACCAGAAGTGTTTTTGTAAAGTTACAAGGATACTAAAAATAAAGAAGCTATGTCCATTAAATTGTTTAAAGCAATAATTATGACAAGATGGAGAGAATAGTTCTCGAAATTGCAAAATGAAGATGCAATGCAACAGAAACAGTCCTGTTTCGAGTTAACAATATCAATACAGATGAATGGTTTAGATGAAATCAGGTGGGAGATTCCGAGAAGGAAATGCTACCTTATGTTGTGAATATGGCGTTATAGTGCATTTACACTGTTTTGAAATCTAGTAGTTTCCCAGATTTCCCATACAAAACGAAATCAAATTTTTTAGTAGCTTTGTGGGAAATCTAATAAAAACCAAATTTTTTTAGTTATTCTTTACTACACTGTGCAACAAAAGGTGAGTGAATTAGCTACGGTCTGCTTAAAAAAGTGTGTGAATTGGCTACATTGCAGTTATTTGGTTGTAGTTTTGGAAACAAATCAGCTGATGGGTTTTGTTTTGGATAAAAAAAAAATTTATAAATGTCAAACAAAGTTGGTGTAAACGGTATAGATTTTCATAAAGATTTTAATAAAAAACATGCTCAATTTTGTGCTGATATAAATACCCTATTAAAATAGACTGTCAAGATACCATTACAAAAACAATTTTCAAAAAAGGAAATAACAAAAAATTTCATATTTGTGGGCGCTTTCCAGGCAAGCAAAATAAAAATTTGGGACTATTAGTGCGCTAATAAATGTTAAACTTAAATTGTAACAATTTCCATAAAAAACACTAACTAATTAGTTTTAGTTCTTCTCATAACAGGCAGTCCTTTAATTAAATTCTAGATTTTTTTAAACTTTCAAAAATTTGTTCGGTTTAAAAAAAAATCCTTTAACGCAATAACGAAAAAAAGATTACTATATTTTTATACCCTTTACCACAAAAATGGTAAAAGGGTATATATAGGTTTGTCATTCCGTTTGTAATTTCTATAATATCAATAAGCGATCCATAAAATATATATATTCTGGATCCTTATGCATAGGGAAGACGAATAAGCGATGTCCGTCTGTCCGTCTGTCCGTCTGTCTGTACGTGAAATCGGTTTTCCGAAGCTCCCAGAAGAGCTAGAGACTTCGTTCTTGGACTGGTGTGTCAGAAATTTTCCAAAATAGATTGGTATTGAAATTCAGCAAAATCGGGCAGACGATTGCAGAGCTGGAAAACTTAAACTTCATTTTGCCATATAAAAGTAACTCCCGAAAACAAATTTTTATTTTTTTTTAATAAATAAACTTATTTTACACATCAGTACGATTACAACTGGTATTTTAAATTAAAAAAATATAAAAAAATTAAAAAAACGTTTCCAGGGTTGGAAAACTGTAACTTTTTGTGTTATGTAAAATTAACTATGTCTAAAACTATATTAGTATTTTCTCGAGAACCGTAAGAGCTACAGACCTGAAATTTGGACACAGTATGTAGACCTTTGGCCGCTACAACAAGAAATACATGATAATTGGAAATTAAAGGGTGTTCCAAAACGAGCAACGAAAAATTTTAAAATCCCATGTAATATACATACATATAATTGTATGTATGTATGTATATACACTTGAAATTTGTAAGGTTAGTGTATTTTTATACAGACTACAAAAATTAACACAAAAATTAAAAAAAATTTAAATTAAAGGGTGTTCCATCAGTTAATGCAATTTTGACTATGCAATTTTGACAACTTGCTGTATCTTGGAAACCGTAAGAGCAAAACTCTTGAAATTTTCAAAAACGGTAAAACTGAAAAAATAAAAAATTATAAAATCGCCAAACCGAAAAAAATCGCCAAAAACAAGACAAAATCGCCAAAACGAAAAAAAGCACCAAATTAAAAAAAATTCTAAGACTAAAATAAATCGCAAAAAAAACGGAAAAATTGCTAAAATGAAAACAAAAATCGCCAAAATGAAAGAAAATCGCCAAAATGAAAATCGCCATAATGAAAAAAAATCACCAAAACGAAAAAAAAACCCTAAAAAACAGAAAAAAATCGCCAAAATGAAAAAAAAATCGCCAAAATGAAAAAAATCGCCAAAACGAAAAAAACCCCAAAAAACAAAAAAATCGCCAAAATGAAAAAAAGCCAAAAACAGGAAAAAAAATCGCCAAAACGAAAAAAAGCACCAAATTAAAAAAACTTTCTAAGACTAAAATAAATCGCAAAAAAACGGAAAAATTGCTAAAATGAAAACAAAATTCGCCAAAATGAAAGAAAATCGCCAAAATGAAAAAAAAATCGCCAAAATGAAAAAAATCACCAAAACGAAAAAAAACCTAAAAACAGAAAAAAATCGCCAAAATGAAAAAAATCACCAAAACGAAAAAAACCCAAAAAAAACAGAAAAAAATCGCCAAAATGAAATAAAGCACTAAATTAAAAGAAAATTTTTAAGACTAAAATAAATCGCAAAAAAACGAAAAAATTGCTAAAATGAAAAAAAAATCGCCAAAATGAAAAATATCGCTAAAACGAAAAAAAAACCTAAAAAACAGAAAAAAATCGCCAAAATGAAAAAAAATCGCCAAAAAAAAGAAAAAAAATTGCCAAAACGAAAAAAAAACTAAAAAACAGAATAAAATCGCCAAAATGAAAAAAAATCGCCAAAATGAAAAAAAATCGCCAAAATGAAAAAAAAATCGTCAAAATTAAAAAAAACACCAAAACGAAAATAAACATAAAAAAGAAAAAAATTGCCAAAATGAAAAAAAAATCGCCAAAATGAAAAAAATCACCAAAACGAAAAAAAAAAACAAAAAAATCACCAAAAAATCGCGAAAAAAAACCCAAAAAACAGAAAAAATCGTCAAAATGAGAAAAATCTCCAAAATGAAGAAAAGCCCAACAACAGAAAAAAATCGCCAAAATGAAAAAAAAACCTCCAAAAACAGACAAAATCGCCAAAACGAGAAAAAAGCGACAAAACTGAGAAAATCGTTTTAACTGAAAAAAACTTCAAAAAAGCAAAAAACCTTCCTTTCGTGCGCGATTCAAAGTCGCACTTAACTGATTTTTTTAATATTAAAGGAATTAAATGAAACTAAGTTTTTGCTTATTTCGTTCTTGCTTTTTTCACTTAACATATTTTATGTATTTTTTAAAGAACTAGATTGGTATCAATAATCAGAAAAATTCAAAATTATGACTCCAGGGTTGGAAAACTTACACTTTTTGTGTTATGTAAAATTAAATAGGTCTAAAAATTTTTTTCTTTTTTTTATAAATTGAATATATTTTATGCTTCTGAAAGAAAATTTTGGTGTATGAAATTTCCAAAGATGGAAACTTTAAAAAAATGATAAATTTTTTCACAAAACAAATATGTATGTACGTGTCTGTATACTATATATATGTACGTACGTTGGTAAAGGGTATATAAGATTCGGCACAGCCGAATATAGCACTCTTACTTGTTATATATGTACAGCTCTACAAGCAATTTCACATCTCATATATTTTACTTCATATATTTTTATTTCTAACATTTTTTAAGATGATTAGCTGCAAATTCGCTAAAAGCTTTATGCCTTAAAGGCATTTCAAAATTTAACATTGCAAAAAAAACGAAACGCCTTAAACCTCTGTTTCTTAGAAGAACTAGTGTTTTTCGTTGTAACTAAATTTGATAATATTCTTTTATATAAAGAACAGAAAAATAACTAATAAAGACAAAAACGGTTTAGTTCTGTTATTGTTTCAGCTCTCGCTGGCTTAAGTATCTTGGAATATAACATGCTTCTTTCCCTGGTATTAGTTGCTGTGTATATGTATGCCTGCATGAAGTACTATGATGGAAGCTTAAGGGCATACTTTTGCGAGAAACATAAAATAATTTGCATAAATGTTTTATGGCAGCACCCAACCAATGAGAATAACAAAGGGAAGAAAATCAAATATACAAAAAAAAAAAACAAAAACGTTAATAAAAATTATAAAAGCAGTGTAGGAGTGAAATAACAAAGAATAAACGCCATGTTAAGGAATTAAAGTCTGAAGAGGTTTGCCTTTTTTCGGTCTTTTACTGTTTCCTTACAATTTTCATATTTTTCTTTGTTGCTTTCCCTCCATTACTTTAAGGAAAATTAGTAATATCTGCAATGTTTGAGGGTTTTTTTTCAATATTTTCTTAACTTTTTTCTTTTAAATATATCCTCGAGTTTTCTTATTTTATTTTAATTTTTTTTTTTGTTTTAATATAAAACTACAGATCATTAAGCAAGGGTCATTTGTTATATGATGAGATATTGTGATTCCTTTACCATGCTTATTTTTATTAGTATTTTTATTATATTTCAAGTTTTGCTCTCGATTTAGGGTTAAGGAGATTTGTGTAGTGAATCAACACAAGCCTCAAAAAATAAGCAAATGTATATAAATTTTGTTATCTCGGTCCTTTATATTCAATATTTTAACTTATTTTATGTAAATGGTTGTAATATATTATGAATTCGCAAATTATATTAATCAAGTGGCTGCTTTATAAATTATTAATATAAAAAATCTGTTTATGTTGAGCCTAACATAAGAAAAAAATATCCACTTAAGGCCTAATAAGTGCTTCAAGATACTGCAAAATTATGCTTCATTTGGTTCATTAGGTATACAAATTAGATAATATTTTCAGAGATTGTGCAATATGAGGGAAATAAATTGATATGATGAAATTATTTATTGCTAAGTATTTTTATCTAAATTAGGCTTTTGGAAAGTTAACCTTAGTAGTTCAAATACAGAGCTCATTTATATTAATAATATATCTTGGGGAAAGCTTTTTTGATATGTTATCTCACGCACCCATTTAAAACTCAACAGCTTGTAAAGAAAACCATACCAAAATTATTGAGATTATAAAGGCGTTATATGACATTGTAAAATCTAGGTTGTACCATCGACCCAATAACAATACCAAAGCATCTGTTAATCTTCTCTACAACTTACTTTTCAACATACCCCTGGATGACGTTATTGCAAGGACCTCTCAGCAATAACGGAAAATAACACAAGGCTTCCACAGAAGATTGGAAGATCTCAATTATGTCGACATCTTTCTATTATCTTACAGTCATCACAGTAAACTGACGTTGATTCAATGTAGAAGAGTTAAAAAGGCCAGATTTAGTTTAAATATTGCCAAGTTACCAGATTATCTAGAAATTATGTGACAACCTTATGATTAAAAATTTAAATAATGCATAGCATACTTCACTGATAAGTATTGTGCCAAACAAGAACTAGGTCACAATTTTTATCTCACTACTTTTAATGGCCGAAATTCTGGAAAGTAACTTGGCCTTTTACACATTTATATTTTTGTGAGGATCTGACTACTTTTTGAAAGGGTTTCTTTACTGAAGCTTTTTAAGCATAAAATTTCTAGTCATAACGACTGCACCACTTAAAAAGGGCAGAATTATATAAAATAATGGGTTAGAGTGTGATGGGTGCAGTATTGTATCATTACAAAGACCTTATAATGTACGAAATTTTTTAAGATTCATATGAGTAGAAATATGTAAAATATAGCGTAAATTTTAGTCGGAGTGACCCCGACCATTTTTCCAAAGTCTGCTCTGAGAAGTATTTTTCAAAACGCAAAATTAAAGGCTAGAATATGTGCAGTGAGCATCCAAAGTTTCAATAGAGTAGCTTGTGTTTTAATTTTTTATACTTGGCAACTTACCTAAGCCTATTTGTTTGCAAAATTTCAGTTCTCTATTGTATAATATTACATTAACTTTTTATGAACGTGGCCCTACCTCCTTAATATAAAAATCGGTGCTTTCGGATTTTTCCAGTTTGTAACCCACTCCTTAACTTAAATTCTTAATTTTGAGTTTAAAGTGCGTGTCCATGCCTCCCGATTAAAACTTCAAGGACTTCAGATTTTTCTTAGTGATCTCTGATTTTGATTTATTTGAGTATTGAATTTAAGCTCTCTGGTGCAAATTCTAGTTTTAAATGTTATGGATGTTACCCCTCTCCCTCGAGTATCGCTTTTTTAAGCTCAAGATTTTGTTGTGAGCGGCGCTTACTTATAATCGTCTACTTTTTCAAGCCTTACATACGTGCATATAAGTTTCAATAAAGTGGCTTCAGTTAAAATCTGCATATTTAGTTTTCAATTCAGTGCAATATTAGCGTGGCCCCACCACTCCCGGTTAAAATGTTTGGGTTTTTAGGTTTTTCAAGTTGGTTTCTCATCTTGACCTACTTGTATATCAAACTTCAGCTGACTATCGCAAATTAATTTTTTTTATATGGGCATATCCCACCCACTTTTTTAAAAGAACAAAATGTTTTGAGCGTTGCTTATCATTCATGTAAGTTTCATTGGAAACGGATAATAATAAATATATCAATAATATATTTAAATATCCGGAGCTGAAGTACATGAAATAGGAGGCTTACACCTTATGGGCGTGTTAACGCCCACTTCTATCAACGAAAGTTTATAGCCTTGCATTATTGCAACATTTCGGCCAAATTTAAATAAAATTGCTTGAGTTAAACGCCTTAGATTTGTTTCTTTTTATTTTGAGCTTTATGGGCGTAGCTCCGCCCCCTTGGCTTAAATGTCTGGGTTTTCAGATTTTTAAAGTTGGTTTCTAACCTAGACCTACTTGTTTATCAAATTTTAGCTCATTAGCGCAAATTTTAGGTTTTTGCTTTTATGGGCGTGATCCCGCCCACTTTTTTAAACTCAGGATACTCTTTGCCCAGCGTTTATCTTTCCTATTTAGTTTCGTTAGAAACGGATAACATTAAACACATAAATAGTACATTTAAATGTGCTGACCTGAAGTACATAAAATAGGAGGCTTAAATATTATGGGCGTGTTAACGCCCACTTTTTTAAATATAAATTTATAACCTTGTATTGTTGCAACATGTATGCCAAATTTCAATAAAATCGCTTGAGTTAAACGCCTTAGATTTGTTTTTTAATTCAGAGCCCCCTTGGTTAAAATTTTTAAGTTTTCAGATTTTTCTAGGTGGTAACTTACCAACGACTACTTATGTACCAAATTTCAGCTCTCTAAATAAAGCGGAACTGCTTTATAATATTGATGAGTGAGTCAGTGAGTATGTCTTAAAATATCCACTTTTTGCACATCCATATCTCAGGAATCTTTTATTGGAAAACGTTTAAAATTCGCATTTTTTTAACTTTCTGGTTTATTATAATATAGGAAGTGCGCCCGCAAAATATGATTGTTTTATACATAAAAAAAGTAATAGAAATGTGTGCAAGTGTGCTGTGTATGAGTGAAAAATTTTACGTGAGTTGAGCCGTACATATACGTCTGTTATATTTCATTTAAATCAATTAAGCCGTATTTGCACTAAAGTGGAATAAACTCCCAAGGTTCATACTATTAGTAGGCTGTTCACGGTTATTTAAATTATAATTTAAAGGAAAAATATAACAACGTAATTTAGCTCTTCATATGAGCTATACAGTATACGAGCTCGAATTGCGCAACCACCTATTATTGCAACTCCCCTATTAGCGCAACAAGTAATTTTTTTTATATTACAGTCTTTATAAGTGCAAATTTTTTCAAAACATAGTACCGATAAGAGAAACTTTTTCTCTTTTAGTATATTTAAAACGAGTTTCTCTCTGAATTTACTAAATTTCAACCGTAGTTTTAGCAAATATATTCAGTTTAACAAAAGGACCTATCCCAAAATATATCTTGCATGCCAGTGCTAAGACTTTATTGATATTTCTTTCATCTTATATGAATATAAAATTGAATTATTTATCTATACTGCATTTAGAATGTATGGATCAGAGGAAACTATTCAGATGAAGATGAAGCGAAATTATAGAATTTTCTGAAGAAGAAACTTCAGCGATCTTACAAATCAAAAACGTACAAAATGTTAAAGTAGATGATGCCACTAATGTAGTTAACATTTGTATGGATTAGGCAACAAAAAATAATATTTCTTATGAAAAATTTAGTTGTCATTCCATAAATTAAAGATGTGGCAATATCATAAAAAATTAAGAACCCAAAAATTCAAACCAAAATTTCAACATTCTTTTCCTCAAACTAGATTGAAAATAGAGATAGAAAATTAACATCAGTATAACTAAAATATCTCTAGGCAAGTAGAAAATATGAACACTGGTTTCAAGTTCCAATGCATAAAATATTGGGTAGTATGAATAAAAAAAAGTATTTGCTTTTTATCTAAAAATTTGTTTAAAAAACGAAAAACACATAATTATTTGTAGTTTTAAAAGAAATTTTTAAGTAAAAAGCAAATATTTTTTTATTCATACTACCCATTATATTAATCACATGTATGAATGTTTTATCTTCAACAATTAAAAACAATTATTTTAAGTTAAATTATAGTTTGGTTTATATGAACCAACTTTTCGGTAAAAGCGACAACCCCGATTTCCTTTCGGTTGCGCAAATCGAGCTCGTACTGCATAGAATTAATTTAAAATCATATCATATAATTGAACCATTATATATGAATTTATACTTCAGCCTTAAAATTATACCTGTTAAGGTCAGTAAACTCAATTATTTTAAAAGAATACTTCAAGTAATAATAAAATAGCAATAAAAAATTTAAATTAGTAAAAAAAAAAACAAATCCATGTATTTTTATCTGCCATGGAAACGCATCCAACCATATCATCATAGTTAGCTATATGCAAACATAAAGTACTAGATAAAAAGCGTTATTTTTGTGTTGAAAAAAAGTAACGAATATGGAAAAAATATATATAAAGACACATTGGAAGCAAAGTAACCAATTTTGGGTTAAAAGTAACCAAAACGGCAACGCTTCCAATTATATATGCAGTGATTAAATTTCGTATAGATACGGCACAAAAACTGTTGCATACTTTTTTTGGTCACAATAGTATAGATTAGGGATGTAACGAATATTCGCATTCGCTTTCGCATTCGCAAATAATTCGCTTACTTTTGGTATTTGCATTCGCTAAAATGTATGCGAATATTTAAAGCGAATACTAAAGACAAAAATATTGGAAATATTTTCCAGTTTTTGAAAAAGAAAAAGCAGTGTTTGAATTGCGCGAAAATATTTTCTACTTAAGACTATTCTGTTAAAACTTTTGAAAAATGGTAAGCACATCATTACTTCGTTCAAAAAATTTTATATGCAAAAATATTAACTAATCCTTCTTTTTTTGCGAAACAAGTGCCACTCATATTATTTCGCATGAAAACTTAAAATATTGAAGATATATTTCATATGTTTTTCCCAAGATGAACAGATTACTACTTCTGGAAAAATTTTTCATGATCAATTCATTCCAATTTTTCTTAATATGTATTTTGGTAGCATTTACATGAAATGTTGAACTTAGTACAAGGTCTTAGGGCCAAAGTACGAATGGGTTGATAGCCTAACATTTTGTAAATTTATTTTTAATTATTATCTATACTTATTTTAATATGATTTCATATATCTTTCAGTTTAACAATTTTTATTTCTAATAAATTAATAAATATTTGCTGAATTCAAGACTCAAGTAGTACACAACTTCATGTTCTTAGATAAATTTATTTTCATGTGATTTTTTTTAACGTATTGTAATATTTGCATTCGCTTTCGCATTCGCATTCGCATTCGCTTTCGCAAAAATTAAAATGTATTATTCGTTTTCGCATTCGCATTCGCTAAACTGGTATTCGTTACGTCCCTAGTATAGATTTTGTTAGTTTATACTTTGAATAGGGTGCGTATGATTAATATTCCGTTTTATGTGTATACAACAGGGAAGGAAAATGACTTCTTGCATTTTGTACCAACTGTCAAAACAAAATGTACTTTTTGGACCATGACGGTACAATTTTATAAATAAGAGCGGAAACGTAAAAATATGTGTAAAAATTCAGAAGTAAACAATAAAAAAGAGAAACTTAACAAAAATGTGTATAAAAATTCAGTATAAAAAATTAAAAATAACATCGAAAAATATTATATATTACATTCATAATGGTTCATTCTTAAATTAAACTTGTTAGAGACCGGTTATTCTAAATAAAACACACACAATAAAATTAAAGACAACATAGGCAAAATTAATGTTACCAAACATTGGCATTTTTAAATTGTACCAAGTAACTCGCGGTAGTACCACGGTACCAACGAGGTCAAAATGTTCCATAAAAAGTACAATTGTACCATGATTTCCATCCGTGGTATACAATTCATACACTTATTTAATACAAAAACTATTGCATACTTATATGAGCTTTAAGAGAAAACATGCTTGTGTTATGAAACTGTAACGCGCACTGCGAATTCCGAAATGCAGAATGTATCAAAATTTATATGTGGTGGATCGATTGAAAGTTAAGTAAGACATTTATTGTAGAAATATTAGTTACGGACTTTTTTCAAAACATAAGTTGGTAATATATGTATATGTACATTTAATAATAATAATAATAATATCTTACCGTCACTCTTGGGGGGATTAAGTACCGCAACAATTGAATTTTGTATTAAATTCGTTTTATGAACATAGAAATCTCTTACACGATTCCTAATTAAACTTTTAGGATCGTTACAAATAGACTAATTTAATCTTTCGACCTTTTCTAATTATTTTAATGATCTTAGTCGGTCCACATTTCCTTTTATCTAGCGGTCTTTTAAAAGTTTTTATAACATTTTTAAATAAGAAATATGCTAGGCGCATCAGTTAAGTGCTGTATGTCTCTAATGTATTAGAGTATTTTACACGCTATAGTCCCTGAATTACAATTACATTACAACAATAATGACGTATCAAGAAAAAATTATGTTACAGTTAAAGCTCCCGATGATATAACAGAATGAGGTTTGCATAATTTTTCATATTTTTCTGCAATTTATTAAAATCGTTTACTATTTAATATAAAAATAATTATTAAGTAAATGATATGTATACATATGTATATGCATATAAATATACAACAGTTAAGACAAGAAACTTTAAATATATTGTGCTAACAGTACAACCTTAAATAAATAATGTAGGTTAGTGTTTTTTTGAGAAATATTCAGGCATTTAAGCAACAAAACACTTTATGACTTTAACAGACAGCCAAATGTTCAAAAGCGACAACATAATGTTCAACATTATAGATAAATGTACGTATTTAACAGAAAGAAATTCAAAGGGGAAATAAAGATAACAGTTCGAAATTTTTAAGGCAATATTTTTGAAAGGAGAAATTTCGTTAACAGAAACTTAAATGGTTATCTACAAATAATTTAAGCAACACTTTTATATAAATTAAATAAATAAGGAAATTTTGCTTGTGGAGTAAAATAGTTAACAGAATTTTATTTTTTATTATTATTTGATTTCAAACATACTAAAAGAAATTATAAACTGTTGAAGTGGTAATAGTATCAATAAATTGAATCTATAGATGCAATAATGTAATATAATATATAATATAATATAATAATATACATTTTTCCTATTCTTATTAGACAGTGTTACAAAATTGAATGAAGTAGGGCTTGTCGAGTTAAAGAAGAATCCAATAGTGAAATATGCCGGACACCTCCAAAATCCGGATTTACGGTAAAAAGATCGGTTTTTTACCTTTGCGCACTTATAAGCCTGTAACTGTAATGTAATGACCCGATTTTCAATTTCTTACTAGATTTGGAAAGAAAAAACTGAAATCTTTCGAATGATATATAATTTTGTTAAGAAAACTTGAGAAATTTTGCTGCTATTATCCAACAAACACAAATTTTGTAGACTTTTCAAAATTTTTTCAACTTTGTTGACGTTTTTATACACTATTTTATTAAGAAACTATAATACTATTGAATTTATTTAAAAAGTACATTTACATGCCTATTCACAGAAAGTATTGTGACGGAAAAATAGTCATAACTTTAACATTGTGACTAAAGACTAAAATTTCCGATTCTCAAAACAAAATTGTATTTATATAAATGTTTAAAATTGAAGGAATGTATACAATCATAGTAATTGTGACAGAAATTTTAAACGAAAATAATCAAAATTACAAACTTTAAACAAGAAACTAATTTGGAAATGTTTGAAGATATTTATGTAATATATGTACATACGTACATACGTGCTTATATAAATTTGGCTGAAGCAGCGCCGAAATGAATTTATTAAAAGAGAAATATAGATAAAGCTAAAAAAGCAATCTGTTTTCTTTATAGGAGTCCACATTAGAAAAGTTTTATAATTGTTATTGTATGCACATGGAGGATACCAAAAACACATTTAAAATAGCTTCTTGATGCCATTTGTGACATTTTTTATAAAAGCTCATTTCGGTGGTGAAGTAAAGCTTCCGCCAACAATCGAAGAACAAGCTGTGCTAGAAACTGAGTACAACAGCATGCATGCGAAATCAGTGTTTGTGTCAGTAGTTTGGTCATGTATGGGCATTTTGTGCGATGGTACATTTTACTGTAGCGATGTGAAATATGTATAGTTTGATATTTTGCTGATGGTACCAGCTTGCTGGTGTAGTATATGGTGAAATTAGCTCAGTTGAGGAAAGTAGTCATGGAATAAACATACATTTAAAAAATATCATTTGTTGAAACATAATTTGCAAAATATCAGTTCCTACTTGACATCGCTACAGCAAAACTTACCATCACACAAAATGCCCATAGTGTAGTGTATGGCCCCTTAAGAAATAATAATATTGTATCAGCTTGCTGGTATGTTATATGGTTCGAGCATGATTGTTCAATCGCTTGATTGCGCGAGCAACCTGTTGTAGTGTACGGGCCGCTTAAGGTTTTTCATTATTTACTACGTTCGCAGATTTTACCCTTCAATAATATAAATTTAGACTTTTTTATTAATTTGAAATTTATTATTAATTTTTTTATTCAATATTCAAATGTCATAATTTTCGTTTAACATAGAATGTAAACTATAAAATTTGGATTTTTGTGACTATGTTAGGAGAATACAAAATTAAGACCGAGTCACAAGAGTAAATATGGAACTCAGTCATAACAAAAGTTGTGACTGACTTGAGACTTTTTCTGTGAATAGGCATGTTACAATGCATATTTGGGGTTAAAAATAGATAAGCAATTGACTGAGTTATTTAACTTTTCATGAAAACAAAATTTTTTCCAAAATGCCTGTACAATGTTTTTGGTGTTGTTTTTATGCACCTTCTATTAAGTTACAAACCAATGTTATCCTAAACACAAAAAAAAAAATTGTAATGAGAGTTTTAGTCATTCAAAAATATTGTCTTTTTCGTGTTCTTTTTATGCACTTTCCTTAAAAGTGCAAATCACTGCGTAAACACAACAAAAATTATAGTTTTTCTTTTAATATGACGTTTTGTTAATGTCTTCTTTTTCACTCTGAATCTGTGTATTTAAAAAAATTTTCACAATTTAATAAATCGTGTGCAATTTAAATTAAAATTAATTAAAAAATGTGTGACAATCGTAACAAATTTTGCTATATTTGTGGCTTATTTACTGATATCAGTCACCGGCGTGGTTTTAAAAACAATATTGGAGTGGTAGAAGTGTACAATAAAATATTTAATCGTTGTTTTGATACTAGTCGCTGGTACGAGCCAGAATTTGTTTGTCAATATTTCTGTAATACATAAAAAAAAAGAAAATTCAACCTTCGTTTGTTTTGCCCTTTTATACGTGTATGATTTGGCATCATCAGCCATATCATAAACCAAATGATTGCTACTTTTGTCAAACCGATGTTTTAGGTCACTGTTTTAAAACTCGCAAAAACATTAAGTATGCAAATGTTGCAACTGTTATAAAACCGATACCTGCAAGTAATGATCTACCGACAACGAGCAAATCTGTCGATGTAACAGAAAAAATTTTGAACAAGAAGAGTTCCTTCCATCGACAAGCCCTACAAGAAAAATAATATCCGGTCCCAGGTTTTTTGGACTGTCGTACCATGTTATTTATTATTCTTGCTACTTGATTAATTATTTATTACGAATATGAGTTTGTTATAAATACGGTTATGCCCCATAATTTTTATTTTTTGTCAATAACTGCAAATACGCAAATACGAACTGAACTTTCAGCCGTATAGCTTTTTTTTTGAAAAAAAAAAATAAGAAAGAGAAAGCTCATTTTAATTTGTTACTGAAATTTTAAGCAAAAGTTTTCTCAAAACTATAATTTAGGCATGCTAATACAAATCAATCACGAAAAACTATTCAGTAAATTTCAATATTGTCAAAATTTGTATCTTTCTCTGGAGTTTTACATAAAAAAAATATATTTTGTGACTCAACGCATATTAATTTTAATATTTGAAAGTTTTGCGGCAATGTTAGTGGAGAAAAAGATATCTTAAAATTATACTACAATTACGAAAATGTTTTTGCTGCTCAAGCAACTCAGTAGAAGATTTCCACCACAATATAAGAAAGTTTAAAGCCGAACGTGCATTAAATTATTGAGAATTACAAAACTCAATCATAGTACATTAAACAACTTTTTCAAAAATAAATAAATAATAATAATCATATTATTTTTGGTCCACTGAATGAAAAATTAATAACGATTCTAATAATTCTTCAATTATTTTTTTTTACTTTCTGTTTTTTTTTTTTTGTAGCTTTAGCTATACTCGAAAGGAAATGGAACTGACCTAAGACTAGTCGCAGGATCGGTCCCCAAGTGATAGGTACCTGTCCTAATTCTAACAATTTCTATGAAGCGGGCCAGTCACTTTTACATGGGGATGGCCTAGGATGGGATTAATTGATACTTTGTATGCACCTTGTGACTTGTCACTGAACTATCTTAAAGGGACCTATTCGATTTAATTTAGTGATTTATTTAATCAATGGATATAATCCTTACAGACTAGTAACAAAATACTTAAAATTAGGTTGCATAACGTGAGTTACATAAATTAAGAAAAACAATAATTTTATGCTTAATGATATTATAATTTAAAGAAAAATTTACAAATTCCGACAAATAATTGTATTGACGGCATAATATCGTAAAAGGATCAGCAATTGCATAATTAGATCTACAAGGCTTGATAAAAAGAGGATTATAATGACGAGTACTACGACAAGGAATATTAAATTTAACAGTATTTAAAAGAAATTCAGAGCAAATATTACCATTAATAAGGTTAATCATAAAAGATACATTTAGGATTGTGCGATGACTTTTTAGAGTAGGTAGTTTTATTAGAGCCAGCCTCTGCGGGTATAAGAAGGAAAATTTGTTGTGAAATTCCACTGGAGGCCACGTAAATAGAATAACAAGAATTTTTTTAACAAATTCAATAAGAATATTATGAATATTGTAATATGGGTCCCATATGAATGATCCTTATTCTAAAATAGTTCTAACTAGAGACACGTATAGCTGCTTCGTAATGTAGGTGTCAGAAAATTCTTTAGCCCATCTCTTTAGAAAGGCAAGAACGCTTCTAGCTTTATTTACAGTCATCGTAATATGAGGAACAAGACATAATTTTGGGTCCAGTAATATTCCAAGATCAAGAAATGAATCAATGAACTCTAGCTGATGACCTCCGAGATAGTAGTTAACAGCAATTATATTACTTCTGGAAAAACGCATACATTTACATTTCTTTAAATTGAGCACCATATAAAAAAGTTGTTAAGGTCACTTTGAAGATTAATGTGATCGATAAAATTATTAAAGGAGTAAAAAAAATTTACACCGCCAGCATACATCAGTATATAAGCAAAATTTATGATGTTTGGCAGATTATTTATAAACCAAAAAAAAACAGAATAGGCCCCAGATGGCTGCCTTGGGGAACACCAGATGAAACATATATGTACTTAGAGTTACTATTATTAAAAAGAATGGTTTGCTTTCTGCCAATTAAATATGAGCTTAACCAGTTTAAGCTCCGACTCCTAATTGATCCAGTTTAGCAAGAAGATGATAGTTGACTTTATCAAACGCTTTGCTAAAATGCGTATAAATAACATCAGTTTGTTTCTTTAGTGTAAAATCAGAATTGGCTTAAGATGTTAAATGGAGAATATTAGTCGTAGTTGAGCAGCCCTTTCTAAAACCATGTTGGTAAGTTGACATTAAAGATGCAGTCTGGTGACAGAGGAAATCAGCAATTAATTTTTCAAACAGTTTCGGAATCGTGCTTAATTTAGCAATACCTCTATAGTTTGCAATATCAGATTTGTTACCAGACTTATATAAAGGTATTATATACGAATCTCTTCAAAAACCAGGAAATCAGATATACTTTATCGAGATATTAAATAATTAAGTTAAAGTTGTAACTAATGATTCTGCACATTGAACTAAAACGCAGCTTAGAACTCCATCAGGATCATGACTAATTGACATGTTGAGGTTTTTTAAGTTAAACAATTTGTTATTACTATTGAGTGTAGAAAAAGAGATTGCTTAATTTGATGCACCCACGTAAGAGGACCCATTTCTGTCATCAAAAACAGCATCAGAATAATTACTGGCATCAGCAAACATATCACATATGACATCAACGTTACTGAATTCTTGATTGCAAAATTGTATAACTGATGGATAACCGCTGAATTTTCTCTTAGAATTAACAGACGCAACGAAATAGTTCTTCATTTTCTTTATATATGTAATTCTTATACAAAGCGTTCTTGAGCAGATTATATTCAGAACTACTGATTACCAGGCTTAAAGCCCGGTACGGAGTTCTTACGGAATTTCAGGTTTGTAAATTTACATTTATTTCTACACGGAAAAATAATGGTGTAGCCTTTTGTGTAGAATTATGTTATTTATAAATCCCTAAGATAGGCAACAAATTTAAAAATTCCGTGTACTTTTCTTTTGAACGTCCGTACTAGCAAATGAAAATTCCTTTATGAAATTTACCAACCTGAATTTTCGTAATTTTTTTTTATATACAGTTTGTATGAGAACCTGAAATTCCGTATGAACTCCGTACCAGGCTTAGCAAATGGAAATTCCTTTATGAAATTTACCAACCTGAATTTTCGTAATTTTTTTTTACATACAGTTTGTATGAGAACTTTAAATTCCGTTTAACAGAAATAAATACATATATTTTTATATTTATTTCATTCACTGCTTATAGGTACTACTTTCATCTAAAATATATTGAAGTAATAAATATTATTTGACAAAAAATAAACAAAAATTCTAAATACCTTAAGAACTAGCGGCCTTATTAAAAAGAATTAAATTATATTTCAAGAATGCTTTAGTCAAAATTTGTATGGATATTTTGTTTTAAAAAACAATTTAGATATAACCAAATAAGCATTTTGGCTGGAATGAATTACAGTTGAAATACAGTTGAATTCAATAGCGAATCCAGCAAAATTAACCGTTGAATTACAGTCGAACAAAACAGTACCTTTACAGTGCACAGTGGCGTGAATTAAAAAAAAAGTGGTAAAAAGTCCGCAACTTTTGAACTAGTTAACCGATTTCGATGAAACCAACTGTTTTGGAAAGAAGAAATGTTGAAATTTTTAGAAAGCATATTTTGAGGCACCCTGTTGTAAGACAGGGTAGCTCCAAACAGCCTCAAAGTGGGAAAGTGCGGGTATCGAAATTCTTTCGGAGCTTGTAACTTTTGTAAATAGGGACCGATTTCAATAATTTTTTCAGCGGGACAATCTACGTTAAGAAATAAAAATAAAACATGCTAAGAGTACCATTTCATCTCTTTAAGTTTCCAAGTTATTTGACTTGAAAAATTTATTTTTTAATTTTTGGCCCTGACTTTTTTTATTCGTTAGTACATAACTTCTTTATTACTTGGCAAAAATCAATATGTTTTAGTGTTTTTGAAAGAAAACTTCATTACAATTCATATAAAAAAATTTTTTTTTGATATCTCAAAAATTGTAGCAAGGAATAATTTTGCAATTTGGATTTTTAAAAATTATGAAAAAATTTGGTATATTTTGTGAAAAAAGTATTCTTAATTTTTTTGGAATATTTTAAAAAATTATTAAGTATTTGATAAAAACTTTGATTGTTTCTGAGAAAGGAGACATTGAGAAAGGCTGTGAAATAAATTTTGGAGATTGTTGTTGGTGCACCCTACATTCAGCATTGGTCGAAAACTAGCAATTTTTTTTCAAAAAATCCGATTTTCGGATGTGGCAAAAAAATTGCACGGTCGTTTTTGTAAATTTTTTGGTTTTTTATTATAAATAAATTTGTTATAAGTAACCTGTAAGAAACTCTTGACATCCTACACATAAATGTAGGCAGGAGAGGAGATTTTCTAAAAATTCTAAAATTTTTCTAACACAATTTTGCCCAATAAGAAAAAAGTATTATAAAATTATAAATTGGGAATCATTTTAATTTTTATCAATAGTATACATTTAGCTTTGCAAACTTAAAAAAAATTATTCTCCTACCTTCAATACTTTTTGAAATATTCGAAATCCAATTTTGATTAAAAATTTTAATTTTCTACATTTTTTATTTTTGTCTAAATTATTGATCATATTTTCTTTACTGCAAATGTTTCTTAATTTTTTCTATGTTATTACAATAGTAGATATAATTGTCTATTCAACGGTATATAATATGTATTCCTTTGCCATTATATCAGTCTTAAAATGTATACACAAATATAACACCTCAGGTAACAATTTACGTGTTTTATCTGTTACTCAAACAAACCCACATTTTTTATGAACTTTTGAAGCTGTTATTAAATACTTTCTTTACTTAAATACAATAGAATATAAGAATTTATATACACACAGTATATTTATATACCCAGAAGGACAAAGGTACCTGCGCGCACATCTCCAATATGGGTGTGGTTTTACCTGATATTTGTATCGGTTTTTTATTCGTAGCTTGTAAAATAGCTATTTATTTAAGCTGCGATGCATTTAATGTCATTATTTCAGTTATAGCTATCATGGAGATAACAATTAAAAATAAATCGCTCTGCAAATTAATGTGGGAAAACCTCACTGATGGTAGTACTCGGTTGGACAAGGTAGACCAAATGATGTACATAATATCTACTACATATGGTTTATCTGTAAACACCGATTTATCGAAAAAAACTTGAAAATTTTTTTAAATTATATGAAAAGAAGATACGTGAATGCAATAAATCAATTTCTAAATTTCAGAATAAAAATCAGGATTGGTTAGATATGGGACTATCTACGGAAATATACCCAAAGAAGTTTGGTCGGCCAAATAAAGATTACGATAACGTTCGACGCAGGAGCAAAAGGATTAAACAAGAAGACTTGATAAATACATATTCGGAAAATGAACTCAAAGATTCATTCAAATTGATTTTAGCGAAGACTCAACTTAAAGAAGCAGGCAAAATCGTAGATGTGCTACCAGTTGCGTCTCCAAAAAGATTAAGACGTATGGTGGAAAGCATTCCAACGCCAAAATATAGTAAACATTTTACGGTGGAGGATGCACTAGCACTCATTCTTAATTTGGGCCTTTCAAGAAATAAATACGATATCTTAAGGAAGATGCTTAAAGAAAAAAATGGACCTTTGCCATCAAGTACATTGTTGTTAAAAAGAAAATCGGAAATTTTGCCACATCCGATAACAGTGGATAGCCGAAGTGCAGTCATTAGTTTGTCAGACCTTCTTCATAATACAGCATCAAGACTCATCGCTACTTTTGACGAAAGAGACTTAGATACATGTAATAATTCTGAACTAACACTAATATACAAATGGGGATGTGATGGATCATCTGGATTTTCAGAATATAGTCAGCCCAGTGCATACGATAATGACTTTTCCAAAGTTTTAATGGCATCGTTAGTACCATTAAGGCTTCGACTACATAATGAAATGCCTTCAACAAGTAAAAATGCATTTAAAGATGTGTGGGTAAATACTCCTCCAGGCTCAAAGTTTTTATGCCGACCAATACGTTTTGAATACATCAAGGAAAACAAAGAAACAACTCAAAATCTGGTTGATGGTATAAAACATGAAATTTCTAATATGGAACCCATTGACGTTCATATATTAGGACGAGTAATAACAGTATCTTTTAGACCTTATTTAACAATGATAGATGGAAAAGTTGCAAATGCAATAACCGATACAAAATCTTATTTGATTTGTAATATATGCGGAAAGAAAAATTCCGATTTTAAGGACATTGGGAATTATACTCCAACTAATGAAGATGCCCTTAAGCTTGGAATATCACCACTTCATGCTCGGATTCGATTCATGGAGTACATTTTACATCTATCTTACGACAATAAATATCGCAGTGTACCAGAACTTCAGAACGTTCCAGTTGCGAATAATTTTGGTTTAAAACAGATAGGTTGGAAGAAAAGAAAAGAATTCAAAATGGCTTAATCATTGACAAACCTTTATATGGCTATGGAAACTCCAATAATGGCAACACTGCCAGGCGATTTTTTGATGACCCTGAAACCACATCTTCTATAACTGGTATTAGCTTTAGTCTCATAAGACATTTCAAAATAATACTGGCCGTCATAAATAGCAAAAAGTTAATTAATAAGGACAAATTTGAAAAATATGCAAAAGACACTCTGATTCTAATAAATGAATTATATCCATGGAAATCAATAACTCCAACCGTACATAAAGTGCTAGCACATACAAAAGAAATAATAGAAAACAACATTCTTCCTCTGGGGGAACTAACCGAAGAAGCACAGGAAGCTAGAAATAGAGATGTTAAGCAATATCGACTTTTCAATACACGTAAATGCTCTAGAGTTGCTCAAAATAATGATTTAATGCATCATTTGCTATTGTCTTCAGATCCAGTCCTACAAGGCATAAGAATGAAATGGTTGCCAAAAATAAGTATTGAAATCGAGAAGGACGATCCCGAAGCAGAGGAAATTAATAGCTTGCTAGGCCATGATATCTCAGATTATTTTAAAGCAAATTCTTGAAGTAAAACCCAAATATAAATTAAAAACAACATATGTATGTATCCATGCACTTAGATATGAGTAATAAAGAAAATGAAACTAAACTTATTAAATATATTTTTAATACAATTATCAGAATCAAAACGAGAAATTTAGTTGTAAGTTTTCATACATATGTACATTGTACATATATCTCTTGATACATAAGTATTTATATTCACACAAACAAATATCTGATATCATGGCAAAAAATCTCTGGAATTCTCTGTCAAATTATATTCAAAACTTAGGCAATTTATATGCGTTTAAAAAGGAGATACATAAAAAAATGTTCGTAATTTAATGTTCTAATGTTAAATTAACTACTATTTTTTTTTAAATAAATAAATAACTCAATCTATTTGTCCTTGTAGGTATATAAATATACTTCAAGAGTTCATAAAAAATGTGGGTTTGTTTGAGTATCAGATAAAACACGTAAATTGTTACCTGAGGTGTTATATTTGTGTATACATTTTAAGACTGATATAATGGCAAAGGAATACATATTATATACCGTTGAATAGACAATTATATCTACTATTGTAATAACATAGAAAAAATTAAGAAACATTTGCAGTAAAGAAAATAAGATCAATAATTTAGACAAAAATAAAAAATGTAGAAAATTAAAATTTTTAATCAAAATTGGATTTCGAATATTTCAAAAAGTATTGAAGGTAGGAGAATAATTTTTTTTAAGTTTGCAAAGCTAAATGTATACTATTGATAAAAATTAAAATGATTCCCAATTTATAATTTTATAATACTTTTTTCTTATTGGGAAAAATTGTGTTAGAAAAATTTTAGAATTTTTAGAAAATCTCCTCTCCTGCCTACATTTATGTGTAGGATGTCAAGAGTTTCTTACAGGTTACTTATAACAAATTTATTTATAATAAAAAACCAAAAAATTTACAAAAACGACCGTGCAATTTTTTTGCCACATCCGAAAATCGGATTTTTTGAAAAAAAAATTGCTAGTTTTCGACCAATGCTGAATGTAGGGTGCACCAACAACAATCTCCAAAATTTATTTCACAGCCTTTCTCAATGTCTCCTTTCTCAGAAACAATCAAAGTTTTTATCAAATACTTAATAATTTTTTAAAATATTCCAAAAAAATTAAGAATACTTTTTTCACAAAATATACCAAATTTTTTCATAATTTTTAAAAATCCAAATTGCAAAATTATTCCTTGCTACAATTTTTGAGATATCAAAAAAAAATTTTTTTTATATGAATTGTAATGAAGTTTTCTTTCAAAAACACTAAAACATATTGATTTTTGCCAAGTAATAAAGAAGTTATGTACTAACGAATAAAAAAAGTCAGGGCCAAAAATTAAAAAATAAATTTTTCAAGTCAAATAACTTGGAAACTTAAAGAGATGAAATGGTACTCTTAGCATGTTTTATTTTTATTTCTTAACGTAGATTGTCCCGCTGAAAAAATTATTGAAATCGGTCCCTATTTACAAAAGTTACAAGCTCCGAAAGAATTTCGATACCCGCACTTTCCCACTTTGAGGCTGTTTGGAGCTACCCTGTCTTACAACAGGGTGCCTCAAAATATGCTTTCTAAAAATTTCAACACTTCTACTTTCCAAAACAGTTGGTTTCATCGAAATCGGTTAACTAGTTCAAAAGTTACGGACTTTTTACCACTTTTTTTTTAATTCACGCCACTGTGCAGTGTAATTCCAGCCTTGAATAACAGTGCGATTCAAGTTGAACCGAACCTGTTTTTACACTTGAAGTCAAGCATTATTGTTTTTAAAATAGAAAGGAAAATGCAATCGACAAGTTTTCTTATAATAATTTTCTGCATATCTACCTATCACTATTGTTTTCACGTTTTTAATCTTCTTTTGTTTTTTAAAAATTAAATTTTTTATTTATCTTTGATATTTTTCACCACAATTTCAATTTTAATTAAAACTAAATTCCATATTTGACAAGGTTTGGACATATATGTATGTTGTTTGATTTTTTATTTCAAAATATTTTCAAACTTGAATATTACTTGAAAAAATGCTTGAATTACACTGTGTTTCTAGTTAAATTTCAAATGCTTGAATTTTAATGTTTTGAATGCTTATTGGGAAATAATTTTTTTAGAATACGGCAGTATACATATAAATACATATGTATGTACTTGGATAAAAGTAAAATACTTTTCTTTTCTTCTTAAATTTTTGTTTAAAAAAATGCAACTGTTGCTATCAGTAATAAAATAAATTTGTTATTAAAAGACAAAGTAAAAGTTTACTAACTCAAAAGTTTGCTTGATACATTTGATGATGAAATCTAAAAGACTTTTAAGGCAACTGGCATTTACCCACATACGTACATATTTATAAGAGCATTTTATTTTTATTTTTTTTTTATAATAAGCAGGAAATAATCAACTTCTGAAGGCAAATTATAGTCATCTGTTTACAGACAGCAAACCTAAGTTTTAAATCTGTCGCTTTATTCAAAGGTAAATATAATTTTTTTAACACACGTATACAACATTGAACATTACTTTGTGATATAAAAGAATAATTTTGTACACAATCAGCACAAATGTTTGAATAAAAGAAAATATATTTCTCTTCTTTAACTTTAGTTTAGCCATTTTTTTTTCAAAAAATAAATTGTATGTTTCCTTTTACTTAAACAAATGTTGCAGTATTTTCTTAGGATTATATATAAAAATAAGTATTTGTGTAAGTAAATTTGTAAAAGTCAGGAAAGGGCAAATGGAGCCCGCGAAAATTTTTAGTCTAAAGAAATTTTCAAAGGATTTTCAACTTGTACATGGGCTACTTAAATTTAATTGTTCCTAATCTAGTTTAATTACGTGTTTAGTTTTCCTGTGGTTATATTTTACTGAAGTGTTTTCTTTTATTTCCCTTGCAAATATAATGGTTTTACAGAAATCTATAAGACGTAGATAAATTGCTTAAATTATTCAAAATTATTTAAAATAATCAATTCAAAAAGCAGTAGAGAATTTTTATGGCGTCCAGCGTAGGACCAGTGCAGCAACATTTGGAATCTTTAGAGACTAAAAGTACATTGCACTCCTTTACTACATAGTAAAGAAATCAAAATTTAAAAGGGTTTCAAGTTTTTTGTAGAATATCTTTGAAGAACATTTTACTCCTTTATATCCTTATTTAAGTATATTTTTGTTTTCGAAAAAATATTTCTGGTTAAATGATAAATAAAATTGTTGAGCACTTGAATGGCTTCCAAATCAGATACACAACACTCTCAACCTGAAAAAGTGATAAGATATCAAAATTTTTTAATAAGATTCAAATCTGCAAATCACCATATACGTTTAGTTATTAACTTCACGCTAACAAATGAAGGAAATTACTGATTTCATTTCAAGTTCATTTGATTGAAACAAACGAACAAATGGCAGAATTGAGCTAAAATGCCTGATGAAAAACTGACACCAAACAGCACAGACTTAATTATCTAAAACAAATTTTGAATTAATAAAATCTAGATTTGAAAGAATTAGATTTGATTGAATAATGCCCGTAATTTCTACCCATAGATATATATCGTGTAATACTACATTTACACTGTCTCATAATCTAGTACTGTCGAGATTTCGAGCTAAATCAAGCTGCTTTATTCCAGATTTCCCATACAAAACGAAATCTAATTTTTCAGTAGATTTGTAGGAAATCTAATAAAAATCTGATGTTTTTATTTATTCTTTAGTACCTTGTACAACAAAAGGTGAATGAATTAGCTACGGTCTGCTTTAAAATGTCTGTGAATTGGCTACAATGCAGTTGTTTGGTTGTAGTTTTTTAAACAAATTAGTTCATGGGTTTTATTTTTGATAAAAAAAATCTTGATATATGTCAAAAAAAAGCTGGTGTAAGCGGTACAGATTTTCATAAAGATTTTAATAAAATTGTGCTAGATTTTGTGCTGATTTAAATGCCCTATAAGTCAAGTTTTATAAGGCAAACTCGTAGGTAAAAAGATTAGGTAAATTATCTGTGTGTAGAAATTACGGGCATTAAAGAACAACTTAGTGGTAAAAAAAAAGCTTTTTTAGAACCTTTTTTTTATAAAATTCTCCTTTTTGCTACTCGATTATTTTTTCTTTTGATCAACACCTTTAATTGAAAAAGAATACAAATGATCAAATAAAACTATAATTGATTGAATAAAATTTTTATATAAAAATTTAATTAATTTAACGCTTAATTAAAAACTATAATATAAAATAATTAAAAACTTTATTGAGTCAATTAAAGTTTTGTTTAATCTAATCACCTAGAATGTTAAATTGACTTTTTTTTTATTAATTTTTGGTTTTCATTCACTTAAAGCTGTTGATTGCAGAAATATTTTTCTCTTTTTTCAAGCCAAATTCATATCCTTTAGGCTAGTTTTTCTGAATTGTTGTAGTGCATATACACTGTCTCGAAATCTAGTACTTTCGAGATTTCGAGCTAAATCAAGCTGCTTTTTTCAGATTTCCGATATAAAACGAAATCTAATTTTTGTAGGAAATCTAAAGAAAATCTAATATTTTTATTTATTCTTTACTACCCTGTACAACAAAAGGTGAGTGAGTGAATTAGCTACGGTCTGCTTAAAAAAGTGGCATTTACATCACCACAAAACCTAGCATATTTTGATTAAAATCTATATGAAAATATATACCGTTTACACTTTTTTGACATTTATTAAGATTGTTTTTATGCAATACAAAACTCATCAACTGATTTGTTTCCAAAACTACAACCACACCACTGCATTGTAGCTAATTCACCCACTTTTTTAAGCAGACCGTAGCTAATTCACTCACCTTTTGCCATACAGGGTAGTAAAGAATAAATAAAAAATTGGATTTTTATTAGATTTCCTACAAATCTACTGAAAAATTAGATTTCGTTTCATTTGCTCGAAATCTCGAAAGTACTAGATTTCGAGACAGTGTAAATTCACTATAAGCTGCAACACAACAACTGCAATATAGGTAATTCACACACCTTTTTAAGTACAGCAGCTTATTTATATTTCAGTACAATTTTGAACAAAAAACCCATAGTTGCATCATTAAGTTCTACTCGGTTTCGAATATATTTAGACAAAATCTGCTAATGGGTGTAACTAAGGAACGCTAAGAGCAAATTAGAAAGTTATTGGCGCATATTTATAGTCTGAACAAAAAATACTTTAAAAATTTAAAACCAGTATAACCATAGAAAATACCATTATTACAATACAAAATACTGCTTTTGAACTCTTAAATTATACTTTAATTTGAATATGAATATTCGCCATTGTTTCTAAATTATTAAGGATGAATTTAACATCCAAAATACATCATTAGATATTTTTTTATTTTTATAAAAACTTTAAAAAACAATATGTATAGAAAAATTATGAAAAATTGTAATGTAAGCTCGCTAAATAGAAAAAATTCATTGTCAAAACTGGAATTTTTGTACACCAAAAGAAATCTTTGACATTTTTCTTTAAAACTGTTTCCCTCAAAGTGTATAAATAGTGGTTTTTGATGAAAATATAGAGAAAATACAAAAAAAAAGGCCGGAAAATGTTTCCGTAAAAACTGCAAGAAAAATCTCAAAAATACTTGAGCCCACGAACTTTCAAATTGTTATTGAGTACCCATGAAAATGTTTTTTTTTGAGACACGAATGTACAAATAAGGACCCGCAGAAGAAAATGTGCTTTTTGCTCATTTAAAAAAAAAAAGTTTAATTGATTTTTTTAATTTAATTTAATTTTTAATTTATTTCTTTCCCTTAAAAAACTGCATGACTTTGGGTGTAGTAAGAATTTTCTTAATTATCATTTATATACATTTAGTTATGTTAAAAAATATAAGAAATATGCTTTTTTGACTGTTTATTGAAGACTTAAGCCCAAATATTATAAAAATACCAAAAGTCCACTTTTTGTGTAGCGGCTTCTAATATGTGAATTTTATGGTAATCATTTCATTGCCCATTTCGAGTTACTTTTTAGATACTACCGAGTCATTTTAATTTAATGAAAATTGTAGCATACAACTTCTTCTTTTCACAAAAAGCAGCTGTGAAGAAAATCCTGACTGAGAAAAAATCTTTGATTTAAACAACTCGTCAAATCATATTTGTTAGCTCTTTTGCTTTCATTATTGGCTTCTGCATCACTCTTATTGACAATTAAAAAATATAAATTCATGCAACTTGTTCCACACAAACGTGTTAATAAAATTTTAATTAGTGTTGCTGCTGTACTTACAATTAAAAACTAAAATCACTAATAAACATGTAAAACGATTTACTGTCGTATTCATAGAAACTGTCTTGGTTTTTAAAAAAAGGTTTACAAAACAAATTTTGTACGGAAAATTCTTGGATAAACCCTTGATAATGTATTTTGTATTTTGTTGTATGTATTTTGTTTTTGCAATTTATATTTCTCTATATAAAATTACAAGGCCCTAAATTAAGTTTTATGAATACGACAATTACCCTTTAAAATCCACATCTAAAATATCCCTCAAAGTATGCACTCCTTTTTTTGTACTTAAAAATACATAATTGCCAATTACGCTTCGAAAATAAAAAAGTAAGTTTGTCCCGTACGTAATTGTTTATTATTATTATTATTTATTTAGAGAGACTTCATTTTTTCTACATAACAAGATTAGCCAACATAATTTTATAGGAAACTTAAAACTATTATGTATTATTTTAATAACATTTTCTGATAATGCAACTTGCTTATTTGAATAAAAAGAATTAACATTTACATAATAAATTAACATCAGTTTTTTTTTAATATAGTGCCTGCTCCCAGCACTTGTCTAAATTAGTAGAGTTATATCTACAAAAATAGAACTTAAGACTAATAAAAAATTAAAACTAAATCTTACACCTAAGACTTACACTAAATTAAACAAAAACATAAATAAAAAAAACATCCATAAAAAAACAAACAAAATTAATAAAAAAAAAAAAACAAAAAACAAAAGTTAACCTCTATGTATGCCGGGAGTAACATGTGAGTAAAAGTTTTGACCAGGATAAGTATTGCAAGGCTCTTTTAATATTCCAATGCTGGAAATATATTCAGTGTTTGACCAACTAAAATCTTGTTCATGAGTTAAAATGTCCTTAATAACACTCCCTTCAAAATAAGATAGTTTTTCTACAAACTTTCTCATCAAATCCAGGCCATAAAAAGGTATCGGTGACAATTTAGATTTTTCATAAACGAATCTATTTGAAAATCTTTTGTGCAAGGATTCATAATTCTTCTCTATGCACTTCCGAACAATATGACGTTCGAAAATTTCCATTCGCTTGAATGCCGTTTTTGAAATACTAAACCAAATAGGAAATGCATAAAGAAGAATTGGTCTGATGCTTACTTTATACAAAAGCAATTTAGTTTTCTTTGGCAAAAACTTACTATTAAATAATCTTCCAAAGGCCCCCTTAACACGATTTGCCTTTGCCAAGTTGTACACAACATGATTATTAAACTTCAAAAGCTTATCAAAATTCACTCCAAGATATTTAATACTGTTTTTAAATTCGATTTCGTTGCCATTCAACGTAAGTCTCAAACACTTGCTTTCCGGAACAACAGTATACTTGCACTTCCCGGAGGCATTGCGTATACAAATTGCATTACTCTTTGCGGCATTAATTTTTATACCCCAACTGGAATAAAACTGATTCGTCCTTTCTAGGTGTGATGAAACACGCTGAAGAGCAACGCGAGGAGATTCATCATGAGCATAAAGAAGTGAGTCATCAGCATAAAGTATGCTCCTCGACTCGTTAAATTCATGAGGAAAATCATGAATGAAAATGTTATATAGATGAGGTGCCAGAACAGATCCTTGCGGAACACCACAAGAAACCTCAGCTTGATCTGATACTAGAGCTCCAATTTGTACGCAAAAACTCCTGCCATCAAAAAAACTTTGAAAGAGTTTAACGATGGACGCTTTGAATCCAATTCTTACCATTTTATATAAAATGCCCTCGTGATAAGCTTTGTCAAATGCCTTTTCAACGTCAAGAGATACAGCTACAGTACACCTACGTTCTCTTAAATTTCGAATTATATCAGAGTGAAACTTCAAGAGAGCATGCACCGTAGAGTTACCCTTTTTGAAGCCAAACTGTTCCTGAGGAATATATGAACCATTCAATCCCATATCCATTTTTTCCCTGATTATCCTTTCAAATAACTTTCCTATATTGGAAAGTAATGAAATTGGCCGAAAGTTGTTTATGTCGTAATTATTCTTTTGTTTAGGAATCGGTACTATTTTAGCCATTTTCCATTCACGCGGAAAGTAACAGTTATTCAAACAATTGTTGAACAATATCGTAAGATACTCCAAAGCTTTTATTGGAAACTTTTTTATTATATAATTGGAAACATTATCTAAGCCACACGACTTTTTGCTGTTAATAATCCTACAAATCTCTGACACATAATTCAAGGTAGTAAATTCTACATTGTTCAAATTATTCAATGATGTGTTATCATCATTAAATGATATAGGATCACCAGCTTGAAATATTGTATCATTAATTGCCTCAGCTATCTCCGACACATCTCTATTAGGTGAAGTACCGTGAAAAACATTGGCAAAATGGTCCATAAAAACTGACAATTTGTTATTCGCTTCGGTTATTTTCACTCCGTTAATGGAAACGTCTTTAACATATTTACGATTCCTATTCCCGATAATCCTAAATACCTCTTTATAAGCCCAAGGGCCAGGTTTAATGCCCTTTAATCTGTCATTAAAAAATAATGCCTGCTCCTGTTCAATTTGCTCTTTTATAAGGATCTTAATAAGTTCAATTTGTTTCGAAATCAACAAATACTGGGGATGTTTTCTATTTAAAGTCCTCGCATATATCGTCTTTAAATCTTTTTGCCAGCTATATTTAATCCTGAGCATTATTCTCAATTTATCAGAGGCAACAAACTTTTGTCTCTTACACTCTATTCTTTTGGAATGAGTACGCGTGACAAAACCAACTGTATTATTAAATTCTCTAAGAAAATTATCTATATCATCGTTAGTCAAATTTATATTTTTTGGCGGAAAATGATTCAAGAGGGTGTTAGTCACATCCAATTGAAAAGCATTCCAATTCACATCTCTATAAGATACAAAACTATCTGGAGTATTTAACATAAAGTTAAAAAGTGACAAGTTCAACCTCAAACCCAGTGGAATGTGGTCAGAGAATGTAGGAAGTGTATATGTCTCGTAATTTGGAAGGGACATATCTAAAATGTCATTGGTTACTATGAAGTGATCTAAATGCGACGAACCCCCCGGGTATGTAGGAAACGAGTCACAAATTCTTGTAACTGACATAGATTCATTCTGAAGCCATGATGTAAGCACTTCACCATTAAAATTATTTACAGCATCACCCCAAGAAGAGTGCTTCGCATTTAGATCACCACCCAAAATCAATCCATGATACCCTCTGGAAAGATTCAATATTAAAGACAGACCCCTACAAATTATTTGACGATTGCAATTAGACCGGAAATAAATAGAACCACAAAGAATTTTTTTAATGCTACCCCCCAATGAAACTTTAATCTCCACAAATGAATTTGGAAATTCAAGACCAGAAATATTTATCCTTGCAAAAGACATTGACTTTCTCAGAGCAATGGCCATACCTAATGCACTATTATCCCTTATAACAGAATAACTGTCAAGATATATATTAACACCCGCAGATAAATGCGTCTCTTGTATAAAAGCAATGTCAATATTACATTGCTCTAATAACATATTCAGTTCAGTTCTCCTATCTATTCGGACAAGAGAACCAACATTAAACGTAACTAAATTGAGAGAACTACGGGCCATATACATCTTGAATGTTTTTAATTAAATCCAAGCACTCTTTCCTAGCCTGAAACTTAGATAGAGACTTATAAGACCCCAAAAAATCCCGAACCCTATCCTCCAACGTAATGGTGGTAGCAGCGCACAATAATTGTGCTATCTTCATAAATTCCTGTATCAAAGGAGGTTTCATAGGTTTGTCGTGTATTGGCACATCATTAAACAAGCTAGCAAATGGTTTATCTTTAACAACCGCAGACAGCTTAAGTGCCTTAGAAACATTGCTTACCGCCTGCTCTTTCCTATTTCTTGCAACCTGGGAAGATTTTTCCCTAAAAGAAACATACCTTTTGTAAGCGGGACATCCCCTATAGTTTGAAGTATGGCCAGCTTCATTGCAATTAACGCAAAATGGTAATTCATTACTTTCTGAATTGAATGAACATTCTCCTACACCGTGCTTTACGCTGCACTTCAAACACGCAAATGGGCGACTACAATTCCTAGAGAAATGACCCCAACTCTGACACCTCCAACACTGCGGAATTTTTGTGCTAGCTTTCGGCCTTTCCCAAGACACCACCTGATTTAGGATGAACTTTAGGCCGATCAACTCTCCTACTCTACGATTGGGCTTAAGAGTTATTAAGAATAGCCCAGTATCTATACCACGTTTTTATACCCTTTACCAACAAAAATGGTAAAAGGGTATATATAGGTTTGTCATTCCGTTTGTAATTTCTATAATATCAATAAGCGATCCATATAATATATATATTCTGGATCCTTATGCATAGGGAAGACGAATAAGCGATGTCCGTCTGTCCGTCTGTCCGTCTGTCCGTCTGTCCGTCTGTCTGTACGTGAAATCGGTTTTCCGAAGCTCCCAGAAAAGCTAGACACTTCGTTCTTGGACTGGTGTGTCAGAAATTTTCCAAAATAGATTGGTATTGAAATTCAGCAAAATGGACCAGACGATTGCAGCGCTGGAAAACGTAAACTTCATTTTGCCATATAAAAGTAACTACAGAAAACAAATTTTTATTTTTTTTAATAAATAAACTTATTTTACACCTCCATACGACTAAAATTGGAATTTTAAATTAAAAAAATATAAAAAAATTAAAAAGACGTTTCCAGGGTTGGAAAACTTTAACTTTTTGTGTTATGTAAAACTAACTATGTCTAAAACTATATTAGTATTTTCTCGAGAACCGTAAGAGCTACAGACCTGAAATTTGGACACAGTGTGTAGACCTTTGGCCGCTACAACAACAAATACATGAGAATTGGAAATTGAAGGGTGTTCCAAAACGAGCAACAAAAAATATTAAAATCTCATGTAATATACATACAATTCAATGTATGTATGTATATACACTTGAAATTTGTAAGGTTAGTGTATTTTTATACAGACTACAAAAATTAACACTAAAATTTCAAAAAATTTAAATTAAAGGGTGTTCCATCAGTTAATGCAATTTTGACTATGCAATTTTGACAACTTGCTGTATCTTGGAAACCGTAAGAGCTAAACTCTTGAAATTTTCAAAAACGGTAAAACTAAAAATCAAAAAATTATAAAATCGCCAAACCAAAAAAATCGCCAAAAAGCAATAAAAATCGCCAAAATGAAAACAAGCACCAAATTAAAAAAAATGTCTAAGACTAAAATAAATCGCATAAAAAATGAAAAAAAATCGCCAAAATGAAAGAAAATCACCAAAATGAAAAAAAAATCCCCAAAATGAAAAAAATCGCCAAATTGAAAAAAAATCGCCAAAACGAAAGAAACCCCAAAAAAACAGAAAAAATCGCCAAATGAAAAAAACAAAAACAGGAAAAAATCACCAAAATGAAAAAAATCGCCAAAATGAAAAAATCTCCAAAATAGGAAAAAATCGCAAAAATGAAAAAAAATCGGAAATGAAAAAAAGGCCCAAAAACAGAAAAAAAAATCGCCAAAATGAAAAAAAGCCCCAACAACAGAAAAAAATCGACAAAATGAAAAAAACGCCAAAATGAAAAAACCCCAAAATAGGAAAAAATCGCAAAAATGAAAAAAATCGCCAAAATGAAAAAATCCCCAAAAAAACAGAAAAAAATCGTAAAAATGAAAAAAAATCGCCAAAATTAAAATAATCGCCGAAATGAAAAAAAATCGCCTAAATGAAAAAAATCGCCAAAACGAAAAAAACCCCAAAAACAGAAAACAAAACCCCAAAACAGGAAAAAATCGCCAAAATGAAAAAAAGCCTAAATCAAAAAAAAAAATCGCCGAAATGAAAAAATCTCCAAAATGAAAAAAAGCCCCAAAAGCAGGAAAAAATCGTCAAAATAAAAAACCTTCCAAAATTAGAAAAAATCGTTTAAACTGAAAAAACTTCAAAAAAGCATAAAAGACGCATTAAAAAATTCTCAAAACCGAATGTACGGAACCCTTCGTGCGCGAGTCAAAGTCGCTTTTACTGAATTTTTTAATATTAAAGGAATTAAATGAAACTAAGTTTTTTCTTATTTCGTTTTTGCTCTGTTCACTCAACTTATTTTATATATTTTTAAAGAACTAGATTGGTATCAATAATCAGAAAAATCCAAAATTGTGATTCCAGGGTTGGAAAACTTACACTTTTTGTTTTATGTAAAATTAACTAGTTCTAAAAATTTTTTTCTTTTCCCTTATAAGTTGAATATATTTTATGCTTCTGAAAGAAAAGTTTGGCGCATAAATATTAAATATTAAAGTATAAAATTAATTTTTTTTTATTTCTTTGTTCACTTAACACACTTTATAAATTTTTTAAATCAGAAAAATCTAAAAGGTTTTTTCCTGGATTGTTAAATTTATTGTTTTTTTTACAAAAGTGTCTAGGTCAAGTTAGTTTTTTCTTTTTGTCTATTCCTGTAGGAATAAAACGGTTACATAATACCACGATGTATACTATTTGCAATGGGAACTTTAAATCAAGACACTAAGCAGTTTTACAACATCAATGATTATTAAACACAAACAAGCCCCAATATTTTGGTAATGTATTGACGTGACGTCGATGTTGACTGAAATAAGAGTGAATGTAAACTATATCTTAACCACAGAGTTTAGAGTAAAATATTCAACAATTGCTATTATCGAAAATAAAATAATTGAATCAAATTCTTTAATCGAAAAATACTGAAAGGTCACTTACTATTAATTGCTTTAGATAAAAAAATTGTAAATTTTTTCACAAAACAAATATGTATGTATGTATGTGTCTGTACACTATATACATATATGTACGTACGTTGGTAAAGGGTATATAAGATTCGGCACAGCCGAATATAGCACTCTTACTTGTTTAGAATACTCTGTCGAAAATTTTGAAACAAAATCAACAGTTTCTGGAATCATTTTATCTAGTTCAGATTTTATCTCACTTATGTCCGACTTAAAGTAGAGACCTCTACAAATCACTGTCTGACGTTTTTGCTCCTTGGGAGTATAGCTATAAGATGAAATTTCCTTATCTTTTAACAACTGCATTATCTCAGAATGCGCAGACGAATCCTTGAAATACAATTTGCTTTTGAATTGGGACTGATTCTTAATTTTAAACTCCACATTCTTAGAAGATAGTTGTTCAATTAAGGACTTAACATTAACATTTTCCAAAAATATAGGAGGGCAATAAGAAATCCTGGTCTTAACTTGAGGTGAAGTTTTATCAATATTAGAATTTCTATTTTCAAAACTCATGTCATTTATTGGCGCTTCAGCCTCTAAATTCAAATTTCCTAATATAGAATACTTATTACTACGGTTAACATTTTCAACACACTTATCAATACCCCCAAACTGACAATTCGATAAATCTATTTTTACATCACCTTGATATCTCCTTTTCTTGTTTTTTATTATTTGGAAATCGTCAAGTGATTCCATCACGTGATCCATCTCGTTTTCGGAATTGATTGCAGAATGCTGTTTCAAATGTAAATTCGTTGTTATAGGAATATTCTCCAAAATTGTTATTTCATCATTGAAATTGCTGCTTGTCTCCCCTCTGCCTAGAATTTCCTCACCAAAAGCCGAATTTTCTTTAAAAACTGCTTCCAAGAACTGCTTTCCAAGCTGGTAATTGTGACCAGTTCCTTTATTTTGCGTTAAATTATTAAATTCCTGCATACCATTCCCACCAGTCGGCAAGTCAGATGCAGTAACATTTGCCGTAACAATCGGCCCATCTGGTAAGGCCGACGCCTCATGCTTGACATTAGGTGATTTCTTCCTAGAATTATTAGGAGGGCGTCCATTCCCACCAGACAGTAAGTCAGATGCAGTAACATCTGCCGTAATATTCGGCCCATTTGGTAAAGCCGACGCCTCATGCTTGACATTAGGTGATTTCTTCCTAGAATTATTAGGAGGACGTCCTCCAGATTGAGAAAGCAATGGATCTTTTCCCATTGCAATAGAATAAAAGCTGTTTTAAAAACTTTTCACCAACAATCGAAAAGAAAAAAGCAAAAATTTTTTTTCCAAATATTTTTCTTTATATTTAATTTTTTATTATTTTTTGACAGAAAAAACACGTCCGTACGATACAAATTTTTCATCAAAACTCCCGTACGTAATTGTTTCATGTTAGCTTTCTGAAAAAGCAGCAAGTACAGGCAACAAATCCCCTTTCCAATGCAGTGCAAATCTTTTGCAAGGCTATGTAGCATTTTTTTAAAGCACAGAAACCCAACCAATGTCGCCCATGCCTGATATAAATATGTACACAAGCAAGTATGTAGGTTTATTGTTGACATAAATTACATTATGTGGGTTACGGTGCACACTGTATTATATAGTGATTGCTCTTCAATTTTTTCCTTGCTATACATACCTACACACATATACATATATATATATATATATATATATATATATATATATATATATATATATATATATATATATATACTTTTTTATGTTTGTTTAACATATTTTTACATTTCAATTTTTTTTTTATGATTTTGCTTTAACACCAACATACACACCAATACTTCTCTTATAAAAAATCATCTACCTTCTCTAACTCCATCATCGCCGGCAGAATTTCACTTTTGTTGTTGTTGCAGACATTTATGATGACTGCTAACATACACATACATACATACACACATACACGAGATATATGGGTATAGAACACTGCTTGAACGTGTTAAGTGTTTTTTTATATTTTATTTTTATATATTCCTGTTTCTGTTTCCTTTTCATCCCTTTTGTTTGCTACCAGTTGTTATTTTTGTGTTTTGTATAAACTGAACAACTACAAAATGGTTTTTAAATTATTTGCATATAAAATCAGTTTTATCAAAAGCAGAAACGACAGGTGTGCGCAAAATATTTTATGCTAACGGCTGTAGATTAACCCTACTACTATGAGTATTAAAGACATAACATAAGTTTTGCTTTGAAATTGTTTATTTTATATAAAATTTTTTTTTATTTATTAATACTACTGGTATAATATTAAAAAATTATGCTAATTATATTGCATCTCTACATTAGTACGTGTCATTAATGGCATATAAAATAATATAAACAAAGCAGATTTTCACAGCTTTCTATACAGTGATGAAAGATAGAAGAAATAGGGGAAGCTTCGTTTTTCGTTTTAATTTTTAAGAAAAACCGCTGCCTTAGGCCATAATTATTTGACGTTAGTTTATGAATAGAATATAGCAGACAAATAAATTTCAAGTTTTCTTGAACAAACATTTGCTTGAAATTAAATTTAGAAATTTAACTAGCAGCTAGCTAAGTTCAATAAATATTTCGTTCTGAGCTTATATTTATATTAATAAAATAAGAGCAAACATGAAATTTTTTCAGGTTTCACAAAATACTTTTGCAGTTCTGTAGAATTCAAATAATCTTTGTTTTTAATTCACCACTATACCTCCTATTAGTTAGGAAAAAAAACTACACAGTAATTTTATCCGATTGATTTTAATTTTTTTAAATTAGAAAAGTGTTTTGTCTGAATTAAAGAAAAGTCTTATGGGTCGGTATTAATAATTAAGAAGTTTTATTTGCTATATATGCTTTTGCTAAAAAAAAATTATTAGGTTTGGTTCTCAGAAGACAACTTAAAAAGCTCTGCAGTTATCTAAAAGCTTTTAATATGAACATTTCGAAGTCTTGTTCATTTTAAAAGCATGGTAAATACGAGAATTACCGGGAAATTAACTGCCATCGTAACAGAAATATCAAATGATAGTAAGTCGATTTTGCTCTTGGAAAGATCTAACAAAACGAAATTGTCTCTGTAACGACGGGTTTTTATAATCTAAAAAATTTTTATATTACGATAATCTAAAGCCAAATCCAGGGGGTCTACTCTGTAATTCGATACAAAAGAATATTCTTTCGAATTTGTATACTTATAACATGTAAATTCGAAAGCATTTTCTTTCGTATCGAATTACCGAGTAGACCCATAGAACATCAACAGCCAACTTAAATATTATAATATTAATAATTATTGACGCCACGTATATGCTGCCGATTTGAGGAGCATATAAAGCATCATGCACAGAAAAAAATCCAATTAACTACTATAACTGAAAAAATACAAATACAGTGAAACCTCTCATAACGGCCACCTCCCATAGCCGGACCCCCCTAATAACCTGACAAATTTTGTAGATTCAAAATTAAAATAAAAGAATATGTTACCCACTCATAAGCAGACACCTCTGATAACCGGTCAAAAATACTATGACGGTGAGTGTCCGGTTATGAGAGGTTTCACTGTAATTAGAGGAAACATTTAATTGATTCAATTGAACATTTGTTTATAAATTTAATTGACTAAAAATATTAATTGAAACATGAATCATTTTTGTTTGTTGTTGCTACATGTAAATTCATTTTGTTTCTGCTTGTGAAATTCATCAGTAGATTTCAACAAGAAATTCTGGACAATAGCAAAACTTCATGTGTTTATAGAAAAAATCTTAAAATTGTATGGATAATTACGTAAGATAATAAATTAAAAACCTTCAAACCAAACCAATAATATTTTTACTTATAAGATATCTTAGTTCCAGATCGCGAACTCTATATTTTAAGGACTTCTTTGGAGGGTCCTTTATACTGCGGTATATATGGGTAGAAATTACCCCTTCTACCTCTCGCACACACACATATACTCAATGATGTAAAATGGAGCACTATGATCCCTTTTCCTAAATGAAGAGCAATCTCTAAATAAATACATAACACGTGACACACATACATACCCAGCAAAAAATTTTACAAAAGATAATCGGGCTTGGAATTAAGCATTTTTGGTAGAAGCTCATTCCTACTGGATTATCAACTTAATGATTTTAACAAGGCGTGAGAATAGAATAATCGATTCTTGAGAACTATTTCGTTTATTTATATAGCGACATGTTCACGTAATCTATTAAATCTAAAAGAATCGTTCTTCTCATCGATCAACTTCTACATAATTTTTTTAAATTTTATGTAATGGGATTTGTAAGCGAGTAATGAAATTTAGCAATCAGAATCATTATATGGCAAGTAACTAGTTCTAATGGTAATGTCTAATTACTTTAGGTTCTAAAACAAAAAATTCCCTTAGTATCATTAGGCTGCATTTTTTGTTGACACAACAAAGAGGGGAAAAAATAATAACGAGGAAAGCCATGATATTTTCTTAAATAAATAAAAATTTTCTTAAATATTTAATATTAAATTTAAAAATTTTTGCAAGTAATTGCTGTGTGTAAATCACTACTTATGGATACTTATTTCGTTCAGTTTTTGGTGTGGGCATTAATAAGTTAAGGACTTGAACATTTTTCAACTTATACACATATATTAAAATCTTTTTTTCTCTAAACAGGAAACACAATGCATACTCAGCAAAATTATTAGTGGTGTGTACCCAACAAACCAAAAACTTTAATTATAAAAAATATGTCCTTATTATCTTAATATATTATCTGACCAAAACTTTAAACTATAAATTCTAGGAAGTTCTTTATCACATATTATCATATTAAATCAATCAAAAAATATTAACATAGTGGGTTAACAACACATAGTTTGTAACCCTTACATGTTTTTTTTTTTTTGCTAATAGTCTATATATTACATTTCAAAAGCAGTTCAGTGTTATGCCAATGCAATTTAATTCAAATTGGATATTTATGTACGAAAGTATTTTCATAAAATGTCTTTATTATATAAGAAAATACCGGAGTATATTTATTTGACACACAAAACCTTATCCAAGATATCGACAACGTTCGAAATAGGGAATAAAGGGAGGATATAGATGGAAAGATTCTTTAAAATAAGAGAGAATAAAAGAGAAGAGAAGTTGGTCAGGAGAGGATCCACTGCAGAGGAGGGTTAACGACCATACCAGCCGCTGCTCCAAATATATAGACTTAGATTTCTAAGTCCTATTTCCGATAACTCGGACAGGCTATTGAAGGATATTCTGTGGGTTCCAAAAGAGCAGTGGTCGGTCAGTGTGGCCAAGAGATTCCTCATGTGCTTCCTGGTGAAGCTAATGAGGTTTTCGATTCTGTTGATATTTAGGCGAGGCCACAGGGCTCTCGATATAATGCAGGTAGGCTCTTTGCGCCATCTGCCCTGAGCTGAATTGAGAGAGGCAGTATCGAAGCGTCTCCAGTAGGACGAGAGAGGAAGCCCAAAGAGATTGTCAATATGGACTACTCCGAGTAGGGTTCCCCTCTTTGCCAGGTCATCCGAAACTAGATTACCTGAATCAGACCCGTGTCCACGCACCCAATATAGTGTCATGGATGAGTGCTGCGCAAGTTTATCCAGGACTTTGCGGCATTCTTGGACAAGGAATGATGTAGAGTACAATTTTTGATCGGGTTAAAGTTAGTTTTTTATTACTTTATTGAAAGTATAAAGTCTTATATATATTTTAATATCTATGTATTTGCGAACGCTATTTCAGGTGACAGTTTTTGAAAAATTTTGCTGATGTCAGTTGAAAATTTTTTACGTTTTCAAAACTGCATTTGAAATAATATCGATGTCGATATTTTTTTCTATCGATATTTTCGATATTTGAAAACTATCGATAGTATCGATAATCTATCGATAGTATCCCAGCACTAGCCTATACTTGAAAAAAAAATCGGTCCAGCCGTTTGGTTCTTAAAATTTTTAATTTAAGGTATTGTATATACATGCATACCTTAAATGCAAATGGACGTAACTACGTTTTTATATATTTTACAGGAGAAACAAAAAACGTTTAAAAATCAATAATAATAAGGTGTTCTTGAACATTTTCTGCGAAATTTACTTGTAGTATGGATACTTATATGTTTTTAAACATTTATTTCATAATTATATATATATTTCAGCTTTTATGCTAGTTACGTTCCTTGCAATAAAAACTAGAGGCATTCGTAATTACGTCCGTTTGAATTCCTTTAATAAAGTCGTCATTTATGATCGCAGAGGTCTAAATATTTTAGTGAACATGTAGTTTGATAAAATGAACCATAATCAATCAAAAAGTCGATTTCAAATTTTTGTGTAGTTACGTCCGTTTGCATTTAAGGTGACGATATATATGTTTGCATGTCTATATATCGTCAGCTAAAAGGCAAAAAATTTAAAATCGAGTTTTTCATTGTTTATTATGAATGCCATTAAACTTACATGTCTTGACAAAATATTACACTTCTGCGATCAAAAATGACGCTTTTATTAACAAATAACAAGAGGACTTAACTACACGTTTGTTCAGCTTTCTGTTTAGTTTTTTTTTTTTCTCTTGTAAAATTATATTTTTGCTAGTTACGCCTTTTTGTATTTTAGCTAACGATATATTTTATGACAAACAGAGCAATCTTACTTGTTTTAAATATCTTCATGCTTTTTACTGCAATGATAAAACTGAATTTTATTAAAAATCTTACAATTTTGAAACTACTGTAATATTAAAATTTTAGAGGAAATCATCCCGTATTAGAGATGAGCGATCCCGTAATTTTTAACAATGTTATTCCTAGTGAACGTAAAATCTACATCACTGTTCTTTTAAACTCAGAGCGTGATCACGGTTTAACAGTATTTCGTTTTTAGCAGTTCTGTTATTTTGCAGAAAAATTAAACAGTGGCCATTATAACAGTTTAACACATTTCAGCACTTCTGCTTTAAAAATGTGTATAAGTATCAGTATTTTTAAATACTAATAAGCAGAGTGATAAGAACAAGCAATTAACAATCAATTATTTCCAAATATTGAATATTTTCGCAAAAGAGGCAGAGAAACAACAAGATTGCAAATACAGCAATGTTAGAGCTATACATGGTTGCCATAAAAGACGATTTGACACGATTTTATAAATTTTTGACAGCTTTATTTGCTGTCAGGTAAATATACAAGAGTAATCACTGTCTTAATGAAAGAACTATATTTCAGTTAACTCTTGCTTGATAAATTCAGTCTCAGGAGTGACTAAAGATTTCTCACTCACTTTAAAAAAGTCACAAGTATAAAAATATCGCTCATGTCTAGGCCATACAGCATTATTTTAAATCAGCATACTCAAGTAAGGCTTCACGCGAGGTGTCTAGTTTGTAGGAAATTTCAACTAGCACTGTGCTAGAAACACAATTATTTAACCCAAAAAAGGCAATTGCAATAACTGGTATTTCAGTATACAAAAAGAATTTAATTCATGCATACATACACACATATATAAATATGTATATAAAGATAACGATACATAAGATTCGTCCTTGCCTTCTTACATGCCCTTTTTTTATTTGCTGCTATAATTTACTTGTTTTTTAATGTTTTCTTTAAGCACACATGTATTTCAAATATAACATACATTTTAATAGTCCCTAAATTCGTCAATCTTGCAGTGAATTTGTCTTTATAATTTGACATTTTGAGCCTCGTTAACTTTTATGCTTTGAGACGCATGTGAAGTTTGTTACCCCCACCTGTTTACATTTAATAAGTTCTTTCACTTTTTATATCGATCATTTTATATTACAGTCGTATATTTTAATTTTATTTCATTCTGTTTTAAAACTTTTCCTTCTTTTCTAAATTATTATCTGATTAGACTTGTGTTTGGAGGGAAAGGTAAGAAGAGAGCTGTTGAATTGTTGTAACAAGTCTGGCATCAAATAAAATTTCCTTTTTCTTGTTGATGTTTCAAGATTTTGTTATTTGAAATTCGTATTTACACACACATGCATAAAGCCACTTAGGAATATATACAGTGGAATCTCTCTTGAGCGGACACTGAAGGGACCATTGAAATGTGTCCGTACAAGGGTACTGTCCGGTCAAGAGAAAACTAAACATTTAAATGGTGCGCTGCCGGGACCTGTCAAAAGTGTCCGTCTAAAGGGTGTGTCCACCTATAGGAAGTATCCGTTAAGGGAGCTTCCACTGTGTGTTAGTCAAAGCTTTTGTAAGCAGTTAGTGCTTACATATGTATGTTTACAGTACGTGAGTTTTGTGCATTTATTTTTTTACTTTGTATGCCTATTTTCCTTTTATTTACTTTTTTGTTGCGTATTATTTGTTTTTTTTTTTTTTGTTTTCAATCAAATAAATATTTTAGGCCCTGAGAAACGTCTGTAAACATAAGTTTATTTTTTTTGTTGGTAAGAAAATTTGCATATGAGAACAATAAAAAAAAAGTGGCTTAAGTAGTGAACAAGGAATAATAATTTTAATTATTCATGATTATGAAGAAGATGTTATAAAATTGTTTTCGTGTTGATAGTAATTATATTTTTTTTCTCTTGAACCAACTCAAGACAAGCAATAAGTTGCAATCATGTTTATAGACTCATTTAATCAGGAATACAACCTGGAATAATAAGAACATTAAATTTTTTGAATTAAACCAATCTGCCATACATGTGTATGCAAAGCATTTTTATCCAACTATGTGTATGTAAAACCATAAATTTGCAGATGACAGTCAGACAGTTGAAGAAAAACATACAGTAGGACCAAAGAACATAAATGTATTTCTTAAACTGCTCATCTAGATGTCGCACTCAGAAAATCTAAGCAACTTCCGTTAGTTTTTAGTTTTCTCTTTAAGAACGAGTCTTACTATAAGCATGTGAATATTTTTTTAACTTACTCAAATAACTCTTGGGTTGAAATTTGCTGACAAGTTACATTAGCAGGAACGAAATGCATGATTAGAAAAAACAAAGCAAGTGAAAAAAAGTAAAGTGATTTCCTAAATTTCATTTGTAAAAGATCTGCTCTCTCTCTCTCTCTCTCTCTCTCTGAATGGTTGCTAGCTTTTCTACTACTCAGTGAAACTTCAAAAATTCTTTTTAATTCTTTTTTAAGGTGAATAAGTTTGAGGTTAGGAGGTGAATTGAGCTTTGAATGAGATAATGTCAAGAATTCAGCAGTCATCCTTTGACATTTCCTTATTAAAAATTGTGAAAATTTACTATCAAAAAAAATTGAACGAAAACAACGAATTTTTCAACAAAATCATCTTTAGTGATTACATACGAGGCTTACAAAATCCACAACAAGTCCTCGAAAAACCATTACGTCCAAAGAAAGTGACCGTATGGTGCGGTTTGTGGTCAGGTGGCACCATCGGCCGGTATTTTTTCGAAACTAAGCAAAGTAACGCCGGTACCGTAAATTCTCTGAGCTACCAAACCATGATAACTGATCTTTTGTGGCCACAATTGGCTAATGCTGACATCAGTGACCTTTGGTTTCAGCAAGATGATGCCACAGGCCACACTGCTAGCCAAACAGTTCAGGGGTTGCATGAAAAATACTCCGATCGCGTAATTTTTTGGTTTGGCAATATCAACTGGCTGCCTCGTTCTTGTGCGTAGAGAGTGGCGTTGGCTGAAGTAGTTAGCACGTTGACTTAATTCCAAAGATCCTGGTTTCGAGCCCGGTTTCCAACAGTCATTAAATAACAACATCATTCATGTTTGTTATGTGCATTAGTGTCCCTTTGTATCACTGGTCACTGAACTATACCGACTTCAGCAGATACTAATCCCATTGTAACATCAGAGTGCCCTCCTTCGTTGTGTAGCAGAATCATCGGCGAGTAAAATAACCAGTCAAATGGCTGCTACGCACATCCTCAAAAAGAATGAATATGCCTCATTTAATACCAGAGGCCCTGAAACACTGCATTATTAAAAAAAAACTTGCAAAAAGCAGAGTTGTAAACGAATGAGGCTTTCCTCTATCTCTTCTTTCACCACCTGTCTTCTCTTTCACTGTTCCTTTCCTAAAGAAGATCACACCTAATAATAGTAGTAGGCGTTCATTGTCTGAATCTTAATTGTCTTTAACAAAAAAAAAATTGTTACAAGAGCGGACATCTGCTGATGTGCTAGAACTGGATATTTGCCGACTTCATATTCCATTATTAATTTATATATTTCTACTTTGCATTGGTATCAATTAAACCGAATTTGTCAAAAATTAATGGGTTTTTAGGCCAATTTGCTTCCTAATCTTTAATTTCCCCACCCTTTGCATATCAAATATGTCTAACTAGTAAAGGAAAAAAATTATAATTTACTGCAGGATAACTTCGTAGGAGCTTCTAGGCAAAACTGCTTTGTAAATAGGGATAAACCCAAATAGGGATACACCTATCTCTAGAATAACAGGAGTGCAAAATCGTGGCTTATGCTGATGATGTGACAATAGCTGTCAGAGGAAATTCCCTCATTTCTCTAAGGGATATCCTATAGGATGGTTTTGTATATTTAACGTGATGGGCCGAGAAACGAAGACTTGCCGTTAATTCTAATAAAATGGAACTAGTTCTTTTCTGCAGGAAGTAAAGTATCAAGAGGTTATTCTCTAACTCTAAGCTGAGTTTCAAAATAAATACTCCAAAGAGAGTGAAGAAAGCAACAATTTTACTCTATTTATGCAAGAAATCCATTGGAAAAAATAGGGTCTAGCCCCGAATATGGTTCATTGGATCTATACTGCAATATTACGTACGTCCAATTCTCATGTATGGGATTAACGTATAGAGAACGTCCCAGGAGAAAAAGTCGTATCAATATACACATTTTACACAAGGTTCAGGACTTGCATCCTTGTTATAATCAGTGCTCTTTGCACAAGCCCTACGGTTGCATTAGGGGTTCTCCTGCACCTACTATCATTGGATCTAGTAGGGAAGGTGATAGCAATAACCTCAGCAATCCGTGTTAGTTGTACCTTTCTGTGGAACGGAAATGCTACCGGCCACTGTAGAATACTCGACGACTAAGCTTGGGGATGGAGAATTGACCAAACCTCCCGTGCTATACTACACGAACGTCTTTTTAAAATCTGGATACATTTAACAGAATTATGAAGGAATGGCACTCCAGGCGGAAGAAAAAGTGTTGATTTTTATACGGACGGCTACAAAACACACAAAGTTATGGGCTATGGAGTATTTTCAGGGATCGTAGGTCTTCGCATTGCAAAGCGACTTTTTTTAAAGGTAGTGAATGCCTACTACTCCTTACCTTCTTTAAAAAAGGGATAGTGATAGAGAAGACTGATAGGGAAGGAAAACATAGAGGAAAGTTTCATTCTTTTTACAACTCTGCGTTTTGTATGTTATAATGCAGCGCCTCAGGTGTCAATGAGGCGTATTACATTTTTTCAATAGCAATTTTTATTGGTTATTTTAATTGGCCGATGAATTTGCTACACAATACCGACGAAGGAGGGCTCTTTTAGGGTACATTAGTATTAATATATATTGAAGTCAGATATAATTCAGTGACCAGTGACTATGCCTTCATCACTTTAACTTGCTTACAACAACAGATACAAAGGAACACTAATGTACATGAGAAAAATGCATGTTGTTGTTATTTAATGACTATTGAAGACCGGACTCGAACCCAGGATCTTATAGTCAACGTGCTAACTACTTCAGCCAACGCTACCCTCTTCTGGATCAATGCAGTGTCTTTCAGGCAGAAATCCTTGCTATAAAAGAAGTTGCGGATTTGTTGAAAGTGAATGTAATTTTCAGTCCTTTATGGACCTTGAATCCAGGTTTCTAAGAACAACCGCAGCCCTCAACTGCCGATTATCTCTAAACCAGATGGCATAGCAGTCTTATATTAGGTTAGGTTAGGTTAGCAGGCTGCTAGTGAAGAATGAAAATATAGGAGTCTAGCTCACTTGGGTCCAATACGGTGATCCCTTTGTGCTGCCTGTAAGTTGAAAGTATAAGAATAAGGGGGGAGACCTGAAGTATAGGGAGAATATAGATGGAGAGGAGTCTTATATTAGGACCATCTGGATTCCATGACATAGAGGCTTTCAGGGAAAATCTAGGGCTGATGAGCTTGCTAGAACTGGGCCAACTTTACAGGTTCCACCGGAAGTGAAATGATTGGGCTTACTCCTGCTCTCTTGCAAAGTCAAACTTAGGCGTAAAACAGAAGATGATATAAACAGAAGGTGAGAAGAAGTAATTGCGTGATTACAACGCAGTTATGGAAAATCATGAAATAAATAAGAAAAAATACAACTTCTTTTAATTTTAAAAAATTGGAAACCAATCACGATTCTAGGGTCCGTGCTCAAAGATAGGCATGTCTCAAAGATAGGCATGCACAAAGACTAGAGGTCAAACACAGTGATTTTTGCCGCAGCTGCCAGGATATCGGTGAAGAGGAAAGTGTACAACACTTTTTATGTCACTGTCCTGGACTTGCAAGAAAGATAATAGCCACAATGGGTGCTCTTGCGTTCAGGGAACTTTCCGACGTTTCTAGTGTTGAACTGCAACGTCTTGGTAGCTTTATATTGAGCTCTGGTTGGTTTAACGGTACGGACTTGGCATAAAAAAATTATCCATAATATCACAATGGACCAAAAATGGTCTAAATGAGTCCGGGATTCTGACTGCCACCCTTGCCTAACCTAACCTAACCTAAATACTTTTATATTTAAACAAATTTATTTTCCAATCCTGGTACAGTTTTTTTGATTTTTCTAGTTATTAATATGTACCAATCTTTTTATTTTCTCTAAAATATAAAGTAAGTTTAACTCATAGAAAAATTTTATTGTTATTGGACTTCCCTATTGTTATTATTATTGGACTTCCCTATTCATAACCCGTTATATATACATTACACACAAGTTACCATTTTCGTTGAAGGACATAAAAGATATTTCTTTAACTTATTTATGCAGTTATAATACGTTAATATTGGAAGATAATAGAACCTCTCAAAAGAATTACTTAAGGGCTGCATAAATTAGTTGAAAAACCTTGTGCTCAAACTGGCTGATATAAAAATTAAATTTTCTATGTTATTCTTCATTAATTTATATCTCATGCGACACACTGTGCAACGTTGCATTAAGGAGACATGGAAAAACGAATGAACAGTTATTCGAGAAAAATTTATAAAGAAACGATTTAATTAAATCTGCTTGGTAAATGTGCCAGATTATCTTTTGGCCATAGAATGCAACCAGACAAGCAAGCATCTGTTGCATTGATTAACATGATGGGAATTCTTTTTTATCGATTGTCTTGGTTAAGAGTGACTTATATCAGCATATCAGCATATAAAAAATATTCGTATTGCCATGGAAAATATTAATCAAGTGTACAATGGAAATGTTTCAGCAATCCAGATGCTTTTTAAGAAAATTTCAAACATAAAAACTCTTTTAACATACAACTACAAGTACATGCGTACAATCAATCAATTCCGATATTTATTGAACATAGACATGCAGGTGTTGTTGACATTTTAAGATTTGTTGCTACGCACGTAAAAGAATTTTTAAGTGCAGACATGATTCTTAAAATATAAATGCTAAAAAATATTGTGACGGATGAATTATTTTGTGGCTTAAAAGATTTAAATATTTCAGTTAAAAGTTCATTTATGTTTAATTTTAAATAAGATAAAATAAAGTTGTTACACAAGCTTTTTTACGAAAAAAAATGTGGCATTTATTGCACTTTTAATATAAAAACTCGCAATAAAATGGTTTTTTGAAATAAATATTTTATTAGGAATTATTGTATCACTTTATCACTCATTGTATATATTTTTAGTTTAAAGGAACGCTAAATTTAATTACTCTTAATAATTATGCACTTTTACTAGAAAAAAAAAACAACATTATGTTAGCTAACACTAATAACACTATGGGACAAAAGAAAACATTAGAATAATAACCGGACTGGACAGTAAAGGTAGGGTAATAACAGCATATACTCAGTTTAGTTAGCTTGGTGAAAAAAAAATTGTTTTGTGAACCCCCAAGATTTTTATAATCAGTGAGCGATCAAAAAATTGTGTCATCACGTAATTTTGGACAAAAAAAAGGTCTCTTGCATTTTTTCCTAATTTTTTTCTAAGAATATAAGACAAACTTGTAGCTCCGAAAAAGCTTTACAACAATATCATGTTTGATAAAAGATTCAATGCCTTTTATGGCAAATACTTCATTTAAAAGAATCAGTTGTATCCGGTACACATTCCTTGTGATTGTCGTGCTTAACTTGAGCAGCTCATAATAGATAAGACCCAAAATGCATTTTTAAATTATATAACTGATAAAATAATTTTTATATAAAACCAATACTAAAACAGTCTCTAACTGGTTCAATTGGCTGATGCTTTGAAAAGGACGAGTATACACCGACACATTTCTGTCAACAGTAACTGCTCTGCGGTAAATAGAAATGACACAAGACTATAGTCTAGAATACTAATTTATGGCATGACTAAAAAATATTTTTAAACAGCATATCCATACATATGTATTTATGTAAATATTGGGTTTATAAGACGGATATTATTTATAAAGACATATAGTAAGGGACAAAATTGTTCACAGAATAGTAGTTATTATGAATATGTTGAATTATATTATTCTAGATATTATTTTATTTGAATATTATATACTTTTTGTAATTCATAGGCAATGATATGATAGAAAACACTTTAACTTAAAAATATTTTATTTCATAAAAAATAAAAAAAAAAAATTTTTTTGGAGTGTGTGAACAATTATGACTCTCGTAGAAGCAACATACTAATTTAGCTGTTAATACTTTGTATGTTTACCACGAGCGGCTTCAACAGTGTTTATCCTTCTGGGCATACTTTCCACAAGATTTGTAAGAACAGCTTTAACAATATCTTCCCAAGCTTCAATGGCGTGATCACAAAGCTCATCCAAAGTACTAGGTGGTTCTTTTTTAGAAAATATTCTCCTCTTTAATATTGACCACAGGTGTTCAATCGCGTTCAAATCAAGCGATTGAGGAGGCCAATCTAAAGTCTTAATCCCATTGCTAACAAGCCACTCCTTACTAATTTTAGCCGTGTGCTTAGGGTCGTTATCTTGCATAAAGATGTCGCTCTGACCAGGTCCCAAACCAAATATATCCAGACTTGGGAGATATGAATCTTTCGGAATGGTTGTGTAGTCAGTAGCACAAGTTTTACCTTTTATTCGTCGAAGAATTTCAAGCTCATTACCACGAAAACAACCCCAAGATATCATTGAACCACCTCCAATTTTTAATGTGCTGCATATGTTGCGCTCTTTAACACCAACACTTTTATCTACCCATGTCCACTGCCGTCCGTCTGATCCTATTTTGTTGATTTTGAACTCATCTGACCACGTAACGCGTTTCCAGTCTTCTACAGTAAAATTTTCATATTTTTTGCAAAGGCTAATCTTTTTTTCGATTTTTTTCCACTTAAAAATGGTTTTTAGCCTTGGTTCCAGCAACGAATCCACGTGCTCGTAAATTCCTCCGAACTTTTTTAGCGCTAACATCTATATAATACTCTTCTTAAAGATTTTTTTTTTGCCACAACAGCTGTATTAACCGCTCCTGTTGTGATCATTCGCTTAGCTACGCAGATACCAGCAGGTGAAAGTTTCTTTGGGCGACCTGCTTTGTTGCTTAAGATATTGAAATCACTTTATTTTTCTATTTTATTTACTAATCCAATTAAAATTTTATAATTTTGGGCAGTTGTATGATATGTGAACCCTTCAGTTAAATCTTTGACAATATTTTTCTTCAAAGAAGCTTTCACAGGAATTGGCATTATAAAAATTTTAAATCTAAGCACACTATTATTTAAGATTTAGTTTAAAAACAATTTTAGACATATTTTATTTACTTAAGACCAAATCCACAGAAAATCAATTAAGAGTAATTAAAAAGTTACCAATTTTATGTATACCTTATTTTATAAGGGACAAAATTGTTCACACACGTGTTTTCTTTTTTAACTTTATAATAAATACAAACATAACGGTATTTCCGAAACAGATATGTCATACAACATTAAACAACATGGCACTCAATATGTACAATTTTAAGAGTTGACAGATGTATTATGAACAAAAATTTTTTGTATAGAATATATTTTCCTTTTTTCTGTGAACAATTTTGTCCATTACTGCGCCTAAAAGTGCTCTCCTGCAAAACAGTAAAATTTGACTTAAGCACTTTTTCCTTATTACCACAGATATACATATAACCAGCAAAAAATATTCGACATTTAGGGTGAAATTTACAGTCATTAGTTAATTATTAGTAAACTAAAATGATAACTATGGTCTAACTAATAATTTAATACTTCATATTCACAGTGTATTGTCAAACTAAAGTTCTCAGTATGAGCAGAGAATGGTAACCCTATCAAACTATTAATTTTAATATTAAGTTGGCAGCTCTACTATATCATATAGTTATTGGTTACATTTGATATACTATTTCTTAAAAATGAATAAAACAAGTGCTGGTTCATCTAACTTTACCGTGCAAGATATTGAATTAGAGCCGAAATTGGTTCAGGAAAACCAAAATATAATACGAAATAAAAAAAGGAATATGTTACAGCTAAATACAAAGAAAATGCATGACAAACTGTGTTTGAAATGTGTCTAAAATTTTTCACAAAACAACAATACTAATAAAGTTTACAACCAATCAGCTGTTGTCTAACTATTTGTTAACCAATGACATTTGGCGGTTTAACTAATGGTAAACAAAGAGCTGTGAATAAAGTATTATTGGTTAAATTAATGCTATTAGTTACTTAACTAATGATTATGAATTTGGGCTTTAGAAGCACTAACGTAAACGAGACCATTAAAGTTTGCTCTACGATCTTACACGAACACTAAATAATTATATACAAACATAACAGTGATCGGCAATGAATCGCATTTTTGCTATTCATACTGACTCATGAAATTTTAAATATAAGTGAGTGGACATCATTTAAACTCAACTACTCTGATTTATGCATACTCACGATGACATTGATTTATAAGTATAGGTTGAAACAAATATGAATACGACGTCAACATCATAGTCATAATACACTCACACTCATAAATCACTTCAGTTTGATTTCTAATTTCAGAAAAATACTTATGCTACTTATGACTTGTTTCATTTCTAGTTTTATAATCTCATATGGAATAATTGGTTAATTAGACTTATACTTTGGCATATTTATTATACCTTGGATTATTTTTTTAAATTTAAGTCAATGCCGAATTTCCTAATTTAAGTGTAAAAGAAATAAATTTCTGAAAATCGGTATGAAAGTTTAAAAGTGCTTTACAGCAAAACAGTAAAATATGACTTAAGCACTTTTGCCTTATATCCGCAGATATAAACATTTACACTATGTGTCTTTTTTCACCATACTCTATTCCCTTCTTTTACTTACGCACCCATTTTCTGAAGTCATATGACAAGCACGCTTGAATCATTTGACACTAAACTATCCGCAGGGTGGCTATGCGAATTCAAATAATTAATTACATATATATGTATATACTTTTATTTTTTTTTTTTTTGCTTTCCTCTCTAAAAGGAGCTTAGCGCTGTCTAATATTTGCATTGATTGACAATTGTTTGACTTTTTATCATTCGAACTTAAACTTTTAAATCCTATAAAGGTAAAAAAGAATCTCAAACTAGCAAACTAAACTAAGGCAAAATTACAACCAAAAAAAAAGAAAACTTTACGAATTTATGGAAATTTTCAAACCATTCCAAACCTTTTTTTTACTCGTTTCCTGTCAAAACAAATACAACAAAGCTGGGCATTAATGTTTCATATACATACATACACACACACAGAGTTCTTTTTATCTCTTGCGCCTTTTCAAGTGATTTTAATTTTTGGTTTTTTGTGAGTTCGTCTTTTGCAAATCATGCCATCAGAAAGTAGGAAAATTTAAAAGCACTTCACGTAATGCCAGCAAATTGAGATATTTCCGGTATTTACAAAACTGCCGAAAACTCAATATTCATGTGCGAATATATTTGTGTGTGTGCGTGTGCATTTGTCCTTATGTGTATTTATGCAGAGCAGAAAAGCGAACGAACACCATTGCAATATTCTGTATCACCATATGCCAGTGTAAATGTTAGTGGTTGCAAAATGACAAAATCATCTCTTCTCAAACATGCAGACAAGTAAACAAATGAAAATATTTTTACGCAAGACACATTTATACATACATTTCGTTGCTATGATTCCAGAATTGCATACAAAAAACAAAAAAAAAGAAAAACCAAATGAATCTGTTGTAACAGGAATGAATGAATTGAAAACACATGGTCGTACCACGTTTTATGTAGATGCATTCATCACACGTTTTTGGTTTGAATGTGTACTTACTTCCATTTAGAATGTCTTATAAGTGGGTTTGGGACGGAAAACTGCAATACATGGCTGGATGATTGCTTAGTTGGTTGCCTTAATGCTTGTATTTATGTACATATTTTTGCAACGTATATTGCAGATTTTTCGGCATTTTCCTTCCCACATTTATCAACACGCATATATAATTGGCTTTACGATTTAATTTCGTTTTTAGCTGATAACTTTTTTTTAATTATGAATAAATTCATATACAACGTATTATTGGAAAATAATAGAGCAACATAGAAGAGAAAATAACTGGCTGATAGAAAGTTAAGTAGATCTAGTATAACTTGGGTAATATTTATAAAACTTTGTTGAAAAAAAGTTTTTTAAGTTTTAAGTTTGACCCACTAACCATTTAAAAATAATGAGTTAGGTACACGCAAAGAAAATACATGGTTGTAAAATTGTTGAGAAAACAATATTATGTTCTCTGAAACAAATGTTTGGTCGTTGAAAACTAGTTATTGTTAAATAAATAAAAAAAATTATAAACAAAAGGGTAGATAAATAAAAATATTATGTACATACATATGTATGTATGTATATCTCTTTATACAGATGTGTCTGTATTTCGTGTATATACATATATATATAAGTATACATTTCTATAAATACATACATACATTTTCTTTCAACAAAAGATTTGCCAATAAATATATGATTAAAAAACAAAATATTATTATTACATAAAATAATACTATGGTCGCATTTAACAATATTAATATAATATTAGAACATGGTATGGTAAGTCTCAATTATATTTTAGTCACATTTAACAATAGTGTTGTCCTATTTACAATAATAAGATTAGGTATAACAAAGTTAATTGTTTTTGTAGATAATATTATTATTAAATCAGAAAATAATATTATTTAAAATTTGCTATTCCATTGACAATAATATTATTTGACTGCAACCATATAATTCAATCATAGTATGTTGCTGTTTGATTATGGTTACCTCAACCATATTTTTTCTTTGCGTGTATGGGGAACATATATTTCAAATATCTTCTTTCTGAATTCAAAATATGTTTGGAGAAATTAATTATGGTTTCTGAGATATTTAGCATTTAATTAGTATTGTTTTGCTGTACATGCCACTTTTTGGCGTTTGCATCAAATTCTTCTTTCAAAAACATACGAAGTAAAGTTAACTCTTGTTTTGCTTCATTTCTATAAGAAATGAATAGTAAAAAATAAGGTGCCGTAAGAAAAATTCAACGGCGACTGTTAAGCAAAAACATCATCACCCAGACGCAGCCACCGATTAGATATTTTAATATAAACTTAATAAACACTAAAATAAAGTAAAAGAAACCGTAATTGTGCATGTTTGAGTATAACAGAAATAGTTTAATTTCATTATTTATATTAAAGAAACCCGATAGTTAAAAAATATTACGGCGGCGGCTTCTTGGTCGGTGTTAAAAGATGGACTTATTTCTCTGGATAGCAAGAAAAATAAGCAAAATTCTAATGCACAGCAGTGACACAGCAGTTAAGTATATGTATGGAGCACAAAAAGCTACTTTTTGAAAATAATTTAAGAAAAGTGGTGTATGCGGCACAAAACGTATTTTGAACTTTACAATAAAGCAATATTAACTTTTAACATCATTCCTGAAAGTTCACCAAAATTTACACATTTCTTCCAAACATCGGGTATATTTGGAGAAAACTTCATGTAAACCTTCTTTGTCGTTTTTCTCCATTCCGACTTTTTGGCATATGCTCCAAACCAATAATGGGCTAACGATATATATTTATATTTTACAAATTATTTTAGGTTTTATTATATCATGGGATATAATAAAAATTAAATATTAATTATGGGCTTCGTTAAGCTCCATATACTCCAGATAGAAGAAGAAGTGCTTACTTTTTTACGGATAATGCATTAAACACATTCGACACAGCAGGCTACGGGCTACAATCTGTCAAAAATAGAATACACACATTCTTATGGTAACAATTATTTTAACGACAGCAGGCTACACGACTGCACGACCACCGTTGTAGCTGTCGCCAACTTTAAACAAATTTCTATTTCTCTGGCTACAATGAGCAAATGCAGTGTTACCAGTATAATACAAAATGGTGAATGAATGATATCGTACAATTATTTCATACTATTTACTAGAAACAATATCCAAAAATTGATGTAAAGAATAAATTGATTCATTATTGTACTTTTATGTGAAATAAGTACATTTTAAAAGAAAAATTAATTTTTATAAATGCAAAATATATGAAAGTGGCAATACTGAACTATGTATTTGTACTTGAATATCAGCTGCAGATGGTGCTGCTGCCGTCTCCAAAATAATTAAGTAGCTGGGTACAAGGCGACAAATGCTGCTAGCAGCATTTGAAGTCGTGTGTTCGTATAGCCTGCTGTGGTGAATGTGTTTAATGCATATGGCTGCAAAACTCAAACAGGAGCTTCCTCTAGGACATCAGGTATTTCTATTGCAAACCGATTTCGGAATCACTACAGTGCTTAGCAGACAGAATTTCTTGCTCTCAGCAAAAAAGAACTGATTTGGAAGGGCTAACAACTGAGGGAAGCAATGTGTTGCTAAGCGCTAATACGAGTATAAGGCGACGTCTCTATCAAAGAAGAAGAAAAAAGTAAAAAAATGTGCAAACCAGTAACTTTTGCATCTAAGTACGCAAAAACTATAAATTATTACTTCTGTTAAACACTTTGGTAAGGCAAAAAAATACATGACTCTTGGGAAGCTGGATATATTGTTTCTAGCTGGCTTATCTCGAACAAACAAAAATGCCTTATTCGTGCGCAACAGCCAGTGATTCTCTAACATTATTTTCCTTACAAAAAGGCTTCTGAGAAACAGTAATTTTTGCTGGACTGTAGATTGGCTGAGAGTAAATGTGAGTTTTAAAATTATTATTACCATTGCCCAAAAATCCCTGACAGAGCTATGTAAAGGAAGGATTATCAGGGACATAGAGGCTTCAAGGAAACTCTAGGGATAATCATTTTGTAAGAATTAGCACAACCTAACAGGTAACACTGGATAAAGAATGCCTATATTTACCTTTACGTTCGTGCAAGTTTGGACTTAGGGGCAAGACTGACAAAGAAATAAATAGAGTTATGGACGCACCTAAATAAGAAAAATTCAGCTTTTGTGATTTCAAGAAAGAGAAATTTAATTTCAGCCTTAGCGTTCGTGTTGACCGAACATTGTCTCATAGACAGACACATACAGAGATTAAAGGTTGAATGCAATGGATTTTACTTCAGTTGCAAGGATATAGACGATGAAGAAAATGTAGAGTATTTGCTGTATCACAATGGACCCAATTGGGTCTCCGAGTGGAGGTGCGATATAGCACCACACTTCCTAACCTTCTGTGTAGTTGGCCGCCATGGGCGCTTTCGATTTTAGAGAGCTTTCTGATGTTGCGAGGTTTGAACTGTAAAGTACAAATAGCTAAAAGTAAAATGAAAACAGGTTTAGTCCCATCAGGGAACTAGTGTGCGAAATTTTAATGTCTTGCATATTTTTGTTGTCCATGTGAATTATAGTGGAATAAGTTACAGATATCAATTTTTCAATTTTTATTTTAAAACATTTAATTTAAATTAATGTATGCGAATCTTGCTTTTTCATTATTCCTGCATATTTAGCCATTCAACAAGTTTTGTAACCATTGTAAAGGATTTCTCAGTTTATATTAGGCTACACACAGAAAAATTTCATAATAAAACCTATGAAAACAAGGTTAATTGAACATCATTAATCAATGATTTTACTTCATATGTTTTTCATGTTAATTCAACATGATTAACAGTTAACTTCTAAAAGAAGTTTCTTTTTGAAATAACTTAATATTTTAATATTTCTGTACTCTTAAATTAAAATGAAGTAATAGAGGAAACTTTGATTCAAAGTTTTTTCAAGCTGAAACAACGTGAGTTTGATATTCAAATAACGCGAACAACTACTTGATTAAAAGTTATTTCATGTTAAGACAACATGAATTTAACTTAATTATATTTTATGAATTTGTTAAACTTATGTGTTTGCGTTAATTGGCACAGGCTTCAAGAGAACTGTGTCTTTATGCATAGTTGGCTTCCCTGGTAGTAAAAGTGCTTTTTGTTGTAGCCACAGCATACCTTAAATATTCTTTAGATATAGACTAAATGAATACCATAATGAATTAAATTTTAATTCAACATAATTTAATTGATCACTTAACAAAAAATGTATTTGAAATTTTTAAAAGTTTTAAAAATTAAACAAAAACTGCGGAGACAATTTGGTTTATCTACAAGACTTGAGCCTGCGACCGTCTGACTATAAGACTAGTTCATAGCTTACTATCAGGCAGCAGGAAGTTTTTGCTGGTAATGCGATGTTTGTCAGCGAATTAAGAACATCAAAATTAACAATAATAAAATGAAAACAATTTTCACAACTGAGTACAGCAGTGCCAGTGCATTTCAGCTTTGAACAAAGATCAACAAACTAAAACCAAATATTATTTTTAATAAATTTAATATGATTTGCAATCATAATTTTTGCATGGTGGTTTTAGATCAGGTGTAATCCAAGGTTATATTAGATCAGGTTGGCTATGTTTCCTTAAACTATCCAGAGGATTAAAAAAATCGTTATCCCTACAGGAGAGATAGAAAAGTTATATAAAGAGCATTATGTATAAAGATATATGTCGTGAAGCCTTGTAAAAAAAGGGTATCAGATGGCTGATTGATTATGTTTCCTGGTCTGAGCTGAATTATTTAATATAACTGCTGAAGAAGCAGCTGTAAAAGAGTTAAGCGCTTGTTGATATTTCGAAACCAATTAATAAGCCATTTATTAAAATTGATTGTAACATACATATGTATCTTTGTAAGCTATTATTATATATATATTAATGGAATTAATTGCTTAGACAACTGAAGTTACTTTGTTTTACATACTAATAAGATTATCCTTAGGGACTTTTTAATGCTTCATATGATTTAAATTTTCAATTATAAATTTTAATTTTACAACAGAATTATATCACAAAACTTTATAAAATGCATTATGTGATATGAATTTTCACAAAATTTCCATATAATTCTCTTAATATTCACTTCATAATACAAATGGGCTTTAATTTTTTTATTACAAACAATTTTAATTTAATTTCTTTTACTGTTGGCATCTTAGTTATTATTGTAGCACTTGATATTATTATGATGGTAATTGTTTTACACTTTATCAAGCAGACATAATTGCAAATCAATCGTTTGTAAAAATGTAAAATATAAATTTATCTTCATTTTCTATAGTGTATTCACAAGCATAAAAATAATTATGCAAAAATATTAAATCATTTACTGCTTTTACACACTTAAATAAATATACATAATTTTTATTATAAAAACAGCAAATAAAAAGATAATAGATATATTTTTAATAAAGCAATAATATATTCTTATTACATTGGCATGGCTACACATTTTTTCTGGGAGTTGTTACTACAGCTGATTTTCATGAGTAACTTTGAAATAGAGAAATACAGATAATTTTTAAGCTACCAGAAGGTTTGGGGTCAACAGCAATTCTGGAGATGGCAATGCCTCTTCCCAAATATAAAACCATTTCTATACGCCTATGTATAGAGTGTTTTTTTTTATCTAGAAAACTTTATTTTTAACCCCCGACTACAAAAAGGGGTGTTATAAGTTTGTAGTGTGTGTCTGTGCGAATCCACGTACAGACCAAACGGCTAAACCGATTTTAATTTTGTTTTTTCTGTTTGAAGTTTGACTTGATAGAGAAGGTTCTTAGCTACATATATTTTAAGAAAAACGGTTTAGGCGCTTAGAGGATATCACATCTTTTCTAGATATATTCGGAAGTTCTTAAAATTTTTAATTTTTGTTATTTAATAATTCAGGCAAATTTTTGTTTTGTTTTCAAGAACTGTTCTAATTTATTTGTAACTTTAAACGATAATATAAGAGAAAATAATGCCCTAATTCACTAAGAAGATTTATGACGTTTCTGTTTGAAAATACTTTTGAGTTCTTGTTTTTGTATTCTCTAAATTATGTTCTTCAAAAATGGTTGTTGTCTTTGATAATGGAAAATAAAAATATTATTACTATATTTTTAAAACATAAAAATTTAATTATAGTGCATTTACACCTGCACAAAATTTAGCGTTTCTAATTAAAACCTTTATGAAAATCTATACCGTTTACACCAAGTTTTTCTAACATTTATCAGGACTTTTTATCAAAAACAAAACCCATTAACTGAAAAATTCCCAAGACTGCAACCATACTACTGCAGTGGAACTAATTCACACACCTTTTTAAGCAAACCGTAGCCAATTCACTCATCTTTTATGTAAATGTGTTAAACAGGGTAGTAAAAACAAAATTAAAATAGTAGATTTTGAATAGATTTCCGACAAATCTACTGACAAATGAGATTTAGTTTTGTATGGGAAATCCCATACAATTTTGTGCTCAGCTAGACTTAGCACAAAATCTCCTAAACACTAGACTTCGAGGCAATGTAAATGCCCTATTAAAGTATTATACAATAATTTATATGAAAAAATATGTGTTCGATAAACTGTTTGGAACAAAATCAGAATGCAAATACACGAACCTTCTAGCATAGACAATAAATAATTATTGTTTTAAAGAATCACAACTGCGGCTTTTTTCATCCGTAGACAAGACAATACAATGTCGAACACAATTAGGGCATAAGGCCCCTTTCAGATTAGGCAACTTTAATTGCGCAAGTATAATTTTCATTTTTATTTATTTTCTTTTGAACTTGCTTTTATGTTCACATTCAGTAACTTTGTTGATCATGTTTAATTTTCTTATGCTCGAATTTTCCTAATTTGTTGACGTTTTGTTTCATTTCTGTATTCATTGTAATTGTGAAAGTGATTTGAAATTTTATGTATATAATGGAAGTTGAAAAAAAATAATTTAGTTAAAGATATACATACTTGAATATATATAATTGCCATGTACAAGTACAGAATTGCCAAGTGCAAGCAAGTCTGTACTCAAATCTCGGCAATTCTTTCCCCTTCAAACCGACCTTTTCTTTCACACCCACAAACACAAGACTTGCGCAAGTAAAGTTGCCTAATCTGAAAGGGGCCTAAGTCTGGTTGTGGTGACAAATAAAATTTAAATGATTTTAACTTTCAGCTTTTAGGCGAATTCTTCTTTTGTAAGCTTTATTGAAACCTCAAATTTCATGTCATTAATAGTTAGCACATACTGCTAAATGGAACGATCTCGAATGGAGTTAAATCATACGATCCGGTTGACCAGTTTACATCACCTTCACGTAAGATAACTACGCTATTAGATCGCTCGTGCATAATTTGCAATGTGGCATAAGGTTTGCGGCACGTAGCGATGTTCTGTTAAAACTTCAGTTCATTGGTGCCCATATCATCCAATTTTTGTCAATGCAACTTGCAGCTGTGTAATGCAGCTCTCAAACAAATATGGGTCAACCACTTATTCGGTATGAACTGTCTTGAATCTCACGTGAATTGGTATCATCCCAATATTGCCAATTGAAAATTGATAAATCCAGAAATGACTGACATTGATGAAGACTATTTTTCGATAAAAAAAAAGTATGGCCAGTTTCCAACTTCTCCAGGAACCATTCGGCAAACACACGTCGCTATACCTGGGCGCACACCTTGATTTACGATTCATGATTAAAAACTCGCCAAGTTGTAGTCTGCGAAGCGCACAGTTCTTGTGAGTGACATGAAATCGACTGTTCTGGATTATAGTGCACGTTCTCAAAAACTGTGACGATATTTTTAGATCCTGCAAAACTTGCGTTTCGCCGACGTACTGGTATTGGTTGGTAGTTTATAGAGCTAGTGGACTCCACTATGCACGCTATCAAATGTTAAAGTTGGGAAGTACTTAACAAAAGACACTTTACATATCTAAAAAGTTATCTACAGATCTCAAACAGCACACATGAAAAATTTGTATCGTACGGACGTGTTTTTTTCTGTCAAAAAATAATAAAAAATTAAATATAAAGAAAAATATTTGGAAAAAAAATTTTTGCTTTTTTCTTTTCGATTGTTGGTGAAAAGTTTTTAAAACAGCTTTCATTCTATTGCAATGGGAAAAGATCCATTGCTTTCTCAATCTGGAGGACGTCCTCCTAATAATTCTAGGAAGAAATCACCTAATGTCAAGCATGAGGCGTCGGCTTTACCAAATGGGCCGAGTATTACGGCAGATGTTACTGCATCTGACTTGCTGTCTGGTGGGAATGGACGCCCTCCTAATAATTCTAGGAAGAAATCACCTAATGTCAAGCATGAGGCGTCGGCCTTATGCCGACGCCGATTGTTACGGCAAATGTTACTGCATCTGACTTGCCGACTGGTGGGAATGGTATGCAGGAATTTAATAATTTAACGCAAAATAAAGGAACTGGTCACAATTACCAGCTTGGAAAGCAGTTCTTGGAAATAGTTTTTAAAGAAAATTCGGCTTTTGGTGAGGAAATTCTAGGCAGAGGGGAGACAAGCAGCAATTTCAATGATGGAATAACAATTTTGGAGAATATTCCTATAACAACGAATTTACATTTGAAACAGCATTCTGCAATCAATTCCGAAAACGAGATGGATCACGTGATGGAATCACTTGACGATTTCCAAATAATAAAAAACAAGAAAAGGAGATATCAAGGTGATGTAAAAATAGATTTATCGAATTGTCAGTTTGGGGGTATTGATAAGTGTGTTGAAAATGTTAACCGTAGTAATAAGTATTCTATATTAGGAAATTTGAATTTAGAGGCTGAAGCGCAATAAATGACATGAGTTTTGAAAATAGAAATTCTAATATTGATAAAATTTCACCTCAAGTTAAGACCAGGATTTCTTATTGCCCTCCTATATTTTTGGAAAAGATTAATGTTAAGTCCTTAATTGAACAACTATCTTCTAAGAATGTGGAGTTTAAGATTAAGAATCAGTCCCAATTCAAAAGCAAATTGTATTTCAAGGATTCGTCTGCGCATTCTGAGATGATGCAGTTGTTAAAAGATAAGGAAATTTCATCTTATAGCTATACTCCCAAGGAGCAAAAACGTCAGACAGTGATTTGTAGAGGTCTCTACTTTAAGTCGGACATAAGTGAGATAAAATCTGAACTAGATAAAATGATTCCAGAAACTGTTGATTTTGTTTCAAAATTTTCGACAGAGTATTCTAAAAAACGTGGTATAGATACTGGGCTATTCTTAATAACTCTGAAGCCCAATCGTAGAGTAGGAGAGTTGATCGGCCTAAAGTTCATCCTAAATCAGGTGGTGTCTTGGGTAAGGCCGAAGGCTAGCACAAAAATTCCGCAGTGTTGGAGGTGTCAGAGTTGGGGTCATTTCTCTAGGAATTGTAGTCGCCCATTTGCGTGTTTGAAGTGCAGCGTAAAGCACGGTGTAGGAGAATGTTCATTCAATTCAGAAAGTAATGAATTACCATTTTGCGTTAATTGCAATGAAGCTGGCCATACTTCAAACTATAGGGGATGTCCCGCTTACAAAAGGTATGTTTCTTTTAGGGAAAAATCTTCCCAGGTTGCAAGAAATAGGAAAGAGCAGGCGGTAAGCAATGTTTCTAAGGCACTTAAGCTGTCTGCGGTTGTTAAAGATAAACCATTTGCTAGCTTGTTTAATGATGTGCCAATACACGACAAACCTATGAAACCTCCTTTGATACAGGAATTTATGAAGATAGCACAATTATTATGCGCTGCTACCACCATTACGTTGGAAGATAGGGTTCGTGATTTTTTGGGGTCTTATAAGTCTCTATCTAAGTTTCAGGCTAGGAAAGAGTGCTTGGATTTAATTAAAAACATTCAAGATGTATATGGCCCGTAGTTCTCTCAATTTAGTTACGTTTAATGTTGGTTCTCTTGTCCGAATAGATAGGAGAACTGAACTGAATATGTTATTAGAGCAATGTAATATTGACATTGCTTTTATACAAGAGACGCATTTATCTGCGGGTGTTAATATATATCTTGACAGTTATTCTGTTATAAGGGATAATAGTGCATTAGGTATGGCCATTGCTCTGAGAAAGCCAATGTCTTTTGCAAGGATAAATATTTCTGGTCTTGAATTTCCAAATTCATTTGTGGAGGTTAAAGTTTCATTGGGGGGTAGCATTAAAAAAATTCTTTGTGGTTCTATTTATTTCCGGTCTAATTGCAATCGTCAAATAATTTGTAGGGGTCTGTCTTTAATATTGAATCTTTCCAGAGGGTATCATGGATTGATTTTGGGTGGTGATCTAAATGCGAAGCACTCTTCTTGGGGTGATGCTGTAAATAATTTTAATGGTGAAGTGCTTACATCATGGCTTCAGAATGAATCTATGTCAGTTACAAGAATTTGTGACTCATTTCCTACATACCCGGGGGGTTCGTCGCATTTAGATCACTTCATAGTAACCAATGACATTTTAGATATGTCCCTTCCAAATTACGAGACATATACACTTCCTATATTCTCTGACCACATTCCACTGGGTTTGAGGTTGAACTTGTCACTTTTTAACTTTATGTTAAATACTCCAGATAGTTTTGTATCTTATAGAGATGTGAATTGGAATGCTTTTCAATTGGATGTGACTAACACCCTCTTGAATCATTTTCCGCCAAAAAATATAAATTTGACTAACGATGATATAGATAATTTTCTTAGAGAATTTAATAATACAGTTGGTTTTGTCACGCGTACTCATTCCAAAAGAATAGAGTGTAAGAGACAAAAGTTTGTTGCCTCTGATAAATTGAGAATAATGCTGAGGATTAAATATAGCTGGCAAAAAGTTTTAAAGACGATATGTGCGAGGACTTTAAATAGAAAACATCCCCAGTATTTGTTGATTTCGAAACAAATTGAACTTATTAAGATCCTTATAAAAGAGCAAATTGAACAGGAGCAGGCATTATTTTTTAATGACAGATTAAAGGGCATTAAACCTGGCCTTTGGGCTTATAAAGAGGTATTTAGGATTATCGGGAATAAAAATCGTAAATATGTTAAAGACGTTTCCATTAACGGAGTGAAAATAACCGAAGCGAATAACAAATTGTCAGTTTTTATGGACCATTTCGCCAATGTTTTTCAGGGTACTTCACCTAATAGAGATGTGTCGGAGATAGCTGAGGCAATTAATGATACAATATTTCAAGCTGGTGATCCTATATCATTTAATGATGATAACACATCATTGAATAATTTGAACAATGTAGAATTTACTACCTTGAATTATGTGTCAGAGATTTGTAGGATTATTAACAGCAAAAAGTCGTGTGGCTTAGATAATGTTTCCAATTATATAATAAAAAAGTTTCCAATAAAAGCTTTGGAGTATCTTACGATATTGTTCAACAATTGTTTGAATAACTGTTACTTTCCGCGTGAATGGAAAATGGCTAAAATATTACCGATTCCTAAACAGAAGAATAATTGCGACATAAACAACTTTCGGCCAATTTCATTACTTTCCAATATAGGAAAGTTATTTGAAAGGATAATCAGGGAAAAAATGGATATGGGATTGAATGGTTCATATATTCCTCAGGAACAGTTTGGCTTCAAAAAGGGTAACTCTACGGTGCATGCTCTCTTGAAGTTTCACTCTGATATAATTCGAAATTTAAGAGAACGTATGTAGGTGTACTGTAGCTGTATCTCTTGACGTTGAAAAGGCATTTGACAAAGCTTATCACGAGGGCATTTTATATAAAATGGTAAGAATAGGATTCAAAGCGTCCATCGTTAAACTCTTTCAAAGTTTCAAAGTGATGGCAGGAGTTTTTGCGTACAAATTGGAGATCTGGTATCAGATCAAGCTGAGGTTTCTTGTGGTGTTCCGCAAGGATCTGTTCTGGCACCTCATCTATATAACATTTTCATTCATGATTTTCCTCACGAATTTAACGAGTCGAGGAGCATACTTTATGCTGATGACTCACTTCTTTATGCTCATGATGAATCTCCTCGCGTTGCTCTTCAGCGTGTTTCATCACACCTAGAAAGGACGAATCAGTTTTATTCCAGTTGGGGTATAAAAATTAATGCCGCAAAGAGTAATGCAATTTGTATACGCAATGCCTCCGGGAAGTGCAAGTATACTGTTGTTCCGGAAAGCAAGTGTTTGAGACTTACGTTGAATGGCAACGAAATCGAATTTAAAAACAGTATTAAATATCTTGGAGTGAATTTTGATAAGCTTTTGAAGTTTAATAATCATGTTGTGTACAACTTGGCAAAGGCAAATCGTGTTAAGGGGGCCTTTGGAAGATTATTTAATAATAAGTTTTTGCCAAAGAAAACTAAATTGCTTTTGTATAATGTAAGCATCAGACCAATTCTTCTTTATGCATTTCCTATTTGGTTTAGTATTTCAAAAACGGCATTCAAGCGAATGGAAATTTTCGAACGTCATATTGTTCGGAAGTGCATAGAGAAGAATTATGAATCCTTGCACAAAAGATTTTCAAATAGATTCGTTTATGAAAAATCTAAATTGTCACCGATACCTTTTTATGGCCTGGATTTGATGAGAAAGTTTGTAGAAAAACTATCTTATTTTGAAGGGAGTGTTATTAAGGACATTTTAACTCATGAACAAGATTTTAGTTGGTCAAACACTGAATATATTTCCAGCATTGGAATATTAAAAGAACCTTGCAATACTTATCCTGGTCAAAACTTTTACTCACATGTTACTCCCGGCATACATAGAGGTTAACTTTTGTTTTTTGTTTTTTTTTTTATTAATTTTGTTTGTTTTTTTATGGATGTTTTTTTATTTATGTTTTTGTTTAATTTAGTGTAAGTCTTAGGTGTAAGATTTAGTTTTAATTTTTTATTAGTCTTAAGTTCTATTTTTGTAGATATAACTCTACTTATTTAGACAAGTGCTGGGAGCAGGCACTATATTAAAAAAAAAAACTTATGTTAATTTATTATGTAAATGTTAATTCTTTTTATTCAAATAAGCAAGTTGCATTATCAGAAAATGTTATTAAAATAATACATAATAGTTTTAAGTTTCCTATAAAATTATGTTGGCTAATCTTGTTATGTAGAAAAAATGAAGTCTCTCTAAATAAATAATAATAATAATAAATAATTTCAAACAGCCTGAAAGTATGCAACCAAATACTATTTGCTGCTAGAATGTTAATAACGGTGCATATTCATAGTCAAAACAAAGTATACTTTAAGGGCAAATTTCACCAACTCTATTTAAATATCAACTCATATTTAACGGCCTGTCCCACGATGTCACCAGAAATCGTTCGATCGACAAATTGTATTGCAAACAACAATAACATTAGAAAATTTATTTTTGTTTGCAATAAAAGTATTTGATCGAACGATTTCTGGTGACATCGTGGGACAGGCCGTAAATGTCGATTTTCATTAATTTTTTATGGAAAAATTACTTTTAAATATGAATTGATATTTAAGTAAGTTAGTGAAATTGGCCCTAGGAGTTTAAAACCAGTATTTTGTGTCGTAATACTGGTTTTAAACTCTTAAAGTATATTTTGTTTTGACTATGAATATGCGTCTTATGCCCGTACTTTCTACAAACAGGTAATTTACCTAAGGTTTTTACCCAAGAGTTTGCCTTATAAAATTCAATTTTACATGATAGATATCTAGGTAGAAATTACGGACATTAGTCTCTCTTTTCAATTGCATGGTTTTTCCATTGCAATATATATATATTATAGCTGGTGGATTATTGAAAAGTTGTAAAAGTTTACAAATAAGAAATATTTCACTATTTATTAAAAATAACCTTTGTTATATATAACTAGTTAAAAGATAAAAACTTTTTCCTAAATACACTAAACTTACTATTTTATTTAGCTGGTAGATAAACTACATTTTTCAACATCATTCCCCTTGATTTTTTCTTTAATACTGGGGCATACATTTATTGGTCAAGTACTTGGCTTTTTTCGCTTTTATATTCATCTCCTCTCCTGTGTTTCTTTGTTTGGTTTCTTTTATTTTATTTAAAGTAGATATACAAGCAAAATTCCTTGCAGAGCATACGTGCTTTTACGTTTACATAAGCACATACATATGTACATATGCATATGTATGTATATTCCAAATAAGCGCAAACCTTAAAAGGCAGACCTTAAAGTGTTTCAAAATAATGAAGGATTTACGACTTCACACTCTTTCAAATAAGCAAGTTGGAAGCAATGTCGACTTAAAAAGCCATGCAAATTTTACAATTTATATTTACTGATAATAAGAAAAAATATTACTGACGTGGTTTAAGCATCCAAGGAAAATATACAGGCATTATATAAACTATTTGTCTTTAATATTCGATATTTTTTCTCAAAGCTAGAACAAAACGTTGTTTGATGTGTAATTTAAGAATAAAATATGTCTCTCCTTGTTAAAGAAAATACGCACAAAACGTAGTAAATTCGAGAACAAACAAAAAATAAGAAATCACAAGATGTTCTCGAATCAAAGACAAAATTTTGCAATAATTGCCAGTTCTCAATACCAGAACGCCCTGTTGTTACTTTACAACAGTTAAAGCAAAATAAGATTGTATATTTATGGTTTGATTAAGTTAAAGTTCGTATCGCCTTTAAGCCAAATTACATGTGATAACTATTAATGAACAAATAAGACCAAAGTTAATTGTAAATACTCTGACAAACACTTAGTAGAACGGAACAACTAGCTGTTTTCGAAGTATTGCAAATAATTGTTACGCATTACTCACTACTCAATATTCGTTAGAGATGAGCCATATTTCGAAACCTGTTACTTTATCACAGCGATTGAAAAATTTATCAAGTAACAGGTCTTGGAAATATAATTCTTTCATACAAATTCAGAATGTTCTTGTATGCATACTTTGCAATAAATAAGGCTACAATCTTAAAATTTTTATACCTTCGGCTTTTGTTGAGAAAAAGTCGTCAAATCGTGTCAAATCTTTTTTTTCTAGCAACTATGTACAGTTTTCACATTTTTGTATTTGCAATTTTACTGTCTCCCTGCCTTCTTGTCGCTCTTCTAAACCGTGATCACAGTGACAGTTTAAAAGAATAGTGATTTAAGGGAGCAACATTATTAAAAAATTACAGTATTGCTCAACTCTAATGTGCACTATTCATGTTGTGTATTTATAACTATTCAAAACAAAAGAAGTTCCATCGATTTTCTTACTGATTTTCAATCCAATACATTGGCAACCTAAAAGAACAAAGAAAAGTCATACCAAAGACATGCTGTGTGTTAAGACCATTTGTAAAGCTTCTTTTCTTCGGAAACTAAAGTTTTTAACTTTCGGAACTTTCCTCGTATTTATAAATAAATATGTGTACAATTTTATTTATGTATGCATCTGGGAGTGTAAATTCTATTTGCTTGTTTGTGTTAAGCAAGGCTTTTATAACAGCAACAACTTTTACTAGGTAAGGTTAGAAATTTGAACTTTTTAAATATTTTATTCATGAAATTTAAACTGATTTTTTTTTGCTGGCATGTGAAAATATTACAAGGCAAAATTGTAGTGTGAAATAAGAAGTAAGTAAATAAACCAGCAGCCAAACAAGCAGCAAACAAACCAGTCAGCCATACAAACAGCCAACTTGCAATATAGCAAAAAAAAAAAAAAGAAAAAAGGTCATCATCACCACAACATAAGGACTCTCCAGAAGGCTGGTAAAAGCAGAGAAACAAAATACGAGAATAGAAATATTTTCAAGTGTGTCATGCTAGAGCATGAAATAAAATGAAAAACCGAGCATGTGTTGATATAATAAAAAAAATATAGAACTGGTAAATAAAAACTGAATGAGTGGTACATTTATTTATTTTCCCCGTACACACAAGTTTTTTGCTTTTGTTTTCCTTAGCATCCGTTTAATAAAAAAAAGAATCTTTTTTTTCAAATAACTAAAAAGTACGTGTAGGATTGCCTTCGACATTTGTAGACATATTAAATATATTCAATATTTATTTATCCTTTGGCAATGAGATATTTATCATGCCTGCATTTAATTTGATTACATTGTGGACAATTTAAGGAGATAATAAATGGTATTTGAAGAAGACAATGTAATCAATTCAAATAACATTGTGTGAAAATGTACGAATAAAGCAAAGTAAATAGTTCTTATTTGGAAAAAAAATTACGTCTAACTTTTATATCCTTTACAGATGAAGGAAACTCTAAATAAAAGTATGATTTTATTTTAAGGGCCATTATTACAACTTAAAGTTAGTTAAAAGTAGGATTTTGTAGGACGTATAAAACGCTATTCATTATTATAAATTTAATTTAACTTACCAGGAAGGATACATTTGCCTTTAACTTAGCGCTTACTTTAGGTTAAGCTAAAATTGTACTGATAGAAAACTGTTTATACGTCCGATAGAGTCCTACTTTTAACTTACTTTAAGTTGTACTAATGGCCCTAAGACTATTAAAAGTATTTAAGTTTAAGTTACCAAGAGAAAAATTTAAATATATAAAGGCAGGTTGGGAAGCATGAAGTCACCAGAAATCGTTCGATCGACAACTTGTATTGCAAACAACAATGGCATTAGAAAATTTGTTGTTGTTTTCAATATAAGTATTCGATCGAACGAATTCTGGTGACATAGTGGGACAGGCCGTTAAAGTAGAATTAAGGGCCTGTTTCTCTAAATGCAAACGATAGATTCGATCGAATATTAATATTAAAAACAAAAAAGTGAAATTTGTTTTTGTTTCTAATATTAATATTCGATCGAATCTATCGTTCGCATTTACAGAAACAGGGGGTAAGAGTTAGTCAATGAGCAAGTGTGTGAATAATTACATTTACATAATATGCAAACATGACGGTTTAGGAAACTCAATAAATGGTTAAAAATTATAAAGAAAGGTAAACCTAAAAAGGGATTATAATGTCACTCCAAGTCAAAATGTTTTTACCATAATTGTAAAATTAGTAGAAAGTTTCTCTTTGCTTATTGTAAATTATTGAAAATGTTGGCCTTGGGAAGTAACACCCAACGCGATAATTCCCAAAACAAAATCAAAGTAATACCTGAATTTACCTTCCGCATTTTTCATGAAATTAAATATATGAAATATTTTTTATTTGTCAATAGAAGGAGTAAATAAAAAAAATGCCAAAGTGATTCAAAGATTCATGCTAACTTATTTATCATATTTTGCTCTTCTCTAAAGCTGATCTTAGCAAATAGAAAAAGTTTTTTGCAACAAATTTCATAAAAAAATCTAAAATGCAGATTAAGTGTAAGCTTATAAAACTTCAAGCATTGTCAAAATTATTTGATTATGAAACTATTAAAACATTTTTGATTATCATATAATTTTTCGGCATTAGCCTTAATAATTTCTGAATACTACCCTTCTATGGGAAATGACATAAAATAACAATTTTCCTTCAATTTAAAGGGAAAATTTTTTAACACTCCTTGAGAAATTTCTTAACATTTCCTGCAGAATAAATTGTTCACACATAAGCTTAGTTGCGTAAATTGATCCTTCACCCCCGCCCCGCTCCTTCCCCAATGACAACGACATTAATATATAAAAGTATAAATATTCTAAAAATATAAAATTTCTGAACTCGAACCGATTGTTAGTCCTTAAAAACCAGTCACATGAAGTGTCCTCTAGGATGGCTCCCTCTAGGGTGGCTGCTTTTCGACAAGGTGTGTGTAAGAACAGCGCGAAAATTTTCGACTCTCTTGTGCTTTCAGCATCACCTAAGCTATCTTAAGATATTCTGAACTATTTTTTTATACACATCACAAGCCCTTAATACTCGTATATTTGGGGCTTATTTTATATTTTTATTTTATTTTTTTATGTCTTATTTTATCATCATTGTAGGCACTTTTTCTTACATTCCTATACATAAGTATGCTCAAAAGCAAACAAATTTAAATATTGATTATAAATTTACTTATCTAATCTATGCAAAGACTTAAGCTATTTAAATTTATGAAGGCCATAACACGAAAGCCACACCAAATTGAATGCTATAAATTATATACCTTCAGTGTCAACAAATTTGTTTGCGTGTAAGCTTAAAAATTTTTATTTATTAGCTGAAAAACAGAATTCGTGACAAATCAAATATATAATAAATTGAAAGCTCATTATTTGTTAACTATGAGAAAGGAGTGTCTTTCATGTGGAAATATATTATCTTTAAGTTTTACATACACAAATATGGAATTTAGCTAAATTTATATATAACCAAAATACTAAATAGATATTTAAATAAAAGTGTTAAATATTTAATAAATATTAAAGAAACAACTTCTTCCTCGACTTACATACATATGTATGTATATAGTTTTAAATTAAATTGTCGTACAATATAACAAAATATATTTTGACGTTGAAAAAAAATCGCCAAAATGTAAAAAAAAATTTCCAAAATGAAAAAAAGCCCCAAAAACAGAAAAAAATCGCAAAAATGAAAAAAGCTTCCAAAAATAGAAAAAAATCGCCAAAACGAGAAAACGGCAAAAATGACAAAATCGTTTAAACTCAAAAGAACTTCAAAAAAAGCAAAAAAGCCACATTAAAAAATGCTCAAAACCGAATGTATGGAACCCTTCGTGCGCGATTCAAAGTCGCACTTTACTGAATTTTTTAATATTAAAGGATTTAAATGAAACTAAGTTTTTTCTTATTTCGTTTTTGCTTTTGTTCACTTAACATATTTTATCTATTTTTCAAAGAACTAGATTGGTATCAATAATCCAAAAAACCCAAAATTATGATTCCAGGGTTGGAAAACTTACACTTTTTGTGTTATGTAAAATTAAATAGGTCTAAATAATTCTTTTTTCCTTTACAAATGAAATATATTTTATACTTCTGAAAGAAAAAATTGGCGTATAAAATTATAAAAATGAAAATCAAGGCTCCAGAGATGGAAACTTTGAACTTTTTTTGATAATACAGTAACTAAATGAAACTAAGTTTTTTCTTTTTTCCTTTTTGGTTTGCTCACTTAACATATTTTATGTATTTTTTAAAAAACTAGATTGGTATCAATAACCAGAAAAATCCATAATTATGACTCCAGGGTTGGAAAACTGACAGTTTTTGTGTTATGTAAAATTAAATAGGTCTGAAAATTTTTTGCTTTTCCCTTAGAAATTTATTATATTTTATGCTTCTGCAAGAAAAGTTTGGCGTATAAAATTTGAAAAATGAAACTTACAGCTCCAAAGATAGAAACTTTAAATTTTTTTTTATATCAAAGTATAAAATAAATTTTTTTTATTTCTTTGTTCACTTAACATACTTTATTAATTTTTTAAATCAGAAAAATCTAAAAGGTTGATTCCAAGGTTGGTAAATTTATTGTTTTTTTTTACAAAAGTTAGTTTTTTTCTTTTTGTTTACAAGTTTTATATACTTTATGACTTAGAATGAAAAAGTTTGGCATAGAAATTAGAAAAATAAAATACATGGCTCCAGAGCTGGAAAACTGAAATTTTTTCAGGTATATAAAACTAATTATTTCTTAGGTAATTAAATATATTTTATATTTTATAAAGAAATAAATTTGTATTAAGAAACTCAGAAATATGGTTCCAGGGTTGGAGGTTGATATCTAATCTAATTGAAGTATAAACGAAGGTTTGTGCTTATTGTGCTCTCAGCATAATAACTATTAATTTTTAGTAAATGGAGATAAAATTAAAATTTATCGCTAAAGATAAATTAAAGGACATTTTCCGTTTCATTTTCCTGATACTTTTCCTTTCTGCTGAATAAATTTCAAAAAAATCCTGTTGGAATAAAAACTTTACATAATTCTACGATGTATACCATTTGCAATTGGAACTTTTAATCAAGACACTAAGCAGTTTTGCAACATCAATGGTTCTTAAATACGGGAAAATATAAAACAATTTAGTTTACTGGGTATGGCGGTGCAATACTAAGAATATTTTCGAGTCATTAAATAGCAGCACGGTTTTTGAACATCTCGAGAGCGAGTAAGCAAGCCCCAATTTTTTGGTATTGTATTGACGTGACGTCGATGTTGACTGAAATAGGAGTGAATGTAAAATATATGTATCTGAACCACAGAGTGTAAAGTAAAATATTCAGCTATTGCTAATATCGAAAATAAAATAATTGAATCAAATTCTTTAATCGAAAAATACTGAAAGGTCACTTGGTATTAATTGTTTTAGAGAAAAAAATTATAAATTTTTTGACAACACAAATTCGTATGTATGTGTCTGTATACTATATATATGTACGTACATTGGTAAAGGGTATATAAGATTCGGCACAGCCAAATATAGCACTCTTACTTGTTTTTCATTTAAATTTAACAAAAATTTCATTAAATATTTTATGCAAAAAACTTAACTGACTTAATATCGTAAAAAGCTTTTTTTTTCTTTTACTGTTTAATTAAGCTTAAAATAAACAAGTAGCGAAACAAGTAAATGTGAATGACTCTTTCCATAATCGGATTAACTTAAACTTTACAAGAACTAACATCGATTTCCGCAAAAATAAATGATGTTTTCGTAGTATCTGCTGTTTTTACTTTAAAACAACCAACACCAAATTACGTTTAAATAAATGATTTTTGCTTTACTTTTAAAAATTTTAGTGTAAAACAAATTGAAAAAAATATTTTAAAAACTTAGTGCTTATAAACAATGAAAAATACGAAATATGTATAAAGAAAATATGTTTCAATGTGTACTTGGTTTTTTAAATGAATGCTGGTATAAGTTAAAAATAAAATTGTTACCAGCAAAACCAAAGAATGGCTTGACAAATACTATGGAGACCCTGCACATTCACTTTTAATTGATATACAGTGGTTTACTGAATTTCGTTGTAATCGTACCAATACAAATGATGACAAACGTTCAGGTTGTCAAAAATAATCGATTAAATCCATGGAACGATAATGGAATAATGAAGTTGTGTGGGATGCCTACGACTGTAGGCATGTAGATCGAGCGAATAAATTATATTTTGCATGAATATTTGGATATAAAACAGCGCCGGTGTACCAGATAGCAATTAGCAATCAGAACAGTGGATTTCTTCAACTGAATGTGTGGCAAAGAAGTTTGAGGTATGGCACAAAACATCGCAAAAGATGCCGGTTATTGACCAGATCTTTTCCTATTCTAATGTGGGTCAGTCGGGCAACCAGATTATAGTCTTAATTTTTTGGTGTCATTATCATCAATTGCTTTAAAAAAGGGTAATGATTACCGGCAAATATTTCCCGGAAATTTTGGCGAGATTAAATATTAATTTAAAGCAATAACGCCCTCATACAGTGAAAAAAGAAGTGTCACAATAGCAAAAATCTACGAATTGGTCTACAAACTGCTACCCTGTCCAGCATACTCTCCAGATTTTGCCCCTTGCCACTATTTCCTGTTTGTAAGTTTGAACAAATAGCTGCATGGTCAGAGTTTTTGGTGAAAACAGCATGTCATCATGGAAACAAACAGCTCTTTTGAGGGCCTTGAAATTTATGCTAAAATTTGGAGGGAAAAAATATAAAAACGTTGGACTAAATGTTTCAAGGAGACTATGATGGAAAATAAATAGCTTTTCGATGGGAAAAAATGTATTCTACTGATGACGAAAATACAACATTTGCCCAATCTCTTTTTTTTTTGTAAGAACATCATTTTAAATAAAATAAAACTTTTCAATTCTAACTCTTATAAAATTTAAAATTAATTTTAAACTTAATTTCAATATTTTCATAAAGAATTTTCCTAAAATAGATTTCAAATTCATTTTATTTCTTTATGAATAAGTGGGTAAAAAATCTAATTTGAAGAAATTATAAACATCCATTTAATTTTATTTATTTCAATACTTCGTAATAACTACTAAACTAAATTAATTTGAAATGTAAAACTTTGAACAATTTAATTTAACCCTTTCCCTCACTAAACATGCATGTGCAGGGTGTCTGGTGGCAAATTGATATTTTTAAATACGTTTATTTCAAAAAGCAATAACCGGTGCGGAGGGAGGGTGGCGCCGTTGGAAATATCGATTGTGCGGATTTGTAAGTCATGATTTCGCTCGCAGTGGTAATGATTCCTACGTAATTGCTCTTCGACAATATTGTTCAAAGGTCGGTATTCGGGGAATACGTGATGGACCGAGTGAAAATTTAATTCGTTCGTGGGTGCAGAGATTCTGTGGAACTGCTTCGGTTATAAATGTCCCACGGCCAGGGCCCACTCAATCTTCAAGAACTCCCGAAAACATTGAACTGGTTGAAAGCAGTTTTTCGTGAAAATCCGCGACGGCAGAAAGCTGCACCACTGGGACTTCCAAGAGCGATTATTCATGAAATTTTAAAAAAGGAACTGAAGTATTCCCTTTTTAAAATTCATATTCAGTTCAACAACTGAAAGAAAACTTTTGGTGAAACGATGTTGGAGCGTTTTCGCACTGTAAGTCCCATTTTTTGGAGCGACGAGGCTCAATTTCACTTAAACGGCCACGTTAACAAGTAAAATTGCCGTTTCCGGTCTCCAAAAACCTGCAACTTTCGATTGAAACATCGAAAACCATTACATTGGCCCAGGGTAACTGTTTGGTGTACCTTATCCATGTATCAGATAATTGGACCATTTTTTTTTTTGGAAAATTGTCAAGGCCAGGCGATGAATATCAACGGTGAAAATTATCGGCACATGATTACGGAATTCTTGTTGCCAAACCTTTGAGCTTATCCATCGTACTCTTTACACACGAGTTTTCAACAGGATGGGGCGACTCCACACACAAATTTTCCGCAAAGGCTGATCAGTCATTTTGGGGACTTTCCATGGCCACCGAGGTCGCCTAATCTAACTCCCATGGATTTTTTATGGGCCTACCTCAAAGAGAGGAGGGTTTATAATGACAATCCCCAATCCCTTGTAGCTTTAAAGGAAAATATTTGTCGAGAAATCAGCTCGATTATACCAAGTTTACTACAGCGTGTGGCAGATAACATACTCCTTAAGAAATAAAATCCGCATTTTTATTTTATCGTTGAATACTCATTGTAAAACTTTATTTCAATTATTACGTTTTCTATTAAAGTTTAAAAATATAAATCTGTTACCAGACACCCTGTATCTTAATAGCTTTAGTTTTACTACCACAGAATAATTTTTGCAAAGCTTTTTCAATAAAAAAAACCACGTTGAGTTTTCCAATTTTCCACATAAACTTAATAATTCCAGCTTAAAAAATAATAACTTATGGCGTAACTAAAAAATATTTATTTATATACATAGACATGTTGTTCAAACTGATATTATTTATATAGATATATGTATACGTATACATCAGAGATTGGCAATGAATCATGTTTGCGCTATTCGTACTGACTCATAAAATTTTAAATATAAGTGAGTAGATTTACTCATACTCGCCATGACATGGATTTATCAGTATAGGTTGAAATAAATATGAATGTGACGTCAACATCATAGTTATACCACACTCGCACTCATAAATCACCTCAGTTTAATTTATAGTTTCAGGAAAATACTTATGCTACTCATATTGATTCAGTTCACTCAACGCATGTATGTAAATTTATTTAAAGTTTTAGTCATTAAAGAGTTTGCAAGTAGTATACAATAGTAGTAAATTGGGTTGTTTTTCAATTCCTGCAAAAAAACAAAAAAGCAAGACATAACCTAATAATGAGAACTTTTAATGATCGTTTGCGAAGTTAGCATTGTGAATCATACTTATTTTGCATCGTCCATAGGCATTGAGTTAAGGAGAGAGCGAAATCAACAACGTCATAAATATTGCACACTTCAAACTTTCGAGCGAATATGATTCATAGACAACATTGCAATAAGTATGAGTGCGCATAAGTACAAGAATTTATAAATCATGATTCAACTTTACTCATTTTTTCACTACTCATTGCGCTTCTCTGGTATACATGCAATTTTACACATTCTTAACTTGAAAAATATTTTCTCTATTTTATTGTGTGCTAAACAAAAATAAAAAGAGATTAAGATGAAATTTGTATAAAAATAAAATCTGTTAATTTAATGAAACAAAACTCTGATTGATATTTTATATTTCCAATCAATTTAAAAATATTCGATACTTAAGTAAGATTTAAAGTTCTATTCTCATGACACCATATTCAATATTGGTATTTACTAAGATTTGCCAGTGAGAAAAAAACAATAATCTAATAGTTTAAGAATATTTTTAAGACACTTGTATGCATTTTTACTTGAATTGCTTCGTAAGAAATAAAAGTTTAGTTTTAGTAAATGAAAAATAAATTGCTTGTCGAAAATTTAAGTTAAATTGAAAATATTGTTTTACTATTTGGCTTTGGCAATCTGCAAGGATTAGAAGATCAAAAACGGAAATTGTACTGCAAATAACTGGCATGTTTCACAAATACTCGTAAATGCAAAACTAAAATAAAATAAATCTTAATTTCATAAAAATTTGATAAACTTTAACTTTTCTACTAGTTTGAGTTTGGAATAAAATAAAAAAAATATATAAGAAAACAATATGCAGACATTTAATGAATTTAATGACTTTTTAAGAAAAATTGTGTATGAAAATTTGTTTTAAAAAGCTTTTATACGGCCTTAATAAATTTTATAAATAAGGCTGTTATTATTTTCAAATGAGGAAAAATATGAATTAAAATTAAAGAAAAAAGTTCTGATGTATTTCCATTTAATATCTTTAAATAATACTAAACAAGGATACATTTTATAATGGAAATAATCCTTGTGGTAAATGGAACTGATACAAGACTACTCAAGTGACCGGTCCCCAAATTATAGGGACCACAGTCGGAGTTTAAACACTTACTTGCTATGAAGTGTATTAGTCTACTTTACAAGGAGATGGCTCAGGATAGGGTTAATTGATACTTGATTTAGTACTGAACTCTCTTATAGGGACAATACAAATTATAGATTAATGTCATTGTGACATGCAACTGTAATAATTAAATACTCATCTGTTTTTTATAGTTACAAATGCAGTTATATTTTACATTTAAGCAGAGCCTTTTATGGGGCTCGAACTGATAACCTTCGGCATTACAGGCTAGCACACTACCCAGTCGACTACAAAGGCACTCATATACCAAAAGTTTTAATACCATTTAAGCTGAAGTTAATACGAGGGCGGTTCGGAAACTTCTTAGCCTAGCACAAAAAGCGCGGTATAAACAGAAAAAAGTTAAGTGTTTTGGAAACTTCCATCTCTGCTATGAACACATGTTAAATTTTGTTTCGATCTGGCAACTCGTTCATATAGAAACAGGTGTTCACAAAAGACGCATCCGCGATTTTTTAACAATGGAAAAATTAGAAATGCGTGGTGCCATTAAATATTTACATAAAAAAGGTTTATCGGGACAAGAAATTCATAATGATATGGTGAATGTGTTAGGTGAAAGTGCTCCTTCATATGCAACAGTAAAAAATTGGGTTGCTGAATTTAAACGTGGTCGTACAAGCATTGAAGATGAACCACGTAGTGGATGTCCAAAAACAGCAACAACAACAGAAATTGTAGCCAATGTGCATGATATGGTATTAAATGATCGACGAATAAAAGTGCGAGAAATAGCTAATATCATGGGCATCTCAATTGATCGAGTCCATTTAATTTTGCATGAAGAACTACAGATGATAAAGCTTTCTGCAAGATGGGTGCCGCATTTGTTAACAGTCGACCAAAAACGCATAAGAATGAACATTTCTCAAGCTTGTTTGGATCGTTTTAAGCGAAATAAAATGGATTTTAAGCGTCGTTTCATAACTGTTGATGAGACACGTATCCACCACTATACTCCAGAGACAAAAGAACAATCTAAACAATGGACTGAAGCTGGAGGAAGTGCCCCAAAGAAGACAAAAACAATTCAGTCGGCTGGTAAGGTTATGGCAACGGTTTTTTGGGACTTCAAAGGTATTTTATTGATTGACTATCTGCAAAAGGGTAAAACAATAAATTCAGAGTACTATTGCAACCTTTTGGATCAATTAAATGTACAAATTTGAGAAAAACGTCCTGGCTTACAACACAAAAAAATAATTTTTCATCAAGACAACGCACCAGCGCACAAGAGTGTTTTAACAATGGCTAAAATCAACGAATTAAAGTACGAGTTGCTTGACCACCCACCTTATTCTCCTGATTTGGCTCCCAGTGACTTTTACCTGTTCCCATATCTAAAAAAATTCCTTGCTGGCAAGCGTTTTACTTCAAATGAAGATGCAATTACAGTTGTAAACCACTATTTTGAAGACCTTGAGGAAAACTATTTTAATCAAGCGATAGAATTGCTAGAAAAGTGTATTGAAGTTTCAGGAGATTATATTGAAAAATAAAAATATTTTTGAAAAACTAACTATTCTCTTTCAATTATAGGCTAAGAAGTTTCCGAACCGCCTCGTATTGAAATATTCACAGCAATCACGAATTAAATTTCACGAAAATTTGTTCCCGGGGAACAGTTTCAAAAAATAGCAAGTAATAGGGAAAATAAATAAGTTCTAACTAGAAAATAGAATTTTATTCATGATTGCCTTGACAGTTAGTTAAGAACTGGTTCGGAAGTGACTGGAGAGGGAGCAATTAACATTATATTTATTTTAGATCCAGCCACATCGAACTTATTCTGTGCCGCTTACTACAATAATATACCATTTCGCCATTAAACTGAATGAATATTAAGAAAATGGTGAATATGTAACCAATTACACAACATAACTTTTTTTACTAAATACTGCACTCTACTTTTGGAAACACGCCCATTTTTCTCAAATTATAGGACGAGTACGCTTGGATTATATATCAACAAATATTCCAAAATAATAGTTTGCACTAAACAAGCAAATAATATAGCACTATACTCTTGGTACGAGTACTTCTTAATTTAAAACAAATTTTAAATTGTATAATATTCAAAACTCTTAAGCGCTCGTTAAGAAACTATTCGTTTACCTTCAGATTTACGGCATGTCCCACGATGTCACAAGAAAACAACAACAAATTTTCGAATATTATTGCAGCTTACAATACCAGTTGTCGATCGAACGATTTCTGGTGACATCGCACACTGTCGCGATGGCGGCCAAAAATTAAAAAAAAATTTGTTTTGAATTAAAACGAACAAATTACTCTGTTGCATGTACAATATTCTAATTAAGTAAAATAAAAAAGAATTTTTTTTTAAAAGGTATACTTTTTAAATAGTTTTGATGATTCAAACTCAACAGTTTTTGGCCAGTATGCAACTATATGAAAATATGGTACAGACACATGCAAACTTTAACAGGTTAATTAAAAATTATTTTAGATATTGCACTATAACTTCCAATAAAACATAAAGGGGATATTGTTATAATATGGCTACAATACATTTTTTTTATATTATGTAACTCATATGCGATGTGCCGCTGCTTTTAATGTAAATTTAAAGAAAGCCATCTCTGAGTGAAAAAGTACGGTTAAGTGGTCTATAGCAAAAAAATATATTTTTCATACTTTCACATTATATTTCTACAATTAACTAGATGGCAAATTTCTTGTATTCTTGTCCACCTTCCCCTCCCCCCCCCCCCCTTCATAATTTATTTTTCCAATATTTTTTATGTTAGAATTTGCATATTTTCAGTATATTATTTAGTTCCAGGACATTTGGGAAGGATACTAGTCCTTGAAATTTAAATGACCAAATTGTAGATGTGATTTATATTATATATTGTATCTAGTTAAACATTTAACTCACTATAAGTGAAGACAATTTATTTTGATGCTTTTTACTTTTCTTAAAAAGGACATTTTTTGAGGTATGCGTATCCTTTCTCTGAATTGAACGAAATTTTTACGAAGCATTAAATGTGTCAAAATTAGTGTCTTTACACAATTTCATTAAGTTACAATTATTTTTCTCACTGTTATAATAATTTTTTATTTCAGGATATATGGGAAGGACATGAATCCTTGGAAATTAAATGGCCAAATTTTATGTGTGATTATATTTTACCAATTAAAACATATACGACACTGTGCATCGTGCGATGGGATGTTTATTTTATTTCTTATGTTTTAGTTTAAACAAAAAATGCTACACAGTCTCATGCATCCAAATTTAAAATGAACAGTTTCTTAAAAGCCAAAACTAGCATATAACGTTCTAATATTCAAAACTTTATTTCACATATAAAACATAAGGCTTATCTGTACTTAGCCCCAGCAGGATATAGTATTTTCTTCTTCTCCTTAATAAATACTATTGTATTGTCAAATTCTCAATTTTTGCTTGTTATGTTTTAATGTTTGTATGTGTGCGTGTGTGTGTGCGTTTCATGTTTTTATGAGTTTCTATTCTTGGAATTAACATGAATTTAAATACTATTGGGATTAGGAAATCTTTGCATTTGAAAAGTTTTGATTGAAAGTAAATGAGAGAATATACATAAATACTCGTACTTATGTATGTGCTTAGAAATGTGACATTTAAAACATGTACATATGTATGTGTAACAAAGATTACTTTTTAAAATAATAAAATAATTTTGCTATGCATTTTTCCTTTCATTAGCAAAACAATTTCATATCTATATTTTTAGCAATTAATCGTTGGCGAAGCAACGATTCTTGTTCAAAGTCAAGTCTCGTTATTATTTTGACAATAAATCTACGCAGATTCGTACAGATTCTACCACATCATATTGTATATATCTATTATATAACCAAACGTATGGTATGCCGATATGGGCCGCGAGGTGCAAATAACTGTTATACTAAGTACAAGTTAGAGTGTAAATTTGCCTAGAAAGCTTCACTCATGTAAAAATATTAAGAATAAATATAGTTATATAATTTTCAGTTCAGATACCTTGAAATCCCATAAATAGAACACGAAACCCATTATGGAGGTAATTTTTTTAACAAAAAAAAATACTGTGTAAGAAAAACTGCAATGGAGAAAAATATCAAAAGAATATGAAAAAAAGAAAGTTAATAGAAAAATACTTACGTATGTTTAAAAATTTAATAACTTTTTCGTTTATTTATTTTTTTCTTTCAGATTAATTAAATAACACTTGGACAATAAATAATGAAGAGATTCACAACTGAACAAAGAACCAGCATAATTGAATTTTATTATTTAAATCAGAGATCAATTATTTTAACGCAAAGAGAATATCGCCGATATTTTAACGTCAGAATTTTGCACTCTGTAGCAATGATTCGTTGCTTAGTTCATCGTCATTACCAACATGGCACCGTAACAGATTTGCCACGAACCGGTAGACCACGTTTAAGTCGCACTGCAGAGAATATTGAACGAGTACAGCAAAGTATTAACGAAACACCAGAAACATCTGCCAGAAGGCGTTCTGCTCAGCTGAGAATATCTCGTACGCCACTACGGCGCATTTTGACAAAAGATTTACATTTATACCCATATAAGGTGCAATTGATGCAAGAATTAAAACCCGTAGATCATCGGCAACGTCTCAATTTTGCAGTTAAATTTCAACAGTTGGCCAGAAATGAAATCAACTTTATTGAAAATTTGATTATGAGTGATGAAGCTCATTTTCATTTGAGTGGCTTTATTAATAAGCAGAACTATAGGTTCTGGCGTTCTGCAAATCCAAGAGCCATTTATTAACGGCAATAGCACCCCATTAGGTGTACAATATGGTGTGGAATCACATCCGAAAATATCATTGGGCCTTACTTCTTCGAGAATGAAGATGGAAGTGCTGTAACCCTAAATGGAGAGCGGTCCTGCTCTTGAAAACAGATCTGGTATGTGGTTTGAGCAGGAGTTAGCCACTCCCTACACTGCTGGAGAAACAATGGCACTTTTAAGTCAAATTTTTGGAGAGCGAATAATTTCCAGAAATTTGGAAATTATTTGGCCAGCGCGATTGCCAGATTTGACAGCACCCGACTATGGGGTTATTTGAAGGAGCAAGTGTACGTGAACAAGCCAGAGACAATCCTTGAACTCAAGGCAAATATTGTTGCAGAAATTCGAACGCTACAGCCACAAATTTTTAAAGACGTTATAATAAATGCTCTAAAACGAGCCCATCAGTGCGAAGCTGAAAACGATGGTCATTTTAGAGACATTATTTTCCATACTTAGTGTAAAAAAAATTTCCATTTTGTATATTACATAATCTGGGAAAAAAATTTAAAAAAATAAATAAACGAAAAAAATTTTAAACCTTTAAGCCTTATGGTAACTTTCGGACCACCCTGTATATGTGAAAATTACTTAAATAGAACTTTTATTGTTCAAAAGGTCTAAGTTTTTGCTATCTAAAACCATTGATAAATTTGAAATCGGTTAATATTGAACTTAGTTAAAGGTTGATAAGTGCGAACGGGTACAAAAATCTGTTTTTTCTACTTGTGACTTATGATTTGGAGGTATTTGGAAAATTTCAAAGATAGATTGTTGTTATACTCGACAATACATAACAGAAAAATAGTAACACGCCAATGTTATTTTCGGCAGTGCTATTGTAGTATCGAATTCATAAAATGAATAACGACACTCATCAAGAAACATGACTTCTTGCCCGGAAAATGTGCGAGATCCAGGGAATTCACATGCAAAACACTCGTTATTAGTCTAGTTGGCTATTTTAAATCCTTTCTTAAATATTTTCTTCTTATGTGATAAATACTATACTATGTATTAAATAACAAGACTGCTGTACAAAAAAAAACTTAACATATTGATATAATACCTAATAACCGTTTAAGGGAAATTCTAAGCTACAAATGTACTTTCTAGGAAAATTTAACTTCAACAAATTTTTAACTTTGTTTACCACTGAAGTAAGTTCAGTCTTTAAATTCTTAATGTTATAAAAATAAAGTAATTTTAAGTTTCTTTCTTTTTTGCTTTCCTTAAAAACAGATCTTTGACTTTTATTTAAAAGCAGAAAAAACTTCCCCAAAAGTTTTGTGTTTGTAAAATAATCTTGTTTTGGTAATTATTGAAAAATATTTAAAAAGTTTTAAGGTTCTGTTTTTCCTCTTTTTGGCATCCTTACTTATTTCAAATTGTCAGTTTAAATTGCACAACAAATTAGTGAGAAAACGTTTTTTTTTACTTGTATAAGGAGGAAAAATAACAACAACAATATGTAGTTGCTATAGGATAAATTGAAAAAGTTTAATTTTCTGCAGCAAATACAATCAACGGAAATATTAAAGTGAAAGATTTATATTGAGAAATTGAAAACAAAAAACTATTCGTTTATTGCTTAAGGTGTAGTTTGCTTAGGAAAATTAAAAAAAGGAGAGTAAAACTCAAACTAAATTTTAAGTGGATTAAAAGAACAACTTTGGATTTTAAATTAAATGTAATGAATGTAAAGAATTAAAAAATAAAATATTTTTCAATGTAAAAGTAGTCAACAGTTTGGTGACGTGATCAATAAATAAATTTTAAGAGCTGACTAATAAAAAAATTTGAAAGATATATGTGTAAAGATAAGTATTTAGACAAAATCTCTACAAGCTATTGAGTGAAGGAAAAAGGTAAACCCCTATTTAAGGAATAATAATCTAATAATAAATTATTGGAATATTATAAAGAAAAATATTATTAAGTCTAACAGTTTGGTTAAAAAAAAATTATTTATATCCTAAATGTCATTGTAATTTTCTTTAAGACCTAATACAAATATTTTTTTTATAAAAGCATTTGTCTAGCTCAAGAACAAAGTATATATAAAAAAATTTTATTTATTTATTTATTGTAACAAAGTAAATTTGCATAGTATGGTCTTGCACAAATATGGGTGGAGTAACTTGACCATATGTCCAAGATGTTATTAACAGTATTTTAAAAAAGTTAAAGTGACTGCAGACGACTTATGCCTTCACATAGGAAGTAGCAATGTAGTTGTTAAAGAAATTCCACAAAAGAACCGCAAGATTATACGAGAATCCGTGACAGATCAGTCAACCAGTGCGAGCGAAGGCCAAAATAATTACGATGACGCGAAAGATGTTCTCCGACCCAGAGCTGCTTAACTTCTGATATTTATACATATAAGAATTGTTCAGGAAAAAATGTTGCAGAAATAGCACTCCATTTATCTTGTGAAAAACATTTGAAATGTATCTTCAACATTTACATTTTTGATGCAAAATAGTTAAATAGAGTGCCACTAGTTTCGCATGGAATTTACAACCAACACATGGGGTGTTTCTACAAACAAAAGAAATTGTAGCATAGTTTCAGGCGCCAATTAATATTGTTAAGATGTCAAATTTTTTGTACGAATTGATCCAAGGCCTCGAATTAATCAATGTTGATAAACATTTCCCCCAAATTTGAACAGAGTACTATGTTGAAGTAAACATTCAAAGCACAAAAACAACTATAATGTTATATCTATTTCTTGCTAAAAAAAATATACAGCCACACAAAAACATAATCCAATACAGACATCAGACACAAAGAGCAATAATTTTTCTACATATCTACATAATGCTTTATTGTCAACATACACACAAACCAACATAAAGAATTGTAATACGAACTACTGACGTTATCGAAAGTTTGTAAACAGATCAGTGGTAGGCGCTGTGATTGTATTTATACACGGTGATTGTATTAAGTTTGGCAGATACCCAGCAAACACAAAACCAAGTGTTTGAAATATAATGCTGCATTATTTATTTAAACACAAGTGGCATGTAATTTTTTTTTATTTTGGTACCATAAAAACAAACATTTATTCAGTTAAATTATTAATTTCTAAGTAAACAGTCAGTTGAAAACCCTTTTTCAAAATTTACTTTAGAATACTTTGGTATTCTTTTTTTTAAACAGATATTTATATTATATCTTATCTGGTTAGTTAATAGCACTGTGCAACAATGAAAATTCCACACGGTCCTGACATTATAGGTTCGATAGCACTACCAAGGGGTAGTTTGTTAATTTTTATGGGCCTCCAAAGATTTCAAAAATTACTGCGCCCTAAAAAAATGGTGTTATCACTTTTTGGCCAACAGCTAATGGTGACTTAGTGATAGAGTTTAATTATATGTATGTGGCAATAATATATGTCTAAGAGCCTACCAAACAAATTTTGTTGACATCTTATGTCAAAAAAAAAAAATATTTCTTTGTGCACTTTTTGTTTGCAAAAAAAATTTTTTTTTTCATATACAAATTTATTTATTGTATCTTCAAAAATGAACTAACAATAAGTAATCAAATCTTAAATCTAAATATAATTATTAGGCCCGACCAATATCGGACATAAGCTAAGTGATAGTTATAAATAATACATAAGTAGTGATAATCAAAAATAAGTATTTTTAAGCAGTCCCATCTGGAGTGTTGAGTATAAGAGCCCTTGTGTCCCTTTTTTTTAAGCGGATGTGTCCAGTAAAGCTCAAAATATTACGGGCAAGCGGATTAGGATGTGACTCGAGTTTAGTTAAATATTTGCCTGCGTATTTTGCAATTTCTTCACTCACTAGTGGCATATTTAAATCACGATGAATATTTGAATTTTTAACGTACAATGGAGCAGATGTTATCAAACGTAAAATTTTGTTTTGCCTTCGTTGGATTCTCTCGACATTTGAAGCTGAAGCAGTGCCCCACAGCTGAATTCCATAGCACCATATTGGCTTCAAAAGCGACTTGTATATCAAAAGTTTGCAGTCTAGGCTGAGTGTTGAATTTCTGCAAATTAACCAATATATTTGAGTCAATTTAAGTTTCATTTGGGTTAACTTAGAGTCAATATGATATTTCCATGTAAGCCTTCGATCAAGGTGTATGCCAAGGTATTTGACTTGAGAATGTTGAGGAATATTTTGATTGTTGATTCGAATGGGGGAACAGGTATCTTTTCTTAAATTTGCAAAAATGAGGCAAAAAATTTCAAAACTCTTAAAAGCAAGATAGGGTGGGATAGAAATTTGAGGCGGGATCGACCAATGACAAGCGGAATGTCTGTTCAGGTTAGTTTTACTACACTTTAGTACGAGTAGTACTATCAAACCTTTTTTGTATAGTCCATGTGTTTTTCCAAAAGTCTCAATTTGTTGCATAGTGTAATTGTAATTGTACACTGAAAGAATTTTCGGCCTAAATTCTATGCATTTTGACATTAATCTAATGAAAAATTCATTAAAATTCAACCAACGTCACGCTTCGTTGGATTAATGAAACCAGTTTTGTCAACATTATTTAATTGAAACTTCATCAAATTTTTTTAACAGTGCAATCAATGCAGTGCTATAACTTGATCGAAACTATAAAATAATTTCATGAGAGAATGAAATAACTTAAATATAAAGAGATTTATTAATAATTAGAAATTATTGTTGTCATAAATCCAATAAAATATTCTTACGAAACCAGCATACCAACGGAGCAATTCTAATGAAATTCTTTCGCAATATTCATGAAATTTTCATTGAATTTGTGAAATTATCATTAGATTTGTGAAAAAAAATTTAATGAAATTGTTTCATTGGACTTATGAAGCAAAATTCTTTCGGTGTACGTAACATTTCATTTAATTGCGAATATTCTTATCTACACATTTTATATCGGCTTATCCGGATATAAAATGTAATTTTTTTTAATCACATTTTCATTTCACTTTCTTGTTTTGTCTATTTATTAAAATATAATAAATTTATCAAATCAAGTACACCCCTGGAAACTACATTCCATTATATAAAATTATTTCAAATATTATTTGAATAATTCGAATAATTGAAAAAGCTTACTCTATTAATCCAACAATACTAGGTTAGGGCAATCATTATTGACCCAAGCTGTTGAGGATTACACTTATGCTATTATGGAGTGTTGTGCGCTCTTGATAAGAAATTTTGGAGAGCTGGGTCCAACTCATTCATTCATTCATTTTTGCTACAAACCTATGATCAAACCCATGTTATTTAAATGGGTTTGATCATAGGTTTGTGCCAAAAATGAATGAATGAACGAGTTGGACCCAGCTCTAAAAACCATAAAACCTATCAAACCTAGTCAGTTTAGGAACCTACTCTCCTCCATATACTTTCTTACGTTTTTTCAGTTTGAATCCTTAAGATATTTCACATCTGGTATATTTTCCAGATGGAAGACTTGTGTTTTCTGGAATGCTGGACAGCCATAATAAAATCCCAAAATAGACTAGTTTTTTATTCGAACAAAACCAAAGTTCGAATAAGTGGATACTCTTTTATCCAGACCGTTTAAAGTGAAATTGAAAAATGTTTTATAATTAAATATAATGCAAAAAATCTACAACAAGAGGAATTTAATAAGTTTTGTAGTAAAAATAAAACTGTATAAATAGTAAATCTCATTCTTATATATTGGAGATTGCTTCATTTCCTTTTTCAAAATAACTTAACTTCAAACCTCTGAGGCGAAACCAGCATTATTTGTTTAATTTCTTTTTTTTAATTCAAATAAAATTAGTCACAAATCTCGATACTAATTTTTTTAATAGAAGTACCACTCAGGTAATGAATGGGTACTACTATTACTAGGTGTTACCTTCTTTAGGAAAGATATAGTGATAGAGAAGACAGGTGGTGAAGGAAAGATGTAGGAAAGCTTCATGCTTTTACAACTCTGCTTCTTTGCCCGCTTCTAATAATAATGCAGTAATGCAGCGCCTCTGGTGTCAATGAGGCGTATTAAATTTTTGAGGCTGCATTAATCATTATATGCTACTCACCATCACCTCTACAATTTTCTATAAATAAAGATATAATAATTAAAATTTTGCAGTCAAATGCTGTAGTTACAAAAAAAAACTGCAAAATGCCACATCTTTAAAGGTGCCATTAAAATATGAATCAAAAATTAAAGCCAAAGAAATGGCAAGACCCTAAGCATATAACTTGTTAGTAATGTTTGTGCTTTTGATAAAATACTCCCATAAAAGCCTCATGACCAAAGAACGACAACATAAGCAAATGATAGCAATCACAAAAGCAACCAAAAAGGAGTTATAAAGTATAAACATATATGTATGTACATCAAAGAAGAAGACTTAATCTCTCACTAATTACTGCAGTCTCTAGCACAAATAATAAAAAAGCATATACACACATACAGTAAATTAAAAACAACTAATTATTAAAAAATAAGGTTTACTTTCTAAAGCAAAAATCTACACATGCATAACTTCAAAGAGTTTTAAATATATGTGCATATGTATTAGAGTTCGACCGATTAATCGGCTTCGGCCAAAAATTGGTAATTGGCCAACATTCGGCCTATGGCAAAAATCGGCCGATTAGCCGAAGCCGAATATTTTTCATTCCAAACTTGAAAAATAACATTATTTTTGGTCGTTGCTCGCCGACAGTTTCTATTGTGTTTAACGTTTTGAAAGGGTTGCTTTGAAATACAACCCTGTTGCTTTCTATTTTCTTTTACTTGGACGTTCTTGTGAGTGATCATATGAAAAAGCAATCTAGAAATTGCAAAATAGTTTTATTTTTCTTATTATGTATCCAATAGATATTACAGCTATTTCAGTGATCTCACAAAAGCAAACTTTTTTCTTAATTCATATAAAACAAATATCATTTTTAAAATTTAAAACATTCGGCTTCGGCTTCGGTTTTGGCCGAAGTTTAAGATTTTAGCCGAAGTTCGGCTTCGGCTTCGGCCAAAAAAAACGCCTTCGGTCGATCTCTAATATGTATGTACAGTGTACAGACAGTAGCTTAAAATAGGACAAAGTAAAGAAAGTAGCTTGATTACGAGAAAAAATTCCCCAATAAACACAGGATGAAGCATTTGATATATTATGCTTTCCATCACAAGATATTCAAAGACTTTTCGCAACTTTTCTTTGTGTTTTCTGTGTAAGAAAAAAATGTAATTTTTAATTTTTACTTTACGACTTAAAACAACCCAGCAAAAAAATTTTATCAAAACTACTTTTTTTATATAAAGAGAAGTAACACTCAGGCAATTAATGCCTACTACTATTACTAGGTGTTACCTTCTTTAGGAAAGGGATAGTGATAGAGAAGACAGGTGGTGAAGGGAGAGATAGAGAAAACCTTCATTCTTTTACAACTCTGCGTTTTTGCACGTTTTTTTTTAATAATGCAGTGTTGCAGCGCCTCTGATGTTAAATGAGGCGTATTAATTTTTTGAAGCTGTATTTTGTAGCCATTTTATTGATTATTTTACTTTGCCGATGATTTTGCTACACAACGAAGGAGGGCGCTCTGATGTTACATTAGGATTAGTATCTGCTGAAATCAGATCCTATCAGTCCTACAACAACTGATAGAAAGGGACACTAATGCACATCATAAAAATTCGCGGCGTTGTTATTTAATGACTGTTGGATACAGGGATTAAACCCAGGACCTTCGGTTTTGTAGTCAACGTGCTAACTCTTCAGCCAACGCCACCCATATAATTACCTTCTCTCCTTATTGCCAAGTTTCATTACTCGCTTACAAATCACAGTGCAAATTTGACTCGTTCATGAAGGTTTTCATGAACGAGTGAAAGGACACTATATATGTAATACTATACGTACACTATCCTATATAATATATACTTTTGGCATTTTTTTCGTTTTTAGGATTTTTTCAGTTTTGAGCGTTTTTTTTTTTTTGTTTTGGCGTTTTTCGGTTTTGGCAATTTTTCAGTTGTGGCGCTTTTTCTGCTTTTTTCGATTTTTTCGGTTTTTGGCGTTTGTTTTTTTCCTTTTAGCGACTTTTTTAATTTTGGCGATTTTTACAATTTTTGGCGATTTATTTTAGTTTGAGAAATTTTTTTAAATTGGGTTTTTTTTGTTTTGGCGATTTTTTTTTTCGGTTGGGCGATTTTATAATTTTGATATTCTTTAGTTTTACCATTTTGAAAATTTCAAAAGTTTCAGTAGGGAAAAAGTGCTGAATTCCAAACCCTATTAGTTTTTAAATTTTTTGCTTGGAACGTATAACTTTATATAGATAAAACTTTTATAGGTTAAAATTATTTAATTATTAAATTCTTCGAATATAAAACGTATAATTAATTAAATATCATCTCGTTCTATTTTCTTGCATCCCTTTTAACATCAATAGTAGTTTATGATACTTGGGCCTGAAACAAAAAAAAAATTTACTTAAACAACAAAGATATTCTAACGTTAGTTATAAAGAAAAGAGGAAAAGGTTAATCATACTAAGAATTTTTGCAATTAAAAAAATAAAAAAGTCTATCGCAAGAGGCCATGTGTCGTGACATAATTTTACTAACATCTGATGACTTTGACATGTGACAGATTATGTACTCAATTAAAACTTCTTGAGCATCAAAGTATGAAAATTTATGGTTGGAATAGAAAAAATATATAATTAACAGGAATATAAAATTTCAAAGACTTTGTTTATATTCTATTTTATATAAAAAAAAATATAAAAACTTCATGCAGTTAAAGCAAACAACAAATATGACGAAATAAATTTTTTTATGTTTATTTAGAGAAACGAGATTAAGTAAAATGCTTGGATGAATATGCATCAGGAGAAGCATAAGATTTATGAACAAAAATGAGAAGCTACACCGGTATTCACAAGCGATTGTTAAAGTTAAAGCGTTCTTTCAACTAGTTTTTTTTTCACACAAAGTTTATATGCTAAAGGATCATTAACTTTAGCAATCGCTTACGAATACTGGCGCTAGAGCACGAAAATATTGTGAACGTAGGAAATGAGATTGGCAATTAAGCATTCTTTATAATGAAATATATGCACCGACATACACAGAGGGAACAGATTGGTTAAAACTCTGTTGGAGCAACAAATATTTACTTATGTATTCCAAAGTTCCATATTTGCTATCAATTATCAATCAAATGTACGATGTTTTGATATTTATAAACAAAAAACCATAATTATAATACAAATAGAATTCTCACAATAGTTTTATTAGAAATAACAATTGATTCCGTTAATTTCTAATAACCATTTTAAAGTATTGGTAGACACACCTAAATTAAATATAAGTTAGAAAGTAAAATGACTGAATATTGGCTTTTGAAATTAAAAAAATATTCTTGTAAACAATATTTAATTTGAAAAAAATAATTCGGTCCTTGTAACTAACAACTCATTTTTCACCGAACTGAAATTCTATTCTAATAAAAAGAAAAGAAAATAAAATACTTTATTGATATTCCTAACTGAATAAAATTTTAACCCAAACAATTTTTTACTCTGAATACAAAAAGAAAAACCATGATACAATAATATAAAGGTACAACCGTTCTCTCTTTTCGTCGCCATATTACGTTTGTTAAAATTATTTTTTAATGATCAAACAGAATTGGGGCATAAACGCATTTTCCATAACACAAAAAACTAGCCTCAGAAAGCAGATAGATAGAATCTATTTTATTTTGAGAACGTTTTTTCTTATGCTCTCACATATAAATAAATATTCTCTCAACAATGCTACCATACTTTTAATAAATTTCATATATTTTGTGAACAAAAGTACAAAGAAAAATAAGCACAAAAGAAAATGAAACAAAAATTAGAGAGCATATGAAGTTAATGCCGTAGATTTTATTATGGGCTTTGTTAATTTGACAGCGATTTTTCCTGAAGTTGCGGACTTATTCTGTTTAATCATTTAGATTTTATTATGGGCTTTGTTAATTTGACAGCGATTTTTCCTGAAGTTGCGGACTTATTCTGTTTAATCATTTAGATTTTATTATGGGCTTTGTTAATTTGACAGCGATTTTTCCTGAAGTTGCGGACTTATTCTGTTTGATCATTTACTCTCAAAATTAATGCTACCTTATTAATTTATGAAATCCGAGTTTTATATTAGTTTTTTGACGTTCTTGTTTATTTAGTTAAAAATAATGGAAAATTTTTAAATTATTTCATTATTTCATGAAAAAAGAACCATCAACGGCAGCAAGGAAGATGCAACAGCAAGGAAATTAACTGAATCAAGGCGGAACTTTTCTCTATGCTCTCTGGATTATTGCCTTACATCAGCTGCAAACTTTAACAAAAGACCTTTTGTACTTTCACACTGACCAGAGCGCAACATCCAAGCTGATGTCGACGATATCAATGTTGTGTTTCTTTGCAAAGAAACAATAACAAATTTAAGAGCTCTAAAACTGTTTATCTGAAATGCAAATATTAGTGTGTTTGAACGTAGCTGCCTTAAATTATTCGGATGAAATTATTGCACGGGTTGTAGCATCTTTACTCATATTATTGGACTAGGTGGTCCATTTTTAAGAGAAATGGGATAATTACAACATGATCCTAATCCAATCGTAGGCCATATCCTTTGCAAACAAACTAAATTCAGTAAAGTGCGACTTTGACTCGCGCACGAAGGGTTCCGTACGTTGGGCTTTGAGCATTTTTTAATACAGTGTTTTTACGTTTTTTCAGCTGAAATAGTGTTTTTTTTATTATTTTTCTCTTTTTTCTCGTTTTAACGATTTTTTAAATTTTGGCGATTTTTTTTAATTTTGGCGATTTTTTTTTTAATTTTGACAATTTTTTTCATTTTGGCGATTTTTTTTTTCATTTTGGCGGTTTTTTTCATTTTGGCGATTTTTTTTTCATTTTGGCGATTTTTTCATTTAGGCGATTTTTTTTCATTTTGGCGATTTTTTCATTTTGGCGATTTTTTCGGTTTTCGCGATTTATTTTCGATTTAGAAATTTTTTTTAATTTGGTGCTTTTTTTCGTTTTGGCGATTTTTTTTTGATTTTAACGATTTTTTTTCGGTTTGGCGATTTTATAATTTTGAGATTTTTTTGTTTTACCGTTTTTGAAAATTTCAGGAAGTTTGCTCTTATGGTTTCCAAGATACAGCAAGTTTTCAAAATTACATAGTCGAAATTACATTAACTGATGGTACACCCTTTAATTAAATTTTTTTAAATTTTAGTGTTAGTTGTTGTAGTCTGTATAAAAATACACGAAATTTACAAATTTCAAGTGCATATACATACAATTGTGTGTATATTAGATAGGATTTTAAAATTTTTCGTTGCTCGTCTTGGCACACCCTTTAATTTCCAACTCTCATGTATTTGTTGTTGTAGCGGCCAAGGGTCCCATGTAATATACATACATACAATTGTATGTATATTACATGGGATTTTAAAATTTTTCGTTGCTCGTTTTGGCACACCCTTTAATTTCCAACTCTCATGTATTTGTTGTTGTAGCGGCCAAGGGTCCCATGTAATATACATACATACATACAATTGTTTGTATATTACATGGGATTTTAAAATTTTTCGTTGCTCGTTTTGGCACACCCTTTAATTTCCAACTCTCATGTATTTGTTGTTGTAGCGGCCAAGGGTCCCATGTAATATACATACATACAATTGTATGTATATTACATGGGATTTTAAAATTTTTCGTTGCTCGTTTTGGCACACCCTTTTAGTTTCCAACTCTCATGTATTTGTTGTTGTAGCGGCCAAGGGTCTACACACTCTGTCCAAATTTCAGGTCCGTAGCTCTTACGGTTCTCGAGAAAATACCCTGTGACGGACAGACGGACAGACGGACAGACGGACAGACGGACAGACGGACAGACGGCCAGACGGACAGACGGACAGACGGACAGACGGACAGACGGACAGACAGCCAGACGGACAGACGGACAGACGGACAGCGTAGCGAAAACAATAGGGTTCCTTTTTCACCTTTGGTGTACGGAACCCTAAAAAGGAGAACAGTTGTACCTATCAACAAAGCATTAAATCTTATTCAGCTACGTCCAAGACAACCTCGTATAAAGAGCTTTTTGTACTTTCACGCCGACGAGAGCACAACAGCCAACCATATCTCGGCGACATCAATGTTGTGTTTCTTTGCAAAGAAACACGAACAAATTTAAGAGCGCTTTAAAAGGTGTTTACCTCAATTGCAAATATCACACGAAATTGCACACGAAGTGTATGCGAATGTGTACTATATGTATGAAACATAAGCTCATACATTATCTGTTGTACTAACAATTATCTTAAAATATATGAGGTACAACAGATACTTATTTTAAAACAAAAAGCTTGTAAATTTATTATCAATTGCAAGGCATTTAAATCATCTAATGATAACAAAATAAAACTTCGATGTATCGCTTCTATTTACGGCGTTACTTTACATCGATGGTTTTAAGAACGATATTGAATCCCTAGCTGTGAGGCATTTTTATTATCTAATGAATTAAATAATAAATCAAACACTTACTTTTGTAGGTATTAATACACACAGATTTCGTTATCCTCATGTCGAATTAAAACAACATTAAAACAAAATATGTGTTAAACTACAATTTCTAAACTCAAATTACACATTTCAAAAAGCATTCCTAAATAATAGTTGCCATTATATATATGTGGCAACGTTTTCCTCTCTCTTTACAAAAAAAAAAACAGCAATCAAACAATTTTGAAAAATCCCAAAACTTAAATTTTGGGAATTTTTTCATTTTGGCGATTTTTTTTTTTGTTTTAGTGCTTTTTTTCAGTTTTGGGATGTTTTGGTCTTAGCGTTTTTGAACATTTCAAGAGTTTGTTACGGTTTCCAAGCTACAACAAGTTGTGAAAATTACATTAACTGATAGAATATACTTTAAGTTTGACTTTTTTAAATTTCAGTGTTAATTGGTTTAGCCTGCATACAAATACATAAACTTGAAAATTTAACGGTCCTATGTACTCGTATAATCAAAAATTGGCATGAAGTTAGCATAAGAGGCAAAATTGAACGTGGTCTTAAAGTGTTTTGCCATACAATTTTACATTAAAAATCATGCTAGTATATAATCGTGTGTTAAAACTACAAATTATGCGGCAAGTCTTAATGTCAAATTGTATAGAGGAACTCGTCAACAAGTTGTACAATTTTGTCACTTATGCTAACTTCATGCCAAATTTTGATTATACATAAGGCCATAAGTGTTTATGTAAAATTGTCTGTATATAACAGTAGGATTTCAACACGTTTCGATGCTCGCTTTAGAACACCCTTTAATTTTTAACAGTTATAAACTTATTGTTGTACGAGTAGCACCCACACATTCTGTGAAAATTGCAGTTCCGTAGCTCTTACAGTTCTCAACAGATAGCCAAACGGAGACACGAACAGCGTATCTTTGGTGTAAGAAAACCAAAAAAAACCATCCCATTTCAATCGACTAAAAGGCATTCCATCTTCTAACTCAATATTTAAATATGCCACAAAAACCATTAAATAAACATACATACATACATACGTATGAATTATATAACAGGCAAAACTTTTTAATATTTGTTAAAACACATAAAAGTTTGTTTTTACTCCAAAAAAAAGTACTTACACAAATATCTCAAAACCTCAATGCAAATTTATTTTGCAAAAATTTCACGTACTAATTCGTAATTTGCACTATTGTATACACAATATTCAGATTGCACAAAGTAAAATAAAATTTATGAATAACAACTGCAACAAATGCGAAAAGGAGGAACAGCCAAAAACAACAGCAAGTGTTAAAATATTATTATTATTATTATTATTTTCTACCATATAATAAAGTACGAGTTGCAGCTTAACATGTTTTGCATTTACAAAATCTTATTCACACATAATTTTCACATGACAGGGCCCCCTCCTAGAAGTATGTATATGCTATTATTTCTGTGTAACATTAAGCACGTAGAAAATTTTTAATAGAAAAAAAATATAACGTAAATGTATGAAACAAAAACCAAATTGCAACAAGATGCTTCATAAGGGCATTGGAAAGAAGTAGAAGGAGAGTTAGCAAGGAGCGAACGTTAAGTGTAGACATTATAAGGATTTTAAAGACACATTTTTGTAAAAACTATTTTAAAAGCCGTCAGTCATCTCTTTAATAGTCAGCAGTCTCAATTCACACGGTAGCATGCTCCAGCAAGCACACACACACACTCATATGAATGCTAAATATTCACATACACTCACACACACACACACGCAAGCAAACACGTTTCAAGTTGACGCAAATTTACATGGTGAAAACATAGAATTTTCTAACATCATTTTCTATACCTTCAGCCAAATCCTTGTTGACTCTTTATTATGTGTTGGGTACGAGTATGACTTGGTTTTATATCATGATGAAATCATATTATGTATTTAAGTGTGTGTGTGTGTGTGTGTGTGTTAAAGAGCCTAGTTAAATTTTCGTTTGTTGCTTTTCAACATTTAACACTGTGTTACTGTTGTAGTTGAGATTTCGTTTCTAAAGTAAAAAAAAATCCTTTATGGTTGACTTAATATGTGCTGAAATTATTTCATATACAATTGTGAATTTTTAGATTAGGATTCATGAGTGTGGCTGATATAAGGTTCTCCTTTTAGTTGACTGTTTGTAAGTGTTGCCAAAAAAGGAAGTGCAGGCAAAATTTTATACATTAGCTAGAAAGTGATGTAAGGGCCTATTTTGCAAAATAAGAACGCTTAGCGTTGACAAATTTTATATGAAAACATTTAAATCAATAAAAAAGACATACAAAATTTTTCACCTCATTTGATTATCCATCTACAGTCCCTGTAGACAATTATACATAAGAGTTTGAATTTTCCTATAAGGTTTAAATCAAACGGAAAGTGGAAAAGGACGAAAGCATCCTCAAACGAGCCCATTTTTAACTAAACGGTAATGTTAATAAGTAAACTTGTAGAACATAGAGTGACTCTAATCCACATTATTCAAGAAAGAGGATTACACCCAGCTCGAATCATAATGTGGTGTGCTGCTTCATCATGCTGAATTTTAGGGCTATATTATTTTTAAGTTGAAAATCTTTTTTTAAAAGCTTAACAGAAACTTGTCTTTCCGGAACTGTGCCAAAAGAGAATACCTCAGAACTAACCACACAGGTTTCAATACGAAGGGGCAAGTTCACATATAGCCAGGCTTGTTACAGCAGAGTTACACGGAAAATGTCCAAACAAAATTACTTCAAGAAAGTGAACATTTCAGTGGCATCCGCAATTCAAAAGAATCGAATCAAACAATATTTTAAGCAATCCCGATATCAACTCTGCGGACAGTCATGAAAAAAAAAATTATCAAGATGCAACACATGCAGATATCAGCGCATAAAACAAAAATGTTTTGATAATGAAAAAATACTGGCAAATACTGGTTACAAATACTGGTAACAACTACATAGCATAATGGTGTTGTCCACTGCTAATGTCTTAGATTTTCAGTGTTGCCGTAATTTTCGAAGGATCTTTAGCCAGGTTTTTGGGAATCTCCAATATTTTTTGTGCATTTGATTTTTGTTGTTTTTTTTTAACTAACACAACACAGCCCGCGAAGCGATTAGCTTGTCACCAAAAAGCACACAGGGTCTATGACGGGAATCGAACCCACGACCTCTGGACTGAGGCTAGCATCGCTACCACTCAGCCAGAGGAGTACGTGTGACTCTGCTAACTAATATTATAAATGCGAAAGAAAATGTATTGTTTGTTTGTAGCGGTTTAACGCCTAAACCACGGAGTCGATTTTGATATAATTTAGAACCTAAGTAGATCTAAGTCTAGATGGCCTTATAGGTTATATGATTTTTAAAAACTAGGACCATGAGGCAGAAATGTACTAGACGACTTTTCAGATTTATCTATAATTTGGTTGAGTGCCCTTATCAGATATCTCAACGCGACGGATTGGATCTAGTACCTATCGCCTAGATACGGTTCTAAATAGGTTAACACCGACGAGTGGTGTGGTCTTTCAAAAAGGAATAATTTAGACTCTACTTGGATGCCTACGTGAAGATGGCAGCCACGTAAACAAACCAACCAACCAAGGAGAACGAGGGAGTTATTGGAAATGTTCTGCCTCTTAGAAACTATCTACGTGATTTAGATGAAATTCAAAATATAAATAGATCTGAGTCTAAAGGATGACATAGGCTTTAGAGTTTTTTAAAATAGGACCATGAGTTGAGGTAAGTAAAAGTGTATTCCTCTTTGATAAATATGCGTTTTTGATTAAACATTTTTACAAATAGGACCACGATTAAAAGTAAGGAGAAATTTTTTTCTCTTTAATACTATTTATCCGATTTTAATGAAATTCGAAAAACAGATAGATCTGAGTTTAATAAAGCACATGCTTTTACACTTTTTTAAAAATAGGAGTACAAGGAGAAGTAGGGGACAATTTCTCTGGAATTTATTCTGAGTCTGGATATATTGTGTGTGTCAAATGAAACTGTGCGTTTTCTTTTTTTTACTGCTTGGCTTCTGTTTAGCATTAAAAAAAAATTTAATTATAATTTAGTATTAAATAAAAAAAATGTTAGATATTTGACTATCTTTACGTAGCAGTATTCACAAACCGATCAATAAATATTCAAATCCAGCGTCCATGTAAATAAATAAAAATTTTTGCGGTGTCTGTTAATGTACATACATTTCAGTCTTATTTCTATTTTTAGATGGAACAATTAAGAATTATAACGTAAAGTTAACCAAAATAAATTGAAAATTTTTCACACAACTCTACTAATTTCAGACTACTTCGATTTCCATTTAGAATATGACTGCATGTTGATTGTGAACACTGCCAAACGGATTTGGTGACTGATGTTGGTTGATAACTCATAGGACGAATATACTCAGAACAATTCACACAAACTTCCCATAGGAATAAATTTTATAGACTTAACATTTGTTCACAATGACGAAGTGAAACTTACAAAATTAACCCACAACAAAAAACTCAGGGTCGCTAAGCTGGCAACGCAGGTTACTAACTACCCAGGTAGCATTTTGTATCATAATCCAATCGTTTCCGAATCAGCTTGACGGGAAAAATAACCGTATATGAGCTCATTTTTCGATCATAAATGATACTCCCGTTATGAGAAAATGGTACCCTGCAGATGAATCATACCAAAGACTCAGTTATGATACGATTTGCTGATTATTTTTGAGCAATTTTCATATTAAATCATTTAAATCTCCTTTTTGCGGTTTGCATGATGTTCCTCTATTTTCAAGAAATCATTATTTGATCATATAGATGAATCATAAGTGGATCCTCTTTCAATCGCCCAAGTGATAAATCACTTTTTAATCATCAAAAGCGATCTGTAGAGAATCATATAAGATATTTCTGCCAAAAATGATCACCCAAATGCTAGCTGGGTATTCATAAGTTAACAAAATATATGTACACACACACATACATACATATACATATGTATTTAAATATTTTATGTTTGAACATATAATATTATATCCAAATTCTTATGTACATTGATATGTAAATTTGTGTTTTGCATTTTATATTATGATTTAATTTATCTACATCAAATATTTTAACATCAATATAAATGTTCATTTAATTTACAAACTAAATATTTTATTATCTCATCATAGTTAAGCATTTAAAGCTTTTAAGCTAAAATTATTTCCCGTACATGCACACGAACATAAATTTTTCTGTAACAAGCTTCATAAATTAATTTTTAGCGATTGTTCCAGCGAATTTGGTGATAAATTCAATCTTCCAGCAAAAACTTTGCTTACCCAGTAAAAATTTGGTAATAACTTACACTAAAAACAACTTAATTTTCCACACAAACTGCATATCGTTTGAATTACTTTACAGCAATTGTGTAACGACTGCCATGTAAATTAGCAAAAGAAATAATTCTTTGCTTGGCGTAGTAGTACAGCGTGTGCTTATCTGGATCTTCGTTTCGGACTCTTGCATCGCGGTTTCTTTTATAAATCCTGGTAAGTGGCCGATATTATTCAAACGATTAACACGCAGAAGTAGAGACGCTTACGTTTCCCTGCAATTTCAACCTCAAGATTACTTTTGTCAAGCAATAAACAACAAATTCATTCAACATCATCTTTGGCTTCCTTTGTTTAGTTATGCATGCTGCATGATGTCGCTTGCACAAAATCCAAGCTAGTCCGGCCGGGAATAATAACATTAGTTTTATCTGCATTTGGTTCTAAGTATACATCAATATGTGGACTCCAGGAAATATTAATATCGATTTTTGCACCATCCACATCATCTGATATATCAGTTTCAATGTTTTCAGCATCTGCTGATTCAATTACTTCATCTCTCTCTTCATCTTCTAGTCAATTAAATTTCAAAAAGCAGCTTCAAAGTTAAAATCTGGGTTGAGTTCCGCATCATTCCTGGGAAAATCCACCTCATCTTCGCTATCGGACCACGTGATTTATTTAGCAAGTTTGGAAAGCTCCTCGTGTGTTCAAAAATCACAAACTCTATGCACCATATTCAAAAAATTAACTAAAAGAACTACAAAAATTTCTTCTCGGACTGTAAAGAAGTTAAATCGCACTTGGTGGCTAGTTCCTTTCATTTCCATGTGAGTCGACCAGGAACTCAAATGGCTGTTGTATGTGGCATGAGCCATGTGGCACATAGCGCTCATTGCGATAAAACTATTTTATCATTTGAACGTATTGTTGAATGCTTTATCCATCTATGATTAAATTACAGCCAATTTGACAACTTCATTTTCAAAATTATGGGCGCTATCCCTCACAAGAAGCTCTATATAAGGCTATTTTATTCGAATGTTCCAGTAATCTCAGCAAGCTTTATTTACTTTTGGTAATTCCTATTTTTTTACATACAAAAACATTTAAAATACTTCATATTTTGCTGCAGTATTCTTTTTCTTTGACAAATATTAAAGATAATATTTCTATCTCCTCATTTCATGAAATAATTTTACAAATGGGAGGCTACACAAATTTCCACAAAAAAAAATCTAAGCAAAAATTGGTTAGAAAACTTAAGAAAAAATAAACAAATGATTAGACCATGTTGACCACAGAAAATCTCGTAACAACAAAACGGAAAGTGCAAAGCTAAAAGGCGTTTTGTTAGCAATTGTGTCACATGCAAGCCAACACCTGCAATTTCCGCTTTTATTTTAGTCATAAAAGCAAATGTGTGTATTAGTGGTAAACCGAAATAACACTCACTCTGCTGTGACGTACATAAATGCCATTTACAAATTATTGATATCTAAACATCAGAAGAAAAGCATGTAAAATGAAACCAGACCAAATGAAAGTGTGCGGTTAAAGGATAAAATATATGTAACTGTGCACTCGCAGGATTTCTGTGCACGTATAGTTGGACATATAGTAGAGCGAACTTAAAAGTTGCTTAAATTTATTAAAACTACATCTATCTCTATGTATATATGTTTTTATCTCCCTCCCTCTCTCGCTGTCCCTCTCTCACTCTTTTACATATTGTTATATTATTATTTGTATTTGTTGCGGTCGTTAGAGATTTGTTCAGTGAACTGATTCATGAAAAACCAAAATCATGTTGATATTTTTGAGTTGTTACTGTTAACGATTGAATGTTTTCCATAAAAACATTTGTCAACAATACAAATGGTCAAAATACACATACATATGTATGTATGTAGTTAGCTTAAGAAAATAATCCACAGGCACATGATGTTTAAGTAAGCATTCGAAGCATAACTACCCTATCGGAAATTTGGCTAACTTTAAACTAACTTTAAGCTAACTATTTTGCAACTAGTACTGACTGACCCTTGGATTACTTTGCAATGTAATCAACTGACTATTTTAACATTGCGATTTCTTAGGCGGTAGTCAATTGTCTCACTCTGCACTACTTTCAGCTAACTTAAAGTTGACTTTTTTAAATCAGTAAATTGAAAAATTTTTTCTGGGGTTTGAACATGTAACATCACACGTTATGTACTCAACGCGCTACCACTCGGCTAAGCTGCCATCTAAAATAATAACAGCAAAATGTTAATATAAAACTGAAATGAGTTTTAAAGTAGCTGAGAATAAATTTGTAGGCTCTCATCAAATTCAATTAAGTACTCAACTTAAGAATTAATTTTGGATTTGTTCTGGATGACTTTGCAGCTAGCTTGTAGTCAGTCAAAGAAAATCTAACTATAAGTTAACCATTTTTGTAGTCAACCACGCATTCTCCGACAGGGCACTAATGTTATACCTTCTGCTTATTAAGAAGTATACAACCACATAAACACATAAGTCGCCAACAATAACAAGTTTAATGCATCCACACGGTTACATGTTTAACGTCCTTCAAAAATGAGAAATAAGATATATGAACATTATTTAAAATAGAAGACACTACTTGATATACAGAAAGAAAAAAATCCTTAACACCGATGAAAGGCCTGCCGGGTAGGAAATCTTTACTCAGTTTAATATTATTACCTAAGGTGTCCAAAAAAAAATTATACAATACAAAATATTTCTGGGAGTATCACAATTAAAAAAATATTTAAGTAATAGTACACAGAAAAAAGTAAAAACAAGATTCAATTAAAAAAACAAAGATTCAGTTTAAAAATTAATTAGTTTCAACCAATCACGGAAATTGTAGCACTAACTCATCCATATTAATTGAAATTTTTTTTATTTTTTTAATTAAAAAGATATTATATTAACTAAAAATTTAATTGATGGGTTTTCAAAGATTCAATTAAAATTAAATAGAAATATTTTTAAAGATTCAATTAAAAACCTGACCGAAATATTTTTATGATTCAATTAAATAACTAATTAAAAACTTTTTAAGATGCAATTAAAATGGTAATTGAAATATAGAAAAAATCTATGTAGTGTTTTTTACACTATTTAAATATAAAAAATTTCCAAAAATTGGAACATTTGTCTTTTGTGCCAAAAGCCTAACTGATGCATCGTATGGCTTTTGAAGTTCAAATGGTGCACAAAAGAGCAATGGCCGTATTCGGTGTTCGATAGTCTTGCGGAATATCGTATCTTTTCTTTGAATTGTGTGTGTATTTTGTGATTGGTTGTTAAAGAAAGGCTACGATATTTTCCATACATATGTACTTACGCAAGACCATTTGCAACGAACCCCAAATACCGCCAATGTGCAAACTTTACCATCCACGTTTGGTCTATAAGCTTGCATTTCTCATTATTTCTCAACAAAATGGAACAAAATAAATTTCTGTCTATTTTTTATTTCAATATTTTATTTTTATTCAACGCATGTCAAAATTACTATGAGTTGAAAAAAGCTGAGTTGTTTTTCTCCTCCCATACAAAATATCATAACCAATTAAAAGATTAATTGGGTATTTTAATTGAAAATATTTTTTCAAAACAATGTGGCATACTATGAAAAACAGCTCGATTTTCACACAGAAAAACAAAACTTACATTATTTACATACAATTAATATGAAATAATTGTTAACCATTACATAGTATTCTGAGTTAAGCTCTGTTGATAACACTTTTTTGATAAAGAAATAAATTCAACAAATATATTCATATAAAATATTGATCAAAAATATTATTTTTTCTAAGCAATCACATAATTGAAAAAAATTCAACAATAATTTTTTCTGTGTATGTTCAGACTTATGTCTGAACATCTCATTCGTATTTAAGGGCTTAAACACGACAATTTTCAGATGTTTTACCATACGTTGAACTGTTTTGTTAAACATCTCAAATAAGGTGTTTTAAATTTAAATACTTCGATAAACACGTAAATGGAGTATGTTCCGTGCGTTTTTGATAACTCTCGCTACTTTGTGTTGTTACTAAATAGCGGTACGTTACAGATATTTCTTGATTTTTATTTATCCCTCACAAAATAAGAGTTATTTTGTGACTTTTATTTATTCCTCACAAAATAACAGTTACTGTTTTTTTGCTTAATTTTTAAAATGTAGAAAGCATAATTTTTGCGTTAAAATTAATATTAACCGATTTAAAATTGAGTTTATCGCCAGAGTCCGTTAAAAAAAAATTAAATTAAATTTACTTTTTTTTATTTATTCATTTTAAAAATTAAAATTTTTTTGAGCAAATAAATAAAAATCAAAAAGTAACTATTATTTTGTGAGGAAGTCACAAAATAACTCTTATTCTGTGACAGATAAATAAAAATCAAGAAATAACTGTTATTTTGTGAGGAATAAATAAAAGTCACAAAATAACTCTTATTTTGCGGGGAATAAACAAAATCAAAAAAATAAAAATCATTGCATCTATAGGTAGTCCATGTAACATGGAGTATCGTGGAATATTCCTTGTGCACGTAGCACTTCTCTATTATTGTAATTTTTCAGTTTAAATTTGGAAAATAATCGTTATTTGCGATCCCTGTTAAAAACACAATAATTTTTTGACAAAACGTCAACCTTAGACATCTCAAATATAATGTGAACGGCTGTGTTTAGTTTCTAGAAAACTCGTCTTAAACATGTTTAAAAGCATAAGTGTGAACATACTATTACTTTCATCTTTAATCTTAATAAAACTTTTTATTAATTCAATAAAACTATTTCTTTAAGCTTTAGGTCAGTAAATTTTATATATTTTTAGTTTTTATCAATATTTCGTTAACCTTTTGTTAACTTCTTCAGATTATTCTTATTAAACAAATAAAATAAGAGTAATCCTGAGGAAATTAACCAAAGGTTAACGAAATATTGATAAAAATTAAAAATATATAAAATTTACTGACCTAAAGTTTAAAGAAATAGTTTTATTGAACATATATAAAAGGTCGAAAAATTAGATAAACAACTTTTTATGAATAAAATTTAAATGTGATTTTTCATTACTTGCAAACCAGCAAGACCGTATTACATACGATTTTCACTATTCTTTACCTGGCGTTTGTTCCTAATGTTTTTTTCACCAGTAAATTACAACTTCACGGTTCTTTTGCCTATAGCAACTTAAAAAAAATGATTAGCTTCATCCGATTATTTTTACGATCTGACTGGTTAAAGGGTGTACATTAATTTATAATTAAAGTAGGCTAATTAATTTTATTTTAGTCTAATGTATATACATAATTAATTGTTAGAATTCGTGTTTGTTTTTTTTTTTTATTGAAGTAAATGTTATTTTTTGTTTACAAAAAACTTGACCCTATTTTACTTTAAAATACACATTTTTGACCGTTTTTTTCTCTTATATATGTATAACGTAACCCTTTTTATGATACTTTTTCAAAATTTTCAACGGCAACCCTGTTGCTCACTTGTACGAAATCTCTTACTTCCAAATAAAAGTAAAAACAAAAAATCAAAAACAAATTACCTCTTAATATTTTGTTTGTGATCGGATTCTGCATAGACTTGCACTTTTTTTTATTTTAATAAAACACTTTACTTATAAGTATGTATGTAATAAGTATGTATGGTCATATGAAAGAAAAAACAATAACAAAAACAACCACATTAAAATGAAGAGACTTGAAAAAAATAATAATAAAAACACCAAGCGCTTTTTATATGCATACATACATACATACATACATACATACTTGCATATACACTTGCACACTAATTTTGATTGATTATAACTTTTAGCACATTAGAAAATTTTCTAATTGATATATTTTTTTTAAATAATTTGTAAGATAGAACTTTAATAAACATATATGTATATACATATGTACATATGTAGGTACATAATTGATTTATTTAATTTTTTTAAATATCACTTCTCACTATTACATTTACCACAAAACGAAGTGGATCAATATAAAAGCCGACAAGAACTAAATGTGGTTTTCAATTTTTAACATGGAAGAGTGAAAGAGTGTGAGAAATTGTTTTCTATCAATGATAATTTAATGAGAGAGTCAGAGGTAAATTTCATAAGTATGTATGTATGTATGTATGTATAAAAGACTATGATTATTATATCAGTGCTAGTTACAATCAGCGTTGTCGTTTGGTAATTTTTAACCAAAATTTTGTACTTTTTTTAAATTTTTGCTTGTGTACTTTTTTGGTTACTTTATATCAATACGAAAATAACCATTTATATGTACTAGTGATGTGCAAATATTTGCATTCGTATTCAAATTTTCTTTAGATATTCGTACTCGTATTCTCCAAATTCAGACGAATACGAATAATTTATCAAAAAAAAAATAAATAAATAAATTCAAAAATCCTAACCAAAATTTAAATAATTGGCTAAAAATATTAGTTTGTAATAATTTAAAAATACATATTATTGTACATAACTTAAAAGCAAATAAAACAAACTTCTTGTACAATTAACATTAAAAAAGTTAAAGTACTTTTATAGATAATATATGTACATTGTATGTATGTCTTAAAATTATTTATACATATTCAAATATAATAAAGTATTCTTTAAATATATTGGAGGGGCAAACCAACTAGTTCCTAGATAACTGCTGTTTTATAAAAATATTTTCTTTAGTTCGGTTAAATAAAAAATTTAAATAATATTCCTTGTTTCCATTAATACATCTGTCAAAATGTATACAATGTTGCCTCAAGTGGGCCAAAAACAATTTTAAAAAGTATTATTTGATATTGTCATATCCATGTATATAAATATATTTTTTGAAAGGATACTTTTTGTCCATGAAAAGTAGAAGAAATATTTTTATAAGCTTGTGCAAGACCATTTCTTTCTATGTTCTTGTTACCTTTAACGGTAATACGCTCATCCCTGCCTAAAATGTTTAAGTTAATATTTTAAACAAACTTAGTTAAATCCCTAAAACTTAAAACTGTATTTCTGCTACACTTTACGTAAATTTGAAAATTATACACAATACAAATGAAAATATTTCATACACTTCATAGTAATATTTTTGCAATCTTGTAATTAGCATGTGATCCCTTGATCTTTATTATCACTTGCAGTTCTTTCGAAATGGAATCGCCAAAAATTTGGGCCATTTCATAAGGAATTTTTGGCAATTCTTCCTGGTACTTTCTCATCACTTTCATACTAATATACTTCATAATAATATAAAAATGCGATTTTTGAATTAATGACGCAGCATTATGCAAGGATAGAATACACATGTTTATATTAAAATGATTCTTTTGAAGACATCAAGGCAACAAGGCGACAGGTTGTTGTCTATGCTGATATGTCAAGGATAGAATACACATGTTTATATTAAAATGATTCTTTTGAAGACATCAAGGCAACAAGGCGACAGGTTGTTGTCTATGCTGATATGTCAAGGATAGAATACACATGTTTATATTAAAATGATTCTTTTGAAGACATCAAGGCAACAGGGCGACAGGTTGTTGTCTATGCTGATTTTTTCGTTGTATTCCAATTAAACTAATTTATATTTCTTTGGCTACAATGAGCAAACAATACAAAATGTTTAATGAATGATATCGTACAATTATTTCATATTATTTACCAGAAACAATATCCAAAAATTTATGTATAGAATAAATTGATTAATTTTTGTACTTTTACGTCAAATAAGTACATTTTAAAAGAGTAATTAATTTTTATAAATGCTTAGTATATGAAAGTGGCAATACTGAACTATGTATTTGTACTTGAATATCAAATGCAAGTGGTGCTGCTGCCGTCTCCAAAATAATTAAATAGCTGGCTACGAGGCGACAAATGCTGCTGCGGCATTTGAAGTCCTGTGTTCGTGTAGTCTGCTGTGCTGAATGTGTTTAATGCATTAATCTTGATATCGTTATTAATATTGTGTAAAAATTTCAAACAAATATCTTGTTTACTCAGGTCTTGAGGAAAAATTAAATTTTATTTTCTTTTTCCATTAAGTTGAGTGTAAATTGTAAACTTTAATCTCATTTTCTGGCAAACTAGTTTTTTTGACTTATGGCGTTTTTTGAGCACATGAGCAATGTGAAATTTTGTGAACTATATAATGTATGAATTGAATGTCGTATGAATGATTTAAACTTGAATCTTAGTTGACGTCCCCCAATCCAGTTTTATTTTGGTCTTATATGTTATTCTTAGAACTCATTGCGTGTTCAAACTATCGTAAAATTAATTAAAAAATTCCACAAAATGGACCAAACTAAAAGCGAGTTAATAAAACGATCATGAAATTTAAAATATCTTGCAGTATCTTAAAAAAAGTTTAACGAATTTAAATTAAAACATGATTCCTTGCTATAAATCTGGCTGAATTTTTTTTATATTTTTTATATTTTTAATAAACTTTTGCTGGACTGCAATAGTTTGTTTCACACTTGTTATTTGCATGCGAGTGTGCTTGTTTTATACCATGTTAAGGAACAAAGAAGGAATATAAAGGAAACCCAGTACTGAAGAGAAAAACAAGTATTCAACTAAGTAGAACAAAAACTATAACGTGTTCAAGCAAGTACAAAACACCTTCGCATAACAACAATACTTTTGAACACGTATTAGTAGTTTTTCATCCATGCTTACTTGGTTTACAGTCCCAGATAGGGAAAGTTTTAAGGCTAGGTTGTACATAGTAAATATTTGACCAAAAATAATGTAACCCCTAAATAATGTTTGAAATTTTTTTTTTATTAGATACACTCAGAAAAACTACCAATGTAAAATCAACATGCAAAAATTTTAATTAGAAATAATTTTAAATTTATTAAAAATAATATGTTTTGCTAAAATATTATCTACACTTACATTTTCAAATATTTGCCACGTTCCACATCTTTTCTTCAGTCCAAAAAAATTTATACAAACACATGTATATGTATGTATTTATGTATATGTGTGTCCTCTTTTATGCTTCCTGATGAAAAGATGCATGCCACATGGGTGCATTGTGTTGCATAAAATTTCTAATTAAGGCATTTGCTTTTCGTTTTGTCAATGTTAGCGGTCACATGCACTCGGATTGGAATTTTAAATGTGTTATTTGTAAATATTTTGTACACTAAGCAAAACCTTAAATAAATACGATACGAATTTAATAATCCAATAATTAATGACTAGGGAAAGCATTTTCATGCATTTAAAATCACATTTTATGTACATAAACTATGCAATAAAAATATAAAAATATGTATTTAAAATTACAGAACTATGCATTTATCAACTTTTTTTTCAACATTTAATAACATTAAACGCCTAAAAAAATCAGCTTCATTGATTTCTTAACAAAAAGTTTGCATTAAAACTTAAAAAAACATAAAAAGCTCTGGTTCACAGCTTTTTTAAGAAATATTTTGTCAAATCATATGGAATACAGAATAAAATTCAGTCGAACTTTTATTTACGTAAAAGAATGAATAAATGTTTTTCTAAATTGTCTAAGGTAAATCTTTGACGATTTTTTCTAAAACAAACTTTAATGTAATAAAAATGAGCATTCCCCGTCAGCAGAAGTCATTGGTGCGCATTTTACTGCTGCTACTTCGTTTGTGGAATGAATATTCAGTTTCTAAGTTTTCGTTGGTAGAACTATAAACTATTGTTTATTATTTACTATTTACTATTATTTTTATATAACTATTTCTTATCTATTTTTTTTTATCTCTTCAGTTATTCTGCCTTTCAGAGCAACATTTTTTAACGCATCTTCAATTAATTCAACTTGAATTGTTAAAGTCTCTAATTGGACTATAGTGTGAACAAGAAAGCAATACTATGTGTGTACATTTATCAATTTAGGCAGAAGGGTATCGCACACTGTCGCGAAGGTGGCCAAAAATGAAAAAAACTAGTTTTAAATTAAAACGAACAAATTACTTTGTTGCATGTGCAATATTCTAATTAAGTGAAATATAAAGGAATTTTTTAAAAAAGGTTTTTTTAAAGAGTTTTGACGATTCAAATGCAACGGTTTTAAGCCAGTATTCAACTAATTGAAAATATGGTACGGACACATGCAAACTTTAACAGGTTAAATTTTATTTAGATATTGCACTACAACTTCCAATAAAACATAAGGGGAATATTGTTATAATATGGTTACAATATATTTTTTCTATATTTTTTAGCTCATATGCTATGTGCCGTTGCTTATAATGTAAATGGAAAGAAAAACATCTGTGGGTGAAAAAAGTAGGAGTCAAGTGGTCTATAGAAAAAAAAATATACAAGAATATATTTTTATACTTTCACATTATATTTCTACAAGTAACTAGATTGCAAATTTTTTGTATTCTTGTCCACCTTTCCCCCCTTACAGTTTATTTTTACAATATTTTTCAAGTTATAATTTATATATTTTCAGTATATTATTTACTTCTAGGGCATTTGGGAAGGACATTAGTCCTTTAAATTTAAATGGCCAAATTGTAGTTGTCTATTGTCTATATTGCGTCTAGTTAAACATTTAACTCACTATAAGTGAAGAAAATTTTTTTGTTTCACATTTTTAAAAAAGCACACTTTTGAGATATGCTTATCCTTTCTCTGAATTGACCGAAATTTTTACGAAGCATTAAATATATTAAAATTAGTGTCTATACACAATTTCATTGAGTTACAACTATTTTTCTGTCTGTTATGGTAATTTTTTATTTCAGGATACATGGGAAGAACACGAATCCTTGGAAATTAAATGGATAAATTGTATGTGTGATTACATTTTACCAATTAAAGCGTGTGTTCCAAATTTCCTTTCTTTACGATAATCGCTTCTATTTTTGGCCGCTCGTTATATGAATTCACGACACTGTGTGTCGTATGTATAAAAAAAAACTGGCCTGAAATTAGTATAAGTGGCAAAATTGAACATGATCTTAAAGAGTTTTGCCAAAAAACTTCACATTAATCACGTTAGGACTTGGTAGTGGGTTAAAACTACGTAATGCACCCATTTTTATTATCAAATTGTATTTTAATAACTAATTCAAGTTCGTCACTTATGCTAACTTCATGCCAATTTTTTCTTATACATAAGGCCGTTAATAAAATTTTGTTTTAACGTAGTCTTGAAGCACACGTTATTTTTTGCATATGGAGGAAAGTTTTTTGACTTTAAAATTTCTTTAATTTTATTAATAGAAATATAGTATTCGACAGTCTTCTGCCGTATCGTACACTGGATATTTTTCATTAAAGGCTGAAACATGCAAAGGAGCTTTAAAAAGCACTTTATATCCACATGAAATTAATACGGAACCAGTAGAGAGCGCTGAAAAAAATTACACAAAAATTTTTGGGTTTAAAAGGACTATTATGCAATGATCTTGCTTATTTTTTAATTTTCAATGATATTGGTACTCTTGACTTAAGACAAGGTATTGAACTTTTCAAATGAGTTGAAGGAGTCCTACGGTGTTTTTGAATATCGAATAATATCACAAAAAAATGCGATCATAAATTTTTCTCGTTTTCGCAGCAAAAATAGCAGGTTTTAAATACTTTAAAACTAATAAAAAAAATTAGACTTATAGCATGAAAAAATTAAAAAAAAATTATTAAAAATATATATTTATAATTAAATAGGCAAATATATGTATTTATTATAAAAAATACAAAAATATGCACTAACAAATCGATGCCATAGTATCGCAAATTTATTGATTCGCAAAGATATTTTATATAGGTTGATCTACGACCAACGACAGATAGCATGTATTTACGTGAAAATCCTTTTCCTAGTGATGAGTTTTCTACGACAAAGATATAAATAGTTTTAAAAAATATGCACGATGTTTTTTTAAAACTCGATTTATTAAAAAATTTATAAACTAATCTTCATTTCAAAATGTTAAACTATTAAATGAAATTTGCATGAAATGTAATGTTATGCATTTAAATTCGAAATAAATTGGAAAAAATTTGTTACTTCTTTTCCCAAGAAAAATATTAATGATATTGTGCCAAAAATTAAATGTTCCTTTGCATCGCTTCCAATTCGGTGATTAGCAAGCGTATAAGAGGCAACGACAAGCCTATATAAATATCGTTAGAGATTATCCACTTCCACATCGCTAATTCTTACACATTCATTACTTCTTGGAAATGTATTTTTTATTGGTTTCTTTTATATAAAATTTAATTTCAACCGAGCTTGTTGTTATGTATATATTAATTCTCTTGATTAAAGAGAAAATCAAGATTTAATACTTGTTAAATAAATTTTCTTAAAGTGCATTGAAAACATCCAACAAGTGTGTGCATTTGAAAAGTGTGTGCACGATGAATTAAGAAAAGAACATGTTCAATTACTACAATAATGAAACCAAACAATAACACTCATGCATACAATTACACCCACTTATTCATGTATACACACTTATATACAAGCTACACACACACATACATACATATATACATACAAGATTAACGCATTCAACGAATGCAGCAATACAACATACTTTCAGGAGAAAAAAACCATGTATACGAGCTCAAAGTTACGGATATTGAGTGTGGTAGAAACATACAAGGGAAATGGAGAGGAAATGCACAAAATGAAATTGAGTTAATATACATACATACATCCATCCATGCATACGTGAAAAGATGAGTGTGTGTGTCTGTAGATTTTGTGCAATTGTTATTTATAATTAAAATTACTGAGAACTTTGAGTAAATTTAGTTGGAAATATACCACAAGTGCTTCATTTGGTTTCTCTTAAATGAAATGTATGAATTATATTCTTTATTTATATAAATATATTTGGTACTTTTGACATTAATTAAAATTAATAAAATATATAAATATGTCAATGGATCTGTTTGCTAGTAATAACTATTATATCTGTGGCAATATGAAATAATAGCTTAAGTGGACTTAAGAACAGCAGTGCTTTTCAAAAGTTTTGATTCTATCTTCGTGTGATCCTTTCTTTCCATATGTAGCATTTTAACCGCTTCAAATTTTAACTGGAACATAATATAGCACAATAAAGCTAATTTTTCTTAAAACTACTTAAGCCAATATTTCATATTGCCACAGATATATCGAGCCTTATTTTCGATTTAATCATAACCGACAAAAAGTAGAAGGTTTTAGTTTAAATACCAAATATGTTTTACATACGTAAATTATCGCTTACGATAAAATTTTTCAGCCTGTATCTTAAAAAAAAAGTTATCAACAGTTTTGGTATTTTGATTATTCTAAGCTACCCATAGTTTAAGCCCATAACATTTTAATTTTAATAAAAAATCGTTTAAATCGAAAAAAGGGTTCCATATACGAATAATTTTGGTTTCTTGTCCATATGAAATTCTTGAAAATTTTAAAAAGCTCGCAGGTTTACAAAATAACTCTTAAAATGATATTGAGAACTACGCACACAAACCTAAGTTAAAAAACATCTTAAGTAGGCGTGGTTACGGCCATAAAAATTTACTTTTGTACTTGGCGCTAGAAGGCTGAAATTTGCTACACAAGTAGGCCTTAGATTATTTTTCATTTAGCATAATCAGCACGACCTAAAATGTTCACTACACAGAAGAATAATATTCCTGCAATCAACCACTTCAATTGAAAATAAAATCAAAAATCAACTAAAAATGTATTTAAGTCAATTAAACTTTTGTTTAAAAATTTAATTAATTACAAATTTTAATTGACTCAATTAGCTTTTAATTTTCATTTGGCCTTATTTTCAATTAAAGTTTTTGATTGCAGGAATATTTTTTTCTGTGTAGGCAGGTAAGTTTGAAACACTTTCGTATACATTCCACTTATGCAAAGTTGAATTTTTCGTTTCCAAAAGTGTTTTTGACCAATCCTATAAAATTTTAGCCGTCTGCTTATATATTTTGGCTAAGCAGACTTTAAGCTATTAACATAATCAAAAAAAGCAGGAGGGGTCGTGCCCACTAAAATTTAATATAAAATTTTACATTGTTGTATCTAAACGATTCTAAGGAAACTTGGTACGTAGATTTGGCTCCTTTAATGCTCAAATAGTAAATTTTTCAACGTGGACTAGAGCAAACGAATCAACCTATAACGCATTATTTAATGCATCTCTGACACAATGCCCTTGATCTCTCTAACTGACACAAATTTCTAAATAACAAAAATAACAACGTAATAGTCACCATGCAAAAATTGTTATCTTTTTCCCCATTTTCTGCTCCAATCACGCGTTAGGCTGTCAAACAAAAACTTAACGACGTAGCTTATTTAAATTTTGACAGAAGTCAACTGACAAGACAGTTGGCTTTTAACAAAACTAGTGTAGCGCTTTGAGTTAAGAGCCAGGAAATTTTAAAATTCAAAGCATGCAAGATAATTTTCGGTTTTAAGAAAACAGTATTACACAGAAATTAAATAATTATCATATCAAAAAAAACCAGTTTGCCAGAAAACGAATTTGAAGTTTTCAATTTAGCCACAACTTAATGGAAAATTAAAGTTTGATTTTTCTCTGAAAAGTTGAGCAAACTAGATATTTGTATGAAATTTTTACACAATGTGAAGGACGACATGGGGATTGGTTCTGCATCACTAAGTCAAAAATTTAATTTTTTGAGCTATGACGTTTTTTGGGTAAATGAGCGATATGTAGACCAGTTTGATTATTAAAAAATTAAATTTTTTGAGCTATGACGTTTTTTGGGTAAATGAGCGATATGTAGACCAGTTTGACTCGTCGTTCCATATAAACAAATTTAATAAGAACAAGAAAACACCAAGCAATATGAGGATTTCGGGGCAGAAATGGTGTAACCCGCAACTATTCAATTAAACAATTGCTTTATTTAATTATTAAGTTGCTTTACTACTTTGCTATATTATGATCTCAAAAAACGAATTTTCAGCACAATCTTCCTTTAAATACCAAAAGGTGGCTCACTCAACATTTTTTTAATAGTTGGTAATGTAAAGAATGTATGTATGTATTTATCACCAGACTAGCAACCACCAAACAAATGTGGGTGACACCCTTTCTGCGCTGATAGCCTCATATATTCTCCTTTGGTATACTGAACGAAATTATTTTGTAAAAAATATAATAATATGATTTTCTTTAACAAAGCTAATAACATCACAAATAGAATTATAGCATATACACATACATACATATGTATGTATGTTTATTGAATGGGAATTTCTTCTATGCCTTATAATATATCTTCCATCTTTCCATTTAAAAGATACCTTCTTTTATTTTTTTTAACGCCAAAGTTAACACAGTTCCCTCAAAAACTTATAAAATTATTCGAAAAACAAAAAAAAATTTCCATTTTAATTAAAAAACGTATACATATGTACATTAGGGGTATAACCAATTTTTTGGCATAGCTCCATGAGGTCAGCCATGTCCTAGTAACCACGAAAGTCATAATCTTTTGTAATTTTTCTCAAAAAAGTTCACACATCAATTGGTTTTTCTAAACCAAAGAAAGACATTTTGGAACACTTAAAGCACGGACTTGAACTAACAAAAATATTATTTTACATAATCTAAAATTATTTCGAGGCCTTCTTAATGCAATATTGAATTATACGGTGTTTTTTATTCATTTTTTGTTTTAAATAAACATATTATTATATTAACTCCATCGCGGTTGGTGTGTGAACTTTTTTGCCCTTAGCGAAAAAATAAATACACGTTTCATTATAGTTTTTAATATGTAGTTATAGTTATGCACCAAATGATGTTGCAGAAGTGTCAGTGAAAGAGGATTTCTACGGAACATGCATGAACAACAACTTAATCATTGGTGGAACGCTATTTCCTCATAAAAAGGTGCACAAGGTCCCCCGATAACGTCACCGAAAATCAAATCGACCATATTGCCTTAAGTCGAAAATGGAGAGGGTCGTTGCTAGATGTCCGAAACAAGCGTGGTGCCGATTGCGGCAGTGACCATCACCTTTTAATAGGAACAATTCGTTTAAAAGTAGCAGCTATTAGATGAGCAGATGAAGCCCAAAGAAGATATAACGTCGATAAATTGAAAAACCCAACAACCAAAAATAGCTACATACATTCTGCCAACGCTTCCCTTCAAACACTTTCAAGCAATACACTGCCTAATTGGAATACTATTAAAAGCTATTTCACTAACACAGCTGACGAACATATTGGCTATAAAGAAACCAAGAGAAAGAACTGGATCTCTGGCAGTACTTGGAACCTCAGATCCCAAAGAAGAGACGTAAAGAGCTTATTGAATACGGCTAGAATGAAAAAAACAAATCTGCGCTCAATATATATTATGCTGGACAAGAATGCCAAAAAAAAGTGCTCGCCAAGATAAGCGTAAATGGACTGACCATCTAGCCAAAGAAGCCGAAACAGCAGCCGCAACCCATAGAACGCAAGATTTGTACAAAATTGCTAAGAAACTAACACCGGAATTGGTTGCTACTAACAAACCGCTTAAAAACAAAAATGGAGAATTAATCACATCCAAATAGGACCAGATGGATGCATGGGTAAAACACTACTCTATGTGATTGCATTCGGCACAGTGTTTCGGACGATATAGCCACAGATTGCCCAAAAATTCCCGAAATTATTGATGCCATAGTGTCTTTAAAGAATTGCAAAGCTGCTGGACCGGATAATTTATCTCCTGAACTGTTAAAAGCATCGCCTGAAATCAGCGCCAAGTTTATCTACATCATTATAAAAAATCTATGGGTAACAAACTCATTGTGCGATGACTTAAAATAAGGCCTGATTATTAATATACCAAAAAAACGGGGACTTTTCACAATTCATAAACTGGCGTGGCATAACCCTCATCAATATCGCAAACAAGATAATACCACAAGTCATTATCAAAAGGCTATCAGTTGCATTCGATCCGCTTCTCCGCAATGAGCAGGAAGCCAGTTCCGCCCTCGAAAATCGTGCATTGCTTATGCGAACAGTTTACGGATCATAATTGAACAGTCTGTTGAGTGGAGGACGCCGCTCTACCTCATATTCATCGATTTTGAGAAAGCACTCGACACGCTTTCCCATTTCGCCATATGGAACACGCTAGCATGCAAAGGTACCCCAACGAAAATAATTGATATTGTTAAAGCACTATATCACAACGCAAACTGTCGTATTCTTCACAATGACTGTATTAGTGACTCATTCCCAATTAAAACTGGAATGAGACAAGGTAGTGTTCTGTCGCCCTACTTTTCAATACCGTCCTAGATAACATAATGAAAAGAGCCTCATGTGAGCTGAGGGGAATAGCTTGGGAGTTCAACAGAAGGCTAGAAGATCTCGACTATGCTGACGACATATGTTTACTATGCCACAACTTCAGTGATATGCAGGCTAACATCAATGCAGTAAAAATAGAAGCAGCTAAGGCAGGTCTAAAAATTAATATTTTTAAAACTAAACAACACATTCACAATAGACGGGAAGAGTCTTGAGGATGTATCAACGTTCTGCTACCTCGGAAACATTCTGACTAAAACAGGGGGATCTGCAGACGTCGTAAGAAATCGAATAAAAGCTGGTAAGCACTCATTTGGTATTATTAACCCCATATGGCGATCAGCACACAGAATCGAAGAGAACCAAGCTAAAAATATTTAATTCCTGCATAAAATCAACTCTTCTATATGGGTGTGAATCGTGGAATGCAGCGAAGAAGGATTTTAACTCGCTACAGGTCTTAATAAATCGCTGCCTGCGAAGAATTTTAAAAATATTCCGGCCAGTTACGATAACGAATGAAAGATTAAGGGTCCAAACCTCTCAAATCCCCGTAAATGTCGAGATCCGGAATTGAAAATGGCGCTGGCTAGGACATACCCTACGAAAACCCGTTGAAGACGTTGCAAGGCAAGCTATCGAATGGAGCTCACAAGGAAGTCGCAGAAAAGGAAGACCATCACACACTTGGCGCCGCTAAATCGAAATTGAAGCGGCTAACCAAGACAAGAGCTGGAACGAGATAAAAACACTTGGATCGGACAAATCAGAATGGAATAAATTTTTTATGCTCTATGCTCCTGGTAGGAACTATCCCCCCAGGGGAGAACTATGGGAACTTATACATATATATCTTAATATATATAAAAATCAAAAACACGTTTATTTGTTAGGGGTGAACTCTTCAATGCCCCAACAGATTTTCGCCTTCCACCCCACAAAATATTTGTAAAAGACCAGCGCGTGTTTTTATATATATTCTACACCGGTAAATGCTACGCCCCTTTCAGAAATAGTGATTCGTCCGGCAGATGGCCCAATATTTAGTTTTTTTTTGTGATTTTGCACCGTAACTCAAGAACTACTGAACCGATTTTTAACCAAACTTCATATACATGCTCTATGGGGCGTGAGGAGTGTTTCTGTGTAGTTTGAAGTTCGCCCGACAGATGGCCCAATATTTAGTTTTTTTGTGTTTTTGCACCGTAACTCAAGAACTACTGCATCGATTTCGACCAAACTTTATGTACATGCTCTATGGGGCGTGAGGAGTGTTTCTGTGTAGTTTGAAGTTCGCCCGACAGATGGCCCAATATTTAGTTTTTTTGTGTTTTTGCACCGTAACTCAAGAACTACTGCACCGATTTAGACCAAACTTTATAAACATGCTCTATGGGGCGTGAGGAGTGTTTCTGTGTAGTTTGAAGTTCGCCCGACAGATGGCCCAATATTTAGTTTTTTTGTGTTTTTGCACCGTAACTCAAGAACTACTGCACCGATTTAGACCAAACTTTATATACATGCTCTATGTGGTGTGAGGAGTGTTTCTGTGTAGTTTGAAGTTTGTCCGGCAGATGGCCCAATGTTTAGTTTTTTTTTTGTGATTTTGCACCGTAACTCAAGAACTACTGCACCGATTTTAACCAAACTTCATATACATGCTCTATGGGGCGTGAGGAGTGTTTCTGTGTAGTTTGAAGTTCGCCCGACAGATGGCCCACTATTTAGTTTTTTTGTGTTTTTGCACCGTAACTCAAGAACTACTGCACCGATTTTGACCAAACTTTATATACATGCTCTATGGGGCGTGAGGAGTGTTTCTGTGTAGTTTGAAGTTCGCCCGACAGATGGCCCAATATTTAGTTTTTTTTTTGTGTTTTTGCACCGTAACTCAAGAACTACTGCACCGATTTTAACCAAACTTCATATACATGCTCTATGGGGTGTGAGGAGTGTTTCTGTGTAGTTTGAAGTTCATCCGGCAGGTGGCGCAATATTTGGTTTATTCGTGGGTAAAATCCAATTTTCATATTGTACCACCAATGCCATATACAACACTAATGTTTGCTTAGGGCCAGCAACGCGAACCGGGGTCAGCTAGTATATATATATAGTTATATCCCTAATGTACATATGTATTTATGTGTAAAATACTTAGATACAACAATAGTACCTTTGTTTTAAGATCACACTATTTATCTTGTATTCCTAAGGCGTCATCACATTTCATCGTCCGCCATTTTAAAATCTTCAGTCAGTTCGCATCTACAATCAAATGTGCGTACAGCAATTTCTTTGTTAGCTATTGTGTTTGCGAGATTAACAAATGTTAATATGTTATTGTTATGATTTCATTTACATACTCACGCATTCATAACATTACATACATACGGTATCCAAAGCGTTTTTTATGAACAGTTGTTCACACACGTACATACATATATACACACATATGTATGTACTTATGTACGTGTAAATTTATTTACATTTATGTAGCGTATTCTCAAATATCCAGCGTTGTCACTCATTTAAACGGAAGTACGCATTTACACTTTCGTTGAATACAATTTGCATTTACATTGAAATTGTAGCATATGTGGGTGTACTAATAATCGCATGTTGTTTCTGCATAAGTGTAAAAGAGTTTGAGGTTTTTTTCTTCTTCTCTTCATGACAAACATGGACTCATGTATGTGTGGGAATATTACTATTTGGTTGTTGTGTAAAAACTCGACTACTGCTATTCTATAGGTGTTCATATCGGCACACAGTGGAATATTTTTCTAAAAGAACAAAAGTCTATGCACAATGTGCCATTTCGAAAGTCTAGGTTGACAAAATAATACATGTAGGTTCTTGGTCGCTAGATACATTAATTATAAGCAAGAGATACTATTTTTTATTGGGTAACGTCTTCTTTAACTCTGAAGCAAAAAGTCCCTATTCATGCCAAACAAAATTTTAGTTGTATAATGTGCAGAGTCCTTCATTTCTTCTAAAATGCAAACTGTAGCTACTGAAATGTAAGTGTGGTTTTACAAAGCGTCTTCCAACAAGAGGTTTCATTTTTATATGTAAAGAAAAGCATATTTTTAGTGGAAGTTAATTTAATTGTAAGCAAATATTAATGGCATACAATTAATAATGGAATGAAATATCAGGCAAGCGGCTACACTTGCAGGACCAAATTCTTTACATTAAACTTTCCATCACTAATTCGCACATTGGCGGCTGTATGTGCTTGATAGCTTTAGGAGTTTCATCTTTGAGGCCTTGCATCGATCGTGGGCCCTAAAGAAAAAAATTCTTAATATATTAAATCACCTGATCTCGTAAGACTTTTTTAATATAAATTTATATAAAAATAATCATATAAAAATTTGGCAAAAAATTTATAAATAAAATCACCAGAGTTTAGTTGTTGCAAATATTTCTCTTCAAAATTCAAAACGCATTAATTGCCTAGAGTTCATATAAGAAAAAGTATCAAAATCAAATTGTTTTAAGTTCATGCAGGCGAGTTTTGGTAGGATTTCTTGTTGAAATTACTCCTTCAACAAACTAATTTTCCTGAACTACAAAACTTTAGAAATTATGTTTTTGTTTAAAAAAAATAGCCAAAACAATCGCCAACAAATTTATTTATCAAATCAAAAATATTGGACGTCAAACAAGTTGAAAAATCTCCACGTTTGGCGAGAAAATGCCATATCTGACAACCCTGGTTAAGCTTTGTACGAACAGTGTTGCCAGTTAGAACTATTCTTTAAGGTGTTGGGAAATGAACTACACACTGTTAATTTATAAAATGTACATATGAAATAATCAGTTGTAGTAGAAAATTAAAAAAAATAAAAGGAGAAAAGGAGTTTTAGTATTTTTGGGGTAAGTTAAAATAATTAAAACTGTGTGGACATATTAATTCTACATATCCCAGTAGTAGTGAAATGCCAATCCTGGCGCCGATTAAAATTGTGAAATTTGGGTAATTAAAATTTGAAATTTGAGAATTTCAGTACAAAATTTTAAAATTTGGGTAATTAAAATTTTAAAATTTTAAAATTCTTGGAAATTTGTGAAATTTGATACCCTACGAGGGTGGATCAATAAGTCCGTCCAACTTTTTGTTTACATAAGGAATTTTTTGTTTACATAAGGAGTTTTTTTTGTTTACATTAACTTTGTGTGAACGGGTGATTTTTTTTGAGGTTACCTTAATATAGAAAGGGCCTAACTCATTATTTTTTTTTTTGTGGGGTGGATTAAGGGGTTTCATAAGATTAAGATTTTTTCATAAGATTAAGATT